>JAJHSJ010000003.1:75501458-75594697 GCA_021015155.1 Magnolia officinalis
TATATATATGGAGGCATGCTTACCTATGCACGTGTGCACCTTGCACACATGTCATGAGTGTCGAATCTGAACGGTCTATAAGATAACGGAATCCCATGAAACCTTAGGGGTGAATTTTCACCCTGATCTAAGATTCTGGTGGGCCATAGCAAAAGATATTCAAATCAAGGGAAGAAACTGTTTGCATTTTTCATGGCCCATCGAAGCTTTGGTTCAAAGTAAAAATTGGTACAAGGAGGTTTCATGAGGTTCTGCTTAATGTGGACCGTTCAGATTTTTGAGACTCATCAGATATGATGAGTTCTCAAAAAAGTTCGTATGTAGTCCTTGGGAATTGGTTCTCATGTGAGCGTTCCGCTATATATATATATATATATATATATATATATATATAGTTCAAGTTGGGGTTTGGGTAATCTGCCCGATCCAAGTTTTTTCAGGTTGGTGTTGGTCTGACCCAAGCTCGAGATCAAACCCGATACATCCTACCCGAGCCCAACTTAATGTCGGGTCGGTGGGGTTGAACCTACCCAACTTTCAGGCCTAATTTATATCATGGTGGTGAAATCCCACTACGGCGTGAGTGTGTGGGGGTGTGTGCGTGTGTTAAAAAAAAAAAAAAAAAAAAAAAACCTCCGAACTACTTGTTCATCCTTGAATCGAGACATGATTAGGCTGAGTTGCCCCCTGTTTTAATTCTGACCTGTATCGTCCAACTGGACCAGGTCACACAACGTCCCAGTCGACTTGTACCACTCCTACGAGTCTTAAAACCTTGATTGGCATAGGTGGGAAAAGTTGTGGGAGGAATCTGTTTGAGGAATGGGAACTCCAGATTCCCTCTCTTTGAGGACTCAACATAAATCTTCCATGCGTGCCAAAAAGGCACATGTGTGTCAAATCCATGGCATTGGTAATTCTAATGGAAAATACAAATTATTTGTATTTAATGATAACCTATTGCTAATGAAAAAGCATAATATAAATACATTAAATATGGGCCTACGTTGATTTTTTTATTTTTTATTTTTTATTTTTTTAAAACATCCTTTTTACCGTGTTGGTCTCATGTCTCACACAGAAATGTTCATTGACGATACATCATCGTTGCTGAATGGGTTCGATATATAGTACATTGTTGCTTGTTGCTTCTAATTTGCATCATACATTTGATATAAAAAAAATGGGACAACGTACAACACATGCACAATAAATGTGGACAGTTGAATATCATTTTTTGATACGGTTTGAGCAGACCGGATTTAATGCAGATTTCAATGTATGGTGCGTTTCGCCCTTTAAGATGGGTAACAACAGATAGCCATCTAGATTTACATGATCGGATACTAGCACTAAATACTTGAACATTTCATTGATTATTTGATTGAACATCTCCCATATGCAGGGGAGGGAATGGGCTGGCTGGATGATCATCTTCCACGACATGCCTGGCCTGGCTTTTGATCGGGCCTGAATCCATCGGCTGACGTGTGGGATGGGTTTGGGCTTCACTCATATATGCCTGACATACATGTCTTCATCCTACGATGATGCTGTTGAAATCCACTGTTAGGCAACACATGCATCTTGCATTTGTAATATCCGTTTCAAAATTTTCATAAGAGAAGGTCTCAAGTCCAACCCGCTTGGACCACAAGATAGGCTTCTCTCAATACATATTTTTTAAAAACCTTTTATATGATGAGACATCCAATCCGTTCAATAGGTTGGCCCTACCATTGGTATCACCTAGTGCAAAAATCAGCCTCATATATTCATGAAAACAACGTCTAACCATTGATAAATATCTAAATACAAGTGTGGTCCACTAAATTAGTAGATGTGGCTGATATTTTCATTAGACAATTCTCATGGTGGGGCCTAGCTATTGTACGGATTAGATGTCTCATCCATGTGAAAGGTTGGAAGATATCTGGTAGGTGCATTTCAACATGTAGTCCAACTGATTGGACCTGAACCTCAAATTCTATTTCTTCTAGTTCTTGCGGCCCATTTGATCAACGGATGCATTTGGAACATTCCCCGTGGAAACAGGGATTTGACCAATTTTCTCGCCGGTCCGTACTAGGCTGGGTTAGGTCCGGACCCAAACGGGCTTGGGCCTTGTAACGTCAGGTTGGTCGGTCGGTTCTATCCAGGCCCAAGCCCATCCCATTTCCAACCCTAAACATATACTAGCTAACCATACCGACATGCACTCACCTATTCTCAGGAAATGCTCGCTGGAGCAATCGACCATCAGCAACTGCTATCGAGTGGGTCCTCTCGGAGCTCCTCAAGCATCCGAAAGTGATGAAGAAAGTACAGGACAAGTTAGGCACCATGGTCGGCTTTGATCAGATGGTGTAAGAGTCAGACCTGGCAAAGTTGGAGTACTTAGACATGGTAGTGAAGGAAAGCCTGCGGCTCCACCCAGTAGCTCCGTTCCTCATCCCTCGTGAGTCCATGGAAGACTGCACCATCAACGGCTTCCACATACCCAAGAAATGCCGTCTCATCATCAACGCATGGGCCATAGGACGTGATCCAAGTTCCTTGTTCAATGCCGATCAATTCTATCCAGAGAGGTTCGTTGGTTCTACTATAGACGTTAGGGGTCGTGATTTCCAACTTATTCCTTTCGGATCTGGCCGTCGAGTCTGTCCAGGAATGCAGCTGGGTGTCACCGTGGTTCGATTGGTGGTGGCCCAGTTAGTGCATTGCTTTGATTGGGAGCTTCCAGTGTAAGAACTCTATGTAGTGGGCCTTACTGATCAACGATCTTGATTGTATTCTAGTTGGACTATTTGATTGAGTTAATCAGTGAGCCCCACTTAAGGTGATATGCTGCACAATCTATTTGTGCAGCACTGTGTATTTGGGGTGGAATGTTATAGCCTTACGCAAGGCAATTTGAGTCGAACTATGTAACAGCCCACGCCCACACTGTATGATATTGGTCCGCTTTGGGCACAGCCCGCACGGTTTTTTTTCTTGGGATCGCCCCAAAAGGCCTCATACAATATAGGATGGTAACTCCACATATAACTACCACAACTTCAGACGACACTTTCCGATGTGGGATAAAGCTTCACCTTTCACTATGTGCACAGTAGCCTGCCAGCCACTTTGGGGCCCGCCCATATGTGACCACATGACGGGGCGTCACAATATCCCCCACCGAGGGCAGAGCCGTCTTCGGCTCTGATACCAACTTCTGTCACGTCCCCGAACTGCGGAAAACGGGCTCACAAAATTTTCGATCGCCGAATCCGGCGCCGACAGCCTCCGTAGAACCCCATTCTCGGCTCCCAGCGCCATACGCCAGGTTCCAATCCTGGATGCTACAAGGAGGATTTCTAATGATCAATTTGATTCGTAATGAGCACCAAACCAAGCATAACCCACAACATACCACAAGAACACCATCACAAATCCACTATGAACAAAAACTTTGAATACAGTGCGTAGGAAGGGAAATACAATATAGTGCAAATAACAAAAACTCCAAAAGCTCGGTGGTACGCTCCAACAGCGGCGAAACTACACTGCGTCGTGGCATTACCTGCACGCATCAATCGTGCATAAGCTTATAGAAAGCTTAGAGGGCGGTGTAAGTGTGTGCGAACGTGCTCAGAATGCAATGCCGGAGTAATGTGAATCATGCTGATGAGTACGTAAATGCAACTAGCCGTACCAAGGCTATGCAGTACAAGATGTGAATGCTATCGGCCATACCAAGGCCATGCGATGCAATATGTAAGTCAAGCATGCCAATCCTCATACCAATGCAACTCCTCACTAGAGCATCAAATCAGTACGGTTCTCAGTCTGGATAATTACCGGGGTTCAGTACACTCCAAATGGCACTGTCTCTCTCCAAGTAGCACAGTCCAGTGAGCGTAAGAAACCTCACTATCCGCCTGGCCAATAGTCAGCCAATACCTATCCGGCACGTTGATAGCGAACCCATTTCCGAGCTGGTCAAACTCAGCCTAGTAATGCCCCCTGCTCTCGGGCGAGTAAGGCCACACACCTAACCCCTTTCCAACCGACCACGACACAGTGGGAGACGCGGCCTCATGGTATTCGGCCCTCGTTCGCTCGTATATCCACTCGGTCTCGACGTGGAGTCATCCTCTGGTACCATCGGGTTCAGGGACTCTCACCCAGGGACATCTATGACGCCCCAATTGCTTGGATCAAGATTTTTCTGGTATCCAACCAGCCACCCACAATATATCTGTGGAGGTTATGGCTCTGATGTCGCTAGGGCATATCTCAATCATACAGATGCAAGTGCATGAATCATACTGCCAGACATGCATCAATCCTGTGCATACCGTGCGCTCATGTAAGGCAACTCCTCATATCGGGGAGCCCATAAATGATCTGCCCGTAGGCATATGCTATGATCAGTCACTCTCCATATCAAGCATGCGTATGATGCGTATGATAGTGAATCATAGGGCGATGCTAAACATGATATAAAGCAATAAGCTACCCTCTTAAAGAAGATGGCCTAGATGGCCTACATGAAACAAATACGGGCTTGACAGTGGCCTTAGGGAGAGTTATGATATGGACATTTAACCAATCATTACTCGTACAATGTGGACGTCAAACCAACATTATCCTCAAGGCTTAGCTCGCCTAAATACCAATAAATAAATCATGGTGGAGTCACACATGGCAATGTGCCTTAGGTTCATCCCATTGGGCCTCAAATATATCAAATGGGCCGTGTCTCATGGGCCTTATATTCATCAAGTGGGACATCCCAATGAGCCTCACCAATGGGCCTTAGGTACATTGCAATGAGTCATCACCCATGGGCCTTAGAATGCATTAAAATGAGCCCAATCACGTAAGTTTTATGTGTATCAAATGGGCCTAATCACATAGGCCTTATACATATTAAAGTGGGCCTCAACAATATGCCACAAATACCTCAAATGGGCCTCATAACGTGGGCCAATATATATATCAGGGTAGGCCCCAACAACGGGCCCATAAATACACCAAGATGGCCTACATACATGGGCCCATAAGTATCGAAGTGGGCCTCAATAATAGGCCTAAAAGTACATCAAGATGGGCCTAAGTACATGAGCCCATATACATCCAAGTGGGCCTCATGTGAAGCCCACCATAATATATATTTTCCATTCGCCTGTTGATGAGGTCACACAGACCTAGGGGCCCACTATAACGTTTTTTTAACGGTGGGTGTTCATTCAACACTGTCGCCAGTAATGTGGGCCAGCACACATCATGGTGGGGCCATACACACATCACGGTGGGGCCACCTGAGATTAGGACCTACCTCATTCTTTTGGGCTCATGCCTTAAAATGATCTGCCAAAATAGATGGACGGCGTGGATGACACGCTTACATCATGGTGGGGCCCACGGCAGGAGTCGTGGGTCTGCCTCTACCGTCCACACCAGGCGCGGCCTGTGTCCGCTCACTGTCAGCAGCAGCAGCAGCAGCGTCTGCTGCTACTGTTGTTTATGTATTTTTTTTTTTTTTTTATATTAGGGCCCACCGAGATGTGATCCAGCCCACCCATTATGTGTGTCCCACCTGGCTGACGGTCCAGACCAAGTTTCAGCCCCAACAAAAATCCAGGTAGGTCCCACCGAGTACTTTTATATGTTCTGGCATGTTTTCACATGGTTTTAGATGGTATGGCCCACCCGGTGATCAGATCACCTTACGATTTTGGCTCAACGCCTAAAATGAGCTGGAGAGTAGATTAGACGGCGTGGATCACATACATACATCAACGTGGGCCTGCATTAGTAGCCCACCCCAAAAGTATCTTTTTTTTTTGGTTAGCTTGAACGTACACACCCATGCAGTACACGCACTCTGGGCGCCTACGTCCAGCGTCTCAGCGTCCAGAGACGCTGGACAGCATGGATATTCACTGCATCATGGTGGGTCCCACATGTACGTGGCCCACCACTATGTAATACATATATATATATATATATATATATTAATATTGTATTAATATAAAATAAATATAATAAATTATATAACATGTGGGGCTTCCCACCATCCCAAAAATGGACGATGGATGTCTCCTAAAAATGTAGTGGGCCACACCAATGATGAATGGAGTGGATTTAACATGATTTAGTGGGACCCACTTCATTTTAGGGAGAGAAAAGAGAGAGAGAGAGATACACGGTGAGATAGAGGAGGGACCCCGCCACTATGGGCCCTCCATTTCATACATGCATACATCAAACAGGTCCCACCACATGTGGCCCAAAAATATGAGAAATGACGGTGGATCACCCACCTCTTGCACTCCTCCTTGCTCCTTAAGGCATGTATACACCTATGCTCAACGTTCAACGGTGGCGATAGAGTTTTGATGGTGAGGATGAGAGATGAGAGGGTGGGCCACACTTGTGGTTTGGGAGAGAGGAAGCTTGGACGTTGGAACCCCTTGGTTGCTTGGGAGATTTAGAAATGAGAGAGAGAGAGAGAGAGAGAGATATGGATGGGATGATGATGTAAGGAAGATGGGGTGGCATGGGAGAGTTTGAAATGTTGTAAAAAGTGGTATGGTTTGGTTTGAAATTGTAAAAAGTGGTATGGTGAGGGGAAAGAGAATATTGACTTTTAGAAAAGGAGGGATGGTTGCATGTTCACATGGCATGGTGTGTACTTGACATGATTTGATGGGAACATCTCGTAGAGATTCCCTCGAAGTTCGCAACGTGCGGTGTTTCTTCAGAATAAACGCAGACTGACATCTTCCAACTTAGGTATCGGTTCGGTGCGCGAGTCGCGGCGTTGGAACCGCGGCGACGGCGCGGTCGCTAAGATACAAGTTTCGGTTCGAGCCGACTTTGGTATGCAGGACTCGGCTTAGGATCGCACGCAACGTTGGAAATGGGTCGAGGATTGCCGGAATTCGACCGGTAGGATCGCGGAAGCCTACAGAACGGTACAGACTATTGTACGGGTCTTGCAAACTAGGACACAACAATGTGGAGCGTGGGAGAGAAAGTTTTGATGGGTTTCAAACTCTCTCTCCACAGTCTCTATAAAAGAGAGCTGGGTCCCCAATCCTACACAACAGCAAAATACGAGTCCCATCTATTGTATTGCAGAAAAGGTGTGAAGGAAAGGAAGATCCTAAACTCTATAGGAATTTTGGTATTATTATCCAGCTTCCATGGCGGCGTCTCAGCTAGGTAAGCAATCTGAACCCCTGATCGCCATGTCCCATGCACAGACAGATCTGTGGGCCTATTCTGCATACAGATTAAGTCCCACAGTTGGTATCAGAGCGATCTGTGCATAGGTATGGATGATCACATCTAGCTATATCAGATTAAATCAGGGATTTTTGAATTCCTGAAACAGATCTGCATCAGGGATTTTCGAATTCCTGAAACAGTTGTAGTTAGAAATTATTTTAATCCTAAATATTAGGGTTTTGAATTCGATAAACCCTAAATACAGTCATACAAATTAGGGATTTCGAATTCGAATCCCCAAATCCAGATGTCTATTGGGGATTTTCAATTAGGAATCCCCAAAATTGTAAAATTAGGGATTTCAGTACTATCGCCCCAAAACCAGCCAAAGTTAGGGATTTGGATTCAAAACCCCAACCCGCAAATCAGGGATTTGAGAATACCTGAATCAGATAATTAGGGATTCCAATTCCAGATTCCGATTAGGGATTTTTCTAAATCCAGATCCCTGAATCCAGTCAATTAGGGATTTTAGAATTCAAATCCCCAGATTCAGATAATTAGGGATTTTCGAATCCCTAAATCCGGATGATTCATTATCAGGGATTTTAAATCCTACCTTAATCTGTTGGCCAGTAGTCATTGTCGAATCTCGTTCATTTAGACGAAGGTGGTGAATCTCAATCTCTCTTTTCTTCCTCTATCCGGAGCAATCACCAGGGCCTAAACCCTTTGCTTTCGTCAATGGCAAACGATGCCACTACCGCTGCCGCCGCTTTCGATGATGATTGCAGAGTCGTGAGAAACTCCATCTCCTCTCATTGCTTGAGGCAGACAGGAAGAATAGATGAGATTCATCTCTCTTTCTTCTTTTTCAGTCGACGCTTTCAGTAGGTCGAGATCGACCTGCTTCTTCCTCGTTGTGGACATCGGGTTGAAAATGGCTTGCTTCTCCTTGCGATAGGAATTAGGTCAAAGATCGACCTTATGAAAGGACGGGTCCTTGGACCCGATTTCCTGATTTCAGTTTAAACAGATACGGTATATGGACTCGATTTTAGTTTAATTGGATCCGCTTTCTGGACCTGCGAACGGGACTTTTTTGTTCCTTTGTATTGGGCCTGACCGTACATATGGGCCCATTGATGTGATGTGGGCCATGCGACCTCGTTTTCCATTCTATTTATGGGCCTCAGCTGAGGGCTGTGGACCGAAATTTTGGAACATCTGTTTCACGTTTGTATGATACATCATGGCCCTGATTAAGACATATAAATAGTCTCTTAGCAGACCTCTTTCATGACCTATATAAAAGTCATGCCATTTTTCTAGATCTTATTGAGTGACTATGCCAGGAACTAGACATGATGATTTGATCATAGAGAAGTACTGATTCGGCCCTATCATTGGCCCATTACCCATATTTAAGTGTTGATATGGACCCTTGGAATATAAGGTGTGAAACCTATTTATATGTTTCACTTTAAGGATATCCAAAAGGTCAGTATCAACTAACTTATGGACCACATTGGACTAATTAAGTTATAATCCATTGAGAGGCAGGATTATAATTGCGATCCTAAGTCTATATCTGTAGTTTTGGATTCAGTTGTGTTAGACACCATAGTGACCTCAATCGATGAAAACTTTACAAGTACAGACTTGTACAATTGGGAAAGGAGGATTGCATACAGTTGCGTTCATTTTTTCATGCATACGGTAACGAAAATGCAGACGATTACCGTTTGGCAGTCAAGTGAATGGGTGAAGTAAATGATGCTGGTAATGTAAAGTTGAAAGACTCATCTCACCCACAGGTGTTGAGTGTCTCAGATTTATATGACTTACATCACTTAGCTTCATGTTCAGGAGGATCACTAACATGTTGTTATTACCACCCATAGGAGGAATGATGATGATATAACAGATTCTCACCAGGATAAGATGGTTGGGCCCATCGTAATCCTAGATGATTCAGTTGATGCCTTTCTTAACAACTGAATTGATTTGCCTGATATTCTTTATTTACAATCACGAAATTGCTTTGTAAAATAATGAACTAATGTGAGTATATATGTATCTCTTATATATTTCAGTCTCAATTCCCACTAATACACATCAAGTCCATGCCCTTAATGGATCTAATTATGCTCAATGGAAGAACGCCATTGAAGTTATACTGGGTTGTCTTTAATTAGATCTGGCCTTGATAACACCAGAACTGCCAGAACCATCTGATGATGCCACTGAAGCTAAATATAATCGATGGGTTGCATGGTTTAAATCAAATGATACATGCTTAAAAGTAATTAAGTATTTGATTTCTGAATCCATGAAGGTGCCATGCCTGATACAGACAATACCAAAACTTTCCTGACTGAAATGGGAAAACGGTTCAAGAAATCTGATAAATCTGAAGTAGGCATCCTTCTGAAGAAATTGACTCGCTTGTCCTATGATGGAAAAGGCAACATCCGTGAATACATTGTAGAGCAGATCGAAGTTGTTTCTAAGATCCGTACTCTAGGGCTTGTACTCACTGATGATCAACCGGTTCATTTGATCATGAACAACCTACTTCCCCAATTCGGCACGTTCCTGGTAAACTATAACACTCTGAAGGACATGTGGACATTGGATGAACTCATCACTCAGTGCGTCTAAGAAGAAGACAAGATCAGGCAGATGGTAAAAGTTTAAAATGTTAATATGGTGACCTCAGGTCATGGGCAAGGGCAATGGAATAAAGGTAAAAGGAAAAGGAAACAAGGTTCTAATAAAGGATTCTCTGGTCCTCCATCTGGAAATCATGATAATCAATCTAGAAATTGATCTAAACGCAAACGGGTTAAAGGTAAACCGTACTTCTTTTGTAAAAAGGCGGGTCATCTAAAGAAAGATTGCGAAGGTTTTCAGAATTGGCTCATAAAGAAAGGTAATCATTCTGTTCTTGTCTGTTTTGAATCTAATTTGACCGATGTGTCAGCAGATTCCTGGTGGATAGATTCAGGAACTACTATTCACATATGCACTTCTATGCAGGAATTACTACAGGCCAGGCCATCAACTGATGCAGAGCGCTCAGTATACGTAGGCAATGGTGTTAAGGTTGACGTGGAGGCAATAGGAGTCTATATGCTTAAGTTGAAGTCTGGTCAATTTTTGAATTTAGTAGATACATTCTGTGTGCCGTCTATAAGGCGCAATTTAGTTTCAATTTCCTGTTTGGATAAGTTGGAATATTCATTCCACTTTGAAAATAAAAGTTTTAGTATTTACTTTAATTTGATTAAAGTTGGAACCGGCTCTATAGTAAACAACTTATACCAGTTAGACTTAATTGCCTCTCACGTCTATAATATTAATTCATTGCATGGAAATGTAGTGTGATCCAAGCGAAGACTAGACTATGAGAATTTCTCGATGTTGTGGCACAGACGGCTATGCCATATATCTTGTGAGAGATTAGACAGGCTTGTGCGAGAAGGAATTTTGCATTCTCTAGACTTCTCTAACTATAAAGTATGCATTGATTGCATAAAATGGAAACAAACTAGAACGAGAAAGAAAGGTGCAACCAGGAGTGTAGGTCTATTAGAGGTTATATATACATATATCTGTGAACCATTCCCTACAGCCTCATGGAGTGGCT
The DNA here is from genome assembly GCA_021015155.1 of Magnolia officinalis. Lineage (NCBI taxonomy): Eukaryota > Viridiplantae > Streptophyta > Magnoliopsida > Magnoliales > Magnoliaceae > Magnolia > Magnolia officinalis. The sequence continues at coordinate 75,512,335 of JAJHSJ010000003.1, forward strand.
ACAAATATTTTATTACCTTTATAGATGACTATTATTGCTTCGGGTACCTATACCTTATTAGTGAGAAATCAAATGCCCTGGATGCTTTTAAAATCTATAAGTTGAAGTTGAAAATCAACTCGATAAGAGAATAAAAGTTGTCAGATCTGACTGTGGTGGTGAATACTATGGCAGATATGACGAATCAGGACGCAATCCAGGGCCATTCGCTAGATACTTGTAGGATTGTGGCATTATCGCTCAATACACTATGCCTGGTACTCCAGAGCAGAATGGAGTGACTGAGTGACGCAATCGCACCCTTATGGATATAGTGTGAAGCATGGTCAGCAATTCGACATTGCCAGAATCTCTGTGGGGTGATATGATCAAAACCGCAATTCATATACTAAACAGGGTTCCCAGCAAAGCAGTAAGCAAAACTCCTTTTAAGTTGTGGAATGGGAGAAAACCAAGTCTCCGATATCTACATGTTTGGGGTTGTCCTGCTGAGGCCAGAGTTTATAACCCGCATGAAAAGAAGCTTGATCCTAGAACCGTAAATTGTTTCTTCATTGGATATCCAAAAAGATCAGAAGGTTATCGATTCTACTGTCCTTCCCACTCTATCAGGATTCTTGAGACTGAAAATGCTAGATTCATTGAGGACACTGAAAACAGTGGGAGCACGAACATAAGGAATTTTGTATTTGAGGAACAAAGGACTGTGACTCCAGTCATAGTCAATCCAGATTACGTGGACATTAATGGTGCAGTCGATTCTGCAGTCACTGCAGAACACCAAGTAGAACCTCAAATACAAACCACTGATGAAGAAAATCAAAATCAAACCTAGCAAGCTGAACCATTAAGAAGATCTGAAAGAGACAGAAGGCTGAGACGATTACATCGTATATTTATAGGAGCACGACTTTGACATTGGGGTGGATAAGGATCCTGAATCCTTTACACAAGTTAAACAAAGTGCTGATCATTCCCGTTGGTTTGATGCCATGAAAGATGAGTTAAAATTCATGAGGGACAATAAAGTATGGGATCTTGTAGAATTACTTACTGGAATAAGGCCGATTAGTTCTAAATGGATATTTAAAACCAAAAGGGACTCCAAGGGTAATGTCGAAAGGTATAAAGCCTGACTTGTTGTCAAGGGTTTTACCCAACTTGAGGGCATTGACTTTAAGAAGACTTTCTCACCAGTATTCAAGAAAGACTCATTCAGGATCATAATGGCTCTTGTAGCTCATATGGATTTAGAGTTACATCAGATGGATGTAAAGACTACATTTCTCAATGGGGATCTGAATGAGAATGTGTACATGTTGCAGCCCGAAGGTTTTGTAGCTACTGGCTCAGAACATTTGGTTTGCAAACTTAAGAAGTCCATCTATGGGTTGAAACAAGCATCGCGACAGTGGTACCTTAAGTTTCATGAAGTAATTTCCTCATATGGCTTTGTAGAAAACACTGCAGATGAATGCATCTACATTAAAACCAGTGGGAGTAAGTTCGTTATGATGATTTTGTATGTTGATGACATTCTTTTGACTAGCAGTGATACCAGGATGTTGAGCGACATCAAGAAATTCTTATCTCAAAGGTTTGAAATGAAAGACCTTGGTGAAGCTTCTTATGTCATCGGCATTGAGATTCGCTATGACAGAACACTTGGACTGCTCAGCCTGTCACAAAGGGCCTACATTAGTAGGGTACTCGAAAGGTATGGCATGCAAAATTGTGCTCCAGGAAAGTCGCCCATCGTGAAGGGCGACAAATTTGGTTTATTTCAGTGTTTAAAGAATGATTTGGAAAAGAATCGAATGAAAGAATTTCCGTACGCATTAGTAGTAAGGAGCATCATGTATGCTCAAGTCTGTACGTGACCGAACATTGCCTTTATCACTGGAATGTTGGAAAGATATTTATTTAATCCAGGATGCAACATTGGATAGCTGCGAAGAAAGTATTACGGTATCTTCAGAGAACAAAAGACTTCAGACTCACTTACAGAAGATCTGATCAATTGAAGTTGATTGGATATTCAGACGCAGACTTCGCAGGCTGCGTTGACACTAAGAAGTCTACTTCAGGATACATCTTCATGATGGTGAGAGGAGTTGTGTCGTGGAAAAGCATGAAACAGTCTACCACAGCCTCATCCACTATGGAAGCTGAATTTATTGCCTGCCATGAGGCATCTAATCAGGCACTATGGTTACAGAGTTTCTTCTTAGGTTTTCGGGTACTGTAACATATCCTGAAACCATTGAGAATATTTTGTGATAATTTGGCTGCTATTTCCTTCTCTAGTAATAACAAGTATTCGTTAAGGTTGAAGCATATCGACATCAAGTATCTTGTTGTAAAGGAAAGGGTTCAAAATCATCAAGTGTCCGTGGAATTCAACGGCACTAAGCAGATGATTGCAGATCCGCTTACTAAAGGGCTCCCTATCACGCCATTTCAGGAGCATGTAACATCCATGAGAGTTATTAATCTCACAGATGTTTTCAGTTAGTGGGAGTTGAGCATATTTTGATTTTCACAGACACTTAAAGATCTTGTTTTATACAGTTTGTTTGGATGATCCTGATATAAAGATTTATTTCTGCTTCTCTATATACTTGCGCAAATTTTGAGAAAGTATAACTACAGTCGTGTCTCGTTGGAGACATGTAAAAGCTTCACGACCTCTTAAGGATAGACACATATCATCACACTAAAGTGTGTAATCATTATACTATATTTCCTAGTTCGTGATCTATGTCGTTAAGATTGAAAGTACTTGTGATCGCGCTTTATCACTTTGCTTAAATTAAATGTTGTGATGACTACCGCGTTTTGATACTGACAGTCTTGATGGACTAGATTGAATAACATTAGTCATATTGTCTAACTATTTCATTGGTTAACCATTCAGATGTTTTCTTAATATCAAAACTTATTTTTAAAATTTTATGACAATCATTGACGTTGCTCAATGAGGTCCAAGTGGGAGAATGTAAGAACTCTATGTAGTGGGCCTTACTGATCAATGATCTGGATTGTATTCTAGTTGAACTGTTTGATTGAGTTAATCAGTGGGACCTACTTAAGGTGATACGCTGCGCAATCTATCTGCACAGCACTGCGTATTTGGGGTGGAATGTTATAGCCTTATGCAAGGCAATTTGAGTCGAACTAGGACACAACAATGTGGAGCGTGGGAGAGAGAGTTTTGATGGGTTTCAAACTCTCTCTCCATAGTCTCTATAAAAGAGAGCTGGGTCCCCGATCCTACACAACAACAAAATACGAGTCCTATCTATTGTATTGCAGAAAGGGTGTGAAGAAAAGGAAGATCCTAAGCTCTACAGGAATTCTGGTATTCTTTTCTGGCTTCTATGGCGGCGTCTCAGCTAGGTAAGCAATCTGAACCCCTGATCGCCATGTCCCATGCACAGACAGATCCATGGGCCTATTCCGCATACAGATTAAGTCCCACATCTGGATGGTGCTTCACCTGGTGACTTGGACATGACCGAGACGTTTAGTCTTGTGGTGCCAAGAGCCAATCATCTACTAGTGATTCCGACGAAACGCTTGCTGTAAGAAAAGTGATCTAGACAGTCAGAATTTAAAACGTACATATCTTGCAAATCAGAATGAGCTATCGGACATACTATATATAATTTTTGGGGAGGACGAGCTACTTGAGCCACCCAACCCTGCAGAATTTGTTAAATACACGCGGAATTTGTTAAATACCATTAGATCTACGGTCAAATTCCTGTTTTAGTTTTATTTTTTACTCATTTATACTAAGTTTTAGTTAGAGTAAAACTCTTCATCCGTTAGGTTTAGGAGTCGCGCATGAAAAGTACTTCGAATAATTAGGACAACATCATAGGTTTTTTTGGCTGAAAACCATGCGGCCACTAGTAGGAGAACATTATGAAAAGTTTTATAGTAAGTCACGATTTCTAGGAGTTTTAACTGTAGTTTAATTCCGAAACTTCTCTCTCTAGTTCGTAGCCTTATTTAAAGAGTTGTAAGTTCGTTAATATAATTATTTTAAATATTTTAGAATTATTTTTATTTTCTTTTTCTCATGGATTCCAGGTTTCTCTGTTAAGAGTCTAGAGAATTTCCATAGACCTCACGTCCTTCCCTACATCAAAGAACAATCCAAGTTGGTTGTATTGTCATAAGTGTAGATGGTGTGTACGAATGCATCTTTTGCACGTGGACCCACATACATCTATATTGTATGTGTGGTTACTGTGCATGCACTGGGACATACTTAAATGTGTTTATGGCGTGGGACCGTAAGCATCTGGACCCAATAGGCAGAATTCACACAGACAAAAATGGGCTAGGCCCATTTTCAATTGAGATCTGGCTCAATACCTAGCTAGACAGTCTATAGCTGGTATGATCTTACTTAGCATGAACATTAAGTATAATCAATAAACCCGTTCATCAGGTGTGGCCCACCAGGATTGAGGGAAGAAACATAAATCAGCATGATCAAAAGCTCATACCTTCCATAATGAGTGAACGTACAGGTTCTAAGTGCAATTTTACATTGTTTTCATTGGTGTGGCCCATTCGAGTCATAGATCTGATGGATAGATCTGTATCGTAGCAGTAATTTTTGGTGCATAAACAATTTATTCTACTGCCATCAATATAGGCGGACCTGATTTTCACATCACCCTGCCACGTGTAATGAAGAGAGATGTTGTAATGCCCTGAAAATCGGGGGTCGAGCATAAACTCAACTCCCGAGTTCCAACGCATCACTTATGCAACATAAAGAATGATGATTGAAGGTTGTCCATATTAGTGCATTAAAGATGAATGAGATTAAGCCAAAACAGCATATCATACTCCAGAGACAGTTAAATTACGTAAGCGGAAGACTGTGATAAATATATAAACTATATAAACTGTTGTAAGTCTCCTGAGTGTGAACATATTACCAGGTTAAATATATCAATGTATACTCCAAAAATGGACAAAATGAATATACAAGGGTGTTTCAAAAGAGCAAACTAAAGTGTAATGACATCTAATCAACAACTCTGTAACCCCGTCGATCAGAATATGGTCTACATAGACCCGCCTGATAGCTGTATAAAGGAGAAACCCTCCTCATCAACATGAAATTCCGGCTCCGCTTTGTAAGCATCGTCATCATCTGAAACTCAAACAGGGTCTGGTTGGTGTGTACAACACCGTCCCGTAACGTGGGAGTGAGTGATCAACTCAGTGGAACAATAAAGCAAAGGTTAACATGTTATCAACTCAGTCAAGTAGTAATGATGAAGCAATAAATCACATATCCCTAAGTACTCTTGTTAATGTAAGAATGGTATGAATGTATGATGCATGCCCTCGCCTATGCTCCCTCAACGACTTCATCTCACGTTTGCGCATGAACAGCACTACCTCAGTGCTTGACTTGCTACACCTGAACGCATGTGTAATTCGGTGCATGCATATGATTACCAAGTTCTTATTAGTCCTTTTCATACAGCAGGGTTGGAAAACTAAGATATCTCCCTTATTTCAATACCCAAACAATGATCCATTCTAGGGTCATCAGTCCTAGTAAATCTCATACGATGTTGCGGTTCTAGGTCGCTGCAAAGGGCTCGTCGCTAAATCAGTGCAGACCTAGTTTATACTCTTATTGCTACGGAAGGGTCGTCGCCTCCACGTATACTTAGAGTACGCTCGAGGTCACTACAAAGGGCACGTCTAAGGCTGCCAGGGCTATTGTACGGAATCGTTACACCACTCCCCCATTACCCATCACGGCTTTGTCACCAAAGCAGTGTAGGCTGACAGCTCAAATTCACTGTCCCATACCACCGTATTCGGTTCACGAGTCTAGGTTGCTCACTGGTTAGTACGAGGAGGCTCGTCGCCCCAGCGTAGGCCGACAGCTCGACCACAGTGTCCCATACCACCATGTCCGGCTCATGAGTCTTAGCGGATCGAGGTACCAAGGTTAACGGGGTTTTCACTAGTGAGTTTGGTAGCTCAGTAGCGTCCAAACATGGTGAACATACATAAGGTCAATCGGGTTACTTGATGAGCTCGACTAGCACGAGTGCACATCAAGTGAATCGACATGAAGTGCGTAAGCACTCCATGTGGCCTAACCACTGTCGATAACCGAAGTATGCCTCGGGTTTGTCGAGCACATCCTATGTGGTGAAATGGTATCATCCACCAATCTAGGCTCTGTTACCGATTGCCTGAACTATACAATAGCTCCAATCACATTCAATTACAATAAAATATCCTAGAAGATAGTTAAAGCAGTAATGAAGTAAGATTTCAAATCATACAATCAAAGGTCCGATATTGTCCGCTTTAGGGCTGCCAGGGCTGTTGCACGGAATCGTTACACCACTCCCCCAATCACCCTTCACGGCTTTGTTTTTACATTTTATGGAATATAACTTAAACATGGATTTACACATATGCATTATATAGATAAACAGACACTATAATATACGATACATGGAGGAAAGCATACACATAGTTAAAGGAGTTAAGAATTATATCTCGATACCCTTATACATTTCAATTACTAACTACTTACTCATTCAGACATTTCAGCAAACACTTTAGACTACTTACATCAACATACATGACGTATGTTGATCACATAGGTATGAGGCCAAATCCTTTCACTAGGGAGTTGCCCCATTTATAACACGCGTGCACCCACAACGGATAGTCATGGCAAGCATGAATCTCAGTTCCATATTCATTCATTCATTTCTACAAACATTTAGCTTACACACTTTATCACATATAACGTATATTCGCCGTGACGTGATTTAGGGCAAGTCCTTTCGCTAAGGAGTTGTCGCACATGTAACAAGCATATGGTATTTTCTACAGATAATCATGTTAGGCACAAATCCAAATTTCATACGTATACGGTATTTTCTACAAATACGAAGAATACAGTATATTCAACATAGTTAACGTATAACTGAAAAAATGAAACGGATATCACTTTATGCATGTAAAATAGCATCCACGTCAGTAATATATCGTTAACTGACATTGAAAGCCTTGAAAACCATAACCTATATGTTTATAGTCCGCACCTTACGCCGTAGAAGCCTAACGAATTCGCTAGAAACTCTAAGGCTTCGTCAACGAGGGTATATCAACCTATAGCATGAGTTGGGTTAGTTATTTCATAAACTACACTACCTGAATCCCGAAAACAGATTAGGGTTAGGTTTTCTTACCTAAGAACGGGATCGGTATCGCTGGTAGAATGGTATGGAAGGGCTGATTCAGTCCGTAGAATGATGGGATTGAATCCCAGGGATGAACTCTAACTCTCTCTCTCTCTCTCTCTCTCTCTCTCTCTCTTTCTCTCTCTTTCCTCTCTTCTCTCTCCTAGGGTTTCCCAAATTTGTATGGGATGAGAGAGTGAGGGCTTCAGGCCCTTATATGGCCCAAAACTGATGGGAATGGCCCCAGGGCCAAGGTATACTTAGGTTATAGCCAAAACCCATCTGTTTCGGCTCAACGGATGGTTTTCCGTGGGGATCCCAGTGGACGGAATGGATTCTTCCATAAACATCAAGGTGGGGCCGGCCGATCATCATAGAAAGATCTGCAAAGCTCTGTTTCGCAACAGAGCTTGCGGTAGATTTTTGTGGGTCACCACCGGCTATCAATAGCCTAATCCAGACTGTCCATTGGAATCCTACGGAACTGCTCATCCAAGCTTAGATGTCAGGTTCCCAGAAGACAGCGGAGATGGGTTTTCAATGGTTCAAACAGAAGATGAATGGTGTAATGAAAGACTCTGCGGTCCACATGGAATTTGAGTTGAACCACGCCATCCTCGACTGGTTTTTCGAGCCGCATCTAATGGACGGCATGGATTTCTTGAAAGAAAGATGAAGTGGGCCCCGCCAAGCATCAGCGCAGCTTTTGTGCGAAAAGTTACGCATATCCAAGAATTTCGAAAGTTCCGGGAGGTGGTGGCCCACCACTGATGATTAGATCGATGATCTGAACCGTCCAATATGACCAGAGGGTGGTCTTTACCCTAACCATGGAGCCATAAAGGAGTTTTGGGACGATCAACTTTGTTGTTTTTAATCCAAACGCAACTCACTTGCGTTTTGTTACTGCATACGCACTCTTGATGCATAAAACTCTAGCCACCGCCTCTGGCACTTGACCGCCCCTGCTGCTTAAAAGAGAGAGAACGTGAGATAGGGGGAATTTGAAGGGATTCCAAGGGGAGAACGTAAAGCAGAAGAGAGATTTTTCTTGGTTCTTTTTCTGTTTTATTATTTTTCCTTTAAGATACTTAGCTTCATCATGTTTATGTGTGGCAAAGCCTCTTAGCTATGGCTAAGAGCTGAAGCTTGTAGTGAAATGGGAGACTCTATTTTACGCCTTTAATTTAATTTTAATTTATGAACTGAATTTGATATTAGTTTGATTATTAAGGGAATGTTTTTAGTTTTTAATGGTCTGTTGTGACTAAAATTACAATGGGTATGTGATTGCTTTGAGCATATTCCTTTTCTTTTTATGTTTATGACGTAAGGAAGCCTTATTGTTCGCCATCGTCTCCTGGACATGGTCGGATGACGGTACCCTTCCTAACCTTCATAGCATGTTGATTGGTTGGTAATTAGTTTAATTCTGTTGTTTACTTTGTCTCATGGGCATGGTTTAGTGATGGAATCCATTCTAATTCATATACCTTTCATCTCTTAAAAACTATATCAAAGGAGGTTAAATTTTGATTTTCATGGTTACACTCTTCAACTGGATGAAGAGGGGACTCTAAGTCCAGTTGAGTTCTTGAAATAGGCATAAGATCTCCCTGATCTCTACAAGTGGATCCTCTGAATCTCTAGTTTCCTTTCCCTGAATTCTTTAAGTTTTAAATTAATATTTCACCACTATTCCTTCAATTCTATTCGATTTAGATTACATCTTATTCTAGTTCTACTTCTGCTTAGTTTCAGATTAAGTACAGGTTTCAGTCCTTGTGGATTCGACCTCGGTCTCACCGAGTTTATTACTACATCACAACCCTATACTTGGGGAGTGAACAAGTTTTTAGCACCGTTGCCAGGGACTGATGACTACGTATTTCTGAAATCAATTGGTTTTAGAATTAGATTAAGATTAGGATTTTACTAACTTTAATTGGTATTTCTGAAATTAAGTTTCACTCTCTCATTGCGACCTCAGCTGTCGAGTTACCTAATCCTACCTAATGCAATGTAGGAATAATGTGAACCGAGTATTTTGTTAGTTCCGTTTATCCAGCAGATTGGGGAAACTGGTACACCCCACCCATCAATTCCCTCAATTAGTTGCGAGGCCAAGGCCCCTCAACATTGCAGGCCAGGACCTCGCGATCCTTGATCCCGTCGGGATCCTCATCCCCGACTTCAAGCACATAGGGAGTGCTGAGAAAATGGATCGCTCGCTGTCACTACGGGGAGGCTCGTCACCCCAGCGTAGGCCGACAACTCAGACACAGTGTCCCATTCCACCATGTCCGGCTTACGAGTTGGTGAATCAGTTTCAATTTGCTTATCAATGGGTTACAACGGTTGAAGGGTGTTTTAGGTTCTATACAAACGTGAGCAGATAGGGTTAACAAACAAGGTTGGTTAGTAAGTAGACTAGATCGCACGAGTTCAAGCGAGTACGTGACTTATGACATTGGGTACGAGTGACCCATGCAGTCGAACTACTGTCACCCATACGCACCGTCCAAATCCACGGGTTTAGCCTCAGGATAGTCCTACCAACAGGACCACCATCTCTCTCCTCAGGTTCCTGACCAACCCAAGGGTTTTGATGAAAATCCATAACTTGCCAACAATCAGGGTTATCAACCAGCCTAAGCATTTTCATGCATTCATACTTCACAAGATAAAATTCAGATTTTTCCTATAAAGCAAAAGCTAATAATGTTGTGAAATAAAGGTGCATGTGTGTTGTGTGGGTTAATGAGGAAGCTAAGCATTTTATATATATCATAGGACCAAAATGCACAAGGATTAATGAATCATACATGTTATAAGGTAATATCATATAAGAATCAAACAAGACATGAACATACAATCATCAAATTTATACCCAATCATGTGAGAGACAACAACATTCCATACTATTCCATGTTGATTGAGAGGATCAAAGGTAAGGTCTTTCCTAGGTTTTCTCTAGATTCTCCAATTACATCATCTAAGCAATCAAAATCATTAGACTCATACTAAAATAATGCTAGGCCACCTACGGATAATAGTTCGCACCTATGGATCGTTGAGGTCTTGGGAAACGACCTAGAAGCGCCGAACTCAGTGTCAATCGGCCGAAATCCTAAGACAATGTACTCGCATGTTAGAATCTCATGCAAATCCTCTCTCAACGTGAGGGGTTCCAAAAAGATGAGAGATATACCTTCCCAAATGGCGGAGAGGGGTTCTCCCGATTGTGGATGAGGAATTTCCTTGAGGGAGAGGGAGAGGTTTGCAAGATGGAACTCCTTTAGGCCCCACTTCGATCTACGGTCCTCCTTCTCTCTCACCTTCACTCTCTTTCTTCTCTCTTTACTCTCTTTGATCTCTCTTTACTCTCTTTACTCTCCCTTTACTCTCCTTGGTGGTTGTAGTAATGGTGGGAGTTATGACAGAAGGAGTTAGGGCATTATTTCGTAGACTTGGGCCAATTGGCCTTAAGTTTCAACAAATTCTCACAATGGCCCTGTGGGGGCCCCTTTTAGCTTTGGGACGGCCCTATCACCCCATTGGCCACTAAATATGGTGTGTAGGTGTCTTATAGCCCGATGAGGAGCTATGCAAAATTTGAAGACGGTCACGAGGTTTCCTCGCACGGTGCCAATCTTTAAATGGCCTTATGAGGTCCATTCTGGTTATTGGGGCAGTTCTGGTGGCCCTATGGTCATGAAACTTAAAAGATAGGTGCTCCATGGCCCGATGAAGGGCCATACAAAATTTGGAGGCAAACGGATGTGGGATTTGACCGTACGAGTCTGATTTACGATCAACGGTCACCGTTTCACGATCGGGTCCCAGATTTTGTGGACGGGCGTAGAAAAATACGTTATACCTTCACTGTAAATGTAGAAGAGATCCAACGGCTAAAAATCCTAGTATCTCAGTTTTATTTACAAGTGCCAGATTTCAATTCTGGCCTTGTGTGAGTCGTGTTTGACAAGTGCCACTGGGACGGCATGGATAATTAATTTCTGGGTGTCTACTGAGTACGTGGTCCATGATGGACCACAAGCCCAGTGAGATCTTCGATTTCGTAAATTTTTAGATTTTTCTGACCTTCTTTGGCCGTTACATGGCCCACACGGGCTGTTGTTAAGTGTAAACGGGCTATCTGGCTTGACGGCCCGCACTTGGTCCAATCATGACCACACTGGTCTACTCTAATAACCCTAGGTTAATTTACTTGTGGTACCTCACCACGAGTAGTTTAAACGAACGATCCTGCGGCAAATCCTACGTGGACGACTCAGGACACTGTTTTAGTTGAACAGGACGTTACAATCTACCCCCTTATAAATAAATTTTGTCATCAAAATTTGTACCTGTTCGTATTGCTGAAGCAGGTTTGGGTAATGCTTGTGGACTTCTGCTTTCGTCTCCCTTGTGGCCTCTTCTTCCTCGTGATGGGTCCATAATACATTGACCAATGGGATGACCTTGTTACTTAGGACTTGTTCCTTCCTATTCAATATACGAGTGGGTCGGAGAATATATGTGGCATTTTTTTGAGCTTCACATGCTCCCACTTGATGCTGTGTGAAGGATCGGGGACGTACTTCTTCAGCAATGAAACATGGAAGACGTTGTGCACTCTGGCGAGCGGCGTGGGTTGGGCCAAGTGATAAGCAACGACACCCATGCGATTTAAAATCTAGAAAGGCCCAATGAACCGTGGCGTGAGCTTTCCCTTCTTGCGAAGCACATAACACCCTTCATTGTAGAGATTTTGAGAAATACGTGGTCCTCAGCTTGAAACTCCAAGTCCCTCCGCCTCGTGTTGACATAGTTCTTTTGTTTGCTTTGGGCCATCAAGAGGCGGCGTCAGATAATTTCAATCTTCTCAGTCGTAATTTGCACCAAATCTGGCCCCAGCAAGCTTTGCTCGCCAATTTCCTCCCAACAATGTGGGGCTCGGCACAAACGCCCATACAAAACCTCGTAAGGCGCCATGCCGATGCTAGGCTAGAAGCTATTGTTATAGGTGAACTCGACGTAGGGGAGGTAGTCATCCCAACTCTCCTGAAAGTCCAGTACACAAGCCTGCAACATGTCTTCTAATATCTGATTCACTCGCTTGGTTTGCCCATCGGTTCGCGGGTGGAAGGTAGTGCTAAATTTTAGCTCCACTCCCATAGCTTCTTGGATGCGGGTCCAAAAGATCGACGTGAATCGAGTGTCCCGGTCTGGCATAATTTCCAACGGGACGCCATGAAGTTGTACAATCTCTTTGATATACAGCTTGGCTAGATCATCAGCGGAGCTAGAAGTCTTTATCTCTAGAAAGTGTGCTGATTTGGTTAATCGGTCCACAATCACCCATATTGAGTCATGCCCCTTTCTAGTCTTGGGCAAACTGGAGATAAAATCCATTGATATGAAGTCCCATTTCTACTTTGCTATGGGCATGGGCTGAGAAAGGCCCGGTGGTCAGCGATGTTCGGCCTTGACCCTTTGACAAGTGAGGCATCGGACACATACTCTGTTATTTCCTTCTTCATGTTGTCCCACCAATAGTTTTACCTCAGATCCCGGTACATCTTAGTACTACCAGGATGCATTGCCAATTTGAAGTTATGAGCGGCATTTAGAACTTCTTCCCGTAGTCCTTGAAGGTTTGGAACATAAAGGCGGCCTCTGTACCGCAATCCCCCATCGGTACCGACTCTCCACTCGGACTCCGTATCATTCTTCGCTCTTTCCTTCATCTTTTTCAACATTTCATCACCTTCTTGTGCTTCGATGATTTTGCTGTTAACCTGTGGCTGGACATGGATGTGGGTTATGACCTCGTATGGTTCCTCCACGGTTAATTTCATGTCGAAGTCTCACACAAATTCCACTATGTCCCATTCCCTCACCATCAACGGGGCCGCAAATTCGAGCGTTCTCTTATGACTCAACGCGTCTGCCACCAGATTGGCCTTGCCAGGATGATATGAGACTTCAAACTTGAAGTCCTTCAATGTTTCCATCCAGTGACTCTGTTTCATGTTCAGATCCTTTTGAGTGAAGATGTATTTGAGGCTTTTATGGTCATAGAAGAGCTCAAGTTCTTCACCATAGAGATAATGTAGTTGTCCTCATGCTTCCTTAGCTATCGAGATGCGTAAGCAATTGCTCTGTCCTTCTGCATGAGTACGCAATCCAAGCCCACACGAGATGCATCAATATAGACGGTGTACTTGACCCCTTGCTCAGGTAACACGAGTACAGGTGTTGTCGTCAGTTTATCTTTCAACTCTTGGAACGCCTCCTCCGCCTTCTCATTCTAGGTAAACTTGAGGTCCTTTCGTGTAAACTGGGATAGCGGCCAAACTATTTTAGAAAAATCCCTACTGAACCTTTGATAATAGCCTGCGAGACCGAGGAAACTTCTCACTTCCGTAACTGAGTTCGGATGCTTCCAGTCTTATACGACTGCCACCTTGGTGAGATCCATGGATATACCTTCTTTGGATACCACATGACCCAAGAACTTGACTTCTTCATTCCAGAAGTCACATTTTCTATACTTTGCATACAATTGATTCTTCTTGAGGGTTTTGAGGACGACCCACAAATGATCTTCGTGTTCTTCACGGCTCTTTGAGTAAATCAATATGTCGTCGATAAATACGATAAGAAATCTATATAAGAACGGCTTAAAGACTCTGTTCATGAGATCCATGAGTACCGCTGGAGCATTAGTGAGTCCGAACGGCATAACTAGGAACTCATAATGGCCAAAACAGGTTCTAAAGGCCGTTTTCTGTATATCTTTGTTCCTGACTCATAGCTGATGGTACCCAGATTGCAGATCAATTTTTTAGAAGTATTGAGCACCCCTCATCTAGTCGAATAGATCGTCAATCCTGGGCAACGGGTATTTGTTCTGAACCGTCACTTGGTTCAATCTTCTGTAATCTACGCACAGTCGCAATGAGCCGTCCTTCTTCTTCACAAATAGGACTGGGGCTCCCCAAGGCGAGATGATGGGTCGGATGAAGCCCGAATCTAACAGATCATCAATCTGCATCCTAAGCTCCTCCATCTCACATGGGGGTATGCAATAAGTCGGTAAGGAAATTGGTGTGGCACCCGGCATTAGATCGATCGTGAAATCTATCTCACGTTGAGGAGGAAGTCCAGGTATGACTTTAAACACGTCCCCAAAATCCTGAACCACGGGGGTGCACGTTATCGAGGGTCCATCATAACCCTCCTCCAATGATGCATAACACAAAATTCTACGATCGTGGTTGACCTGGACTGGAAATGTGAAGGAAGCGTCGTCGTCCTCGTATATCTTCACTGATAAAGTGTCACAGTCGATTTATGCTTTCATCGGGGTCAACCAGTCCATGCTGTCCTTCTACAGTAGTTGTATATTTGGGTAGGTAGTGTAGAAGGTGTCGGTGCGGCAGCAAGCTTAGGTGGAGAATTTGGGTGTGGCCTCTTTCCGGCAAAAGAAGAGGACGGTCCCTCCATCCTTCTTCACGGCCCCAGCTGTGAACGGGTTCGTGAGACTCGCTCCTCATCTTGTTCCGCACGTATTGACATCTCAACAAGCTTGGCGTATGTCCTGATGCTAGCACAACACATCTTCGAGCGAATGCCGCTCCTCAGGCATTCCGTGAATCACTGCATCTTGGTCGCCTCTTCCGTAATCATATGGGAAGCGTAGCGCGACAATTCAGTGAAATGGTTCTCATATTGTGCTACAGACATCCCTCCTTTTTGAAGGCGTAGGAATTCATTTTCCCTCTCATGTTGGTACGTCTGTGGGAGGTACTTCTAATTGAAGCAGGCCTCGAACACTTCCCATGTCCACACATGGTTCTCCGGGAGGGTCTGAAGAACACTTTCCCACCACAAGTCCGCCTCATTCTCAAAGAGGTAGGAGAGGAGTTCGACATTCTCTGCTTCAATACAGTGGAGAGGCCGAAGCAACTTGGTGACTCGGTTGAGCCAATATTCCGCTTCCTCTGGACGGTGGGTGCCAGCAAAAGTAGGCAGCCTAAACCTTTGGAACTGCTCAAATAAGTTGCTCGTGTTGGTTGCGGGCGTGGCCATGGAGGGTGGTTCCAGTTTTTGCACCCCCATGTTGTGGGCCATGGTTCCCATCATAGCGGCTAACATTTGTTGTTGTTGTTGCATGAGAAGCAACATCTGGCCCATCTGGTCCATAGCCGGCGTGGTGGGAGGTGCGGGTGCCATGACTTGCGGTGGTGGCGCATCCGGGACTGCTTCCTGGGTAGTACTACCCGTGTTTTGGGAACCGGTTGCCCCTTGGGGGCCTTGTTGATCATTGGGGATTTGCTCCCTCTCAACCAGGCCGTCATGAGGTAGGCGGACAAAACGAGCATCATTCCGAGGACGCATCTCCTGGAAAGACGTTCCTTAGGGGGTTAGACACTAAAGCATCGTTTATGTAAAGGTCACACAAACATACATACAAGACCTATGAGTTCCATCCATAACTTATAAGTAACCACACACGCGAAGCATTCACAAACAAGAAGAAGTTTCAAGGCAATCCATACATTCACATTGAATTCAAAATGCCATTCATATGGCTAATTACTTCGTACAGTATGGATTACATACATCACTAGATATTTTGAACGGAAAGGAAATACAACCTAGTTAAGCAAAAGTTCTAACTACCCTTCAGTACATGTACGTAGACCTAACTTCCTTAAAGCAAACTACTAATTATCAGTAAGGCTATGGTATTACTCTTCTAAGTCGGACGAAGGTGGGGGTGCTTCCTCTCCCTTGTTGCAGCAGATCAGGGTCTTTATGGCTCGAATATCTTCTTGTTCCATTTCTCCTGCTCTGCATGATGCCTTGCTTGGGTTTCCTCTATTTTAGTCAATCTAGCGTCAAGCGCATCTAACTTAGTCATTCTGGCATCGAGTGCATCCAAGCACTCTCGTACGACTGGAGTGGTGAGTGGCTCCTCACCATCTTCTTCGATTTCCTCAGCTTCTTCCACCTCTTTAGCTTCATCCTCATTCTCATTACTCCCATTGTTTTCCTCTTCTTCTTCGTCAGGGTCTCCGTATTGGTTGATGGGGGCCTGTCGCTGCTTGGGGCCTATCCCCATCTTATTTAACATGTCATCTCCCAATATCTGTGTCGGTATAAAATTTCCATCTGATCCGCCCACACCGTATTGCTGAGCTAATTGACTAACCAGGTGACCAAATGGAAGGCATGCACTCTTCCTCGTAGCTCTTGCGGCCCACACAATCTGGTGGAGTACTACGCTGGGGAGGCACACATCTGCTCCCTGTCCCACTTGATACAGGAACTCTACCATATAGCAGGAGTACTCGGAGCGGTTCAGTAGCCTCGGGTACACATTATGGGTGCAAATGCGGTGAAATACTCGGTACTCTAGGCTAAAGTTGGTCGATCTCAAACCGACCTCTCACTCCCCATGCTTCCACTGGGCAACCCGCCCACACAAAAAGCGGGTCCGCTCATTGCGGGCTCGACTCGTATCCAAATTTGCCTCGTCGATCTGCACCTTGCCTCGTGGCACTCCAAGTACGTCGGCAATAACCTCCACCCCGAAGTGGTACCTCTTGCTACCCATAACAACATCAAAGCCTAAGGGCTTGAATTGAGGGTTTCTGATCCGCACGTCGAAAGCCCTAGCTTGTCCTTCATCCCCCTGGGAACCTCCATAGAATGTGGGACCCCATTCCTTATCCATAAGCCGACCGAGTAGGGTGTACTTATCAAACAAATGCTCCTCCAGGAGGCTTCCAAGGCGATGCTGCGTACGCGAAAATTTCCCATATCTTCAACGGGCGGTTGGGAGGCTTGGGTTGTGAGCCCTCTTTGGGGATCATTTTGGCGCTTGGATCGGACTTCCGAGACCACCTTTCCCTTTGGATCAGCCTTCTGCTTGCTTCGCCTTTCTCGGCTCGGTCCCGGCTCGGTAGGAGTCTGTCTCTTCTTCCCCATGAGGGAAAAAAATCACTAGAATGGGGAAGATGGAGGAAGGTTCCTTGGGATGGTTTTGAGAATAATGGATGTGGGAAGATGGATTTGGGAATGGATTTGAGAATGGGATTTGAGAAAGAGGGTTGGTGTTGGGTTTTGTGAAGAAGAAGGAGATGGGTTGGAGGAATGGGTTTGAAAATGAAATTTGAGATGGTTTAGAGTGAAGAAGAAGATGGTGGGTTTGGGGATTGGGTTTTGAGGATGGACTTTAGAATGTGATTGAGAAAATGGTCAAGAAATGGTTTGAGAGGATGGGTTGGAGATTGAGGGAGGGAGGATGGGTTAGAAGAAATGGGGTTTGGGAATGAGTTAGAGGTGAATGAGTAAATAGAGTGGTGAAATGGGTTTGGGAGAATGGAAAAGTGAAAGTGATGATTTTGAAAATGGTTTGGAGAAGCAGATGGGTTTTCTCTAGAGATTTAGGAGAATGAAGGATGGTGTGGGGTGAGAAATGGTGTGTTTGGGTCCTTAAAATGAAGTAGAGATGGGCCCCACTCGTGTGTGCATGGAAAGAAGAGGGGAAACCCATGTTTGGAGTCGGGCGTGGTTTGCGCCGGCCGGGCGTAGTCACGCCACCACGCTGGAAGATCGGGCGGGGGCTACGCCCACTGGGCGTGGTCACGCCGGCACGCTGGAAGCTCGGACGGGGGCTACGCCCGCTGGGCGTGGTCATGCTGACACGCTGGGAGCTCGGGCGGGGGCTATGCCTGCTGGACGTGGTGGCGCGCGTGGGCGGGGTGGCTCGGACGTGGTCAGGGCGGTAGGGTGGAGTGGCCGGGTTGTGGTGACGCCCGCCTGCTATTTTTCCAGGCAAGGTACCCTTTTGATTTGCGATTTCCCTGGTGCAGGTTAGGCCCCCGAGGAAGTACCATATATGATTTTGAGGTAAAAGAAATGGTCTACGCAATGGGATTAGTTGTTTTATGAGATTCCTCTTGGTTGGCAATCAAAATCTAAATTTATTTCCATTTCTACTATTTTCAGTGAATTTTCATTTACCCTTAGGTTTTTATCCTCGATTGGGTCGGAACTATCGAGTTTGGCTCGGTATTTGCTCATTTGGTCTAGGACGATGGCTTTGATCGTCTAATCACCTAATTCTCGGCTCGTTCCTAATAATGTATTGGGAAAATTAAAGAACGAAGTGAAGGTAGGTGAACATTTTAACGAGATAAATGGGAGAGAGGAAATTTAGAGTTAGGCCCGTTTGGCTAGTGACATTAAGCGGTACTAAATGGGATTGCAATGCTAATCCCAACTCAAGATTGGGAATGACACGTCTGGAATGAGCGTGGGATGGGATTTAAAATTAATTTCATAGTCTTTGCAAAGTGAGCCTTGTGTTGGAAGATGTAATATGGAATTTTGTAACGTCCCGTGCTTTCAGGACCCGAGTATATGACCCATTTCCCAAAAACCCGAGTGTTAACCTAAGAAGAGTTAAATTTCATATATAATCTTTTTCTTTTATCAGAGTTAGCATATAAGCGTAGGATTGATAAGTTAGCATAAAGAAAAATTTTCATTTACATTTGGAATACACAAGAGGTTGCCCATAATGACTTATACAAACCAATGTCTCACATTGACAATTATATGATTACTTACATGAGAAATTTAACAGCATGTAAAACATATAAACGAAAGTCGTAAGATCGCGCAGCTTCCTTGATAGGTAAAACCACGTATCCTTGGCCACCAAGACGACTCCTCATCAGTCTAAACCTGCATATCACTTAAGCCACATGTGCTACCTGTACGGTTGTGGCCAACTTAGTGTGAATTCCCCTCAAGATTACACACCGCCGCCTTAGCTAAGCATAGTTTAAAACGACAAGCATTCAAAACAGTCAAAATGCAGTCTTATTTAAATGAATGGATGCGTGAATGCACATCGACCTGGGGATGCTTATCCAGTTAGACCTGGGCTCGTCACCCATGCAATCATCGACCTGAGAATGATCATTCAGTCGGAATAATGGGTCGATCGTCAGTGGTCTGGGAGCTAGTGAAACAATACCCCAACAACTCTAGGGCACATGCTAGAACATCTAAAATTAGCCACCCATCATCGCCAATATTCTATGAATGCATGGTTAGCCAACCGTTATTAATCCAATTACAATCAGCCAATTTAAGTAACTCAATGGTCACTACGGGGGGCTCATCACCCAGCGTAGGTCGACAGATCGGGCATAGTGTCCCATGACCACCATCCCCGGCTCATGAGATTCCCCCACCTTAGGATACTTAATGGAACTCATCGATCAGTGGCCAATCAATTTCAATAAGTAGGGATTTCCACCGCATGGTATAGGCCGTCAAAGGCACACAAGGAAATCATCAAACATAGGACAGACGTTAAATCACAGCGGAAAAAGGGTGCTCGGTACATTAAATCGAAATAGAAAAGGGGTCAGATAAGATTAAACTAGGACAGTTAAAGAGATCGTTTCAAGGCCATTCAAGCCGTATGACCTATGGATGGTAATTCCCACATTAATATTCCATGTCCCACATAACCTCCAATCAAGGGTCCATTCCATTCCACACTCCATCATGCTATATCCTAAGTATGGGTCCACATACATAAGAGGCTTACCCACTAATACGTGTAGTGAATATAGGTTCATAGTAACTTACGACAATCCATGTGAAAATATACCACTATAGCATGGTAGACATATGTTAAGCATAATAATCACCACAAGTCATGATGTGAACTATAAATTAAAGTGAGAGCTGTCATGTAAGTAACTATCACATGCAATCATATTTCACAATTATCAACCATAAATCAGATATAAATCATGTAAGAGATCGTATGCTATGAATTAACAATTTTGATTCTTAATAAAGACTATAACTTAAACTAATTTGGAGATGGAAAGCTTAAGGGGAAGAATCATCACCTGATGAACTGAATCACCTTCTAGTTTTGCTAAGTGCTTACGCCCTTTGAACCGAACCCTATCATGAATTATAAGGTTATACAGTTAAATCCAAACCTTATACATTGTTTATGGTTAGGGTTTTAACCTAGGGTTGAGATTGCCTAAGTTTTTAGGGTTTAGTTCTTAAAGTTGGATTATAATGCATGTGTGGTTTACATAATGCAATAATATGGTTAGTTACAGTTTGACGTTAATGATATAATTAATATTTGTGACCATGGTAATACTAAGCATTATAACGAAATAGTGAAATCTACTTTTAATGATAACATTTTCAAGTGATGGATACTATACTAATATCATTAATAGAAATTTTGTTTATAATAACTAACATTAGAGCAAATAGCATATTGATGTAGATCTAAGTTTTCATCCTAGAGTTAGGTCTAGGTTTAGATTTTTAGATGAAATTTCTAATTTATGTTATAACAATATTAATGATATCACCGATTTGAAATAATAATCTAGCAATGGTTTATAAGAACAACAACAAATATGATTGAATAAGATGGCTTACCTAACTTGAGCCAGATCCGAGTGAGTTGACTCGATTAGACTCGGCGAGTTTTAGCCGACTCGACTCAGCAGTGAGTCGTTCTAATTCGACCTCTCCCTTTACTTCTTATTTAGAGAGGTCCAACAACCTCTGGACTTAGACCCAGCCAATGGGCCAGTAGTCTGAGTCAGTTCCAAACCGAGTTGACTCAGCTACTCCTCTCTCCTTCTCCTTTCCCTCTTTCCCTCCTTCCTTCTCTTCTTTCTCTCATTTTCTTCTTCACTTAGACCATATGCCAGCAAACCACTGGGATAAATCAAACCCGACCTAACTGAAATAGGCCCAACTCGGGCTGAACTCGACCCAGCTGACTCAGCAACGAGTCAGCCTATAACTCAGGCCCAAACGATTCAAGGGGAGGCCCATTGGCTAAATGAGGGCGGCCCGTTACTCTTTACATGTGGCCTACCTGTTTGTTACAGTGTGCTGCCCACCTGCATATGTGCAGGGTGCGGCCCACCTGCATATGTGTAGGGTGTGGCCCACCTGTTTGTATGGTGCGGTGACGGCAGCAGTAATAGCAGCAGCGTCTTACCACCACCTTTCTCTCCTTTCTTCTTACTTCTTCCTCCTAGTTGAAGATCAAGCGCCCCTGGACGACTTGATTTCACTTGACTAAAACTGAACCCGATGCAGTTTGGGTGAGGAAGATGAGATGACCATTAATGGCGGATCTCGAGCGGAGGCTTTTTCCTCCAATTAGACAAAATGGGATGGTTCGTATGAACCCTAGGGAGCTTATGGATAAGCTCATTCGAAGCTTTAAGATGATTTGAGTGGTGGCTTCGTGGGTGTAAGGGAAATGGCCATTTTTCTTAAAACTGGGAGAGGAGATGCATTTGCTCTATCCTTTCCCCCTTTTTACAGTCTACCCTAACATCCCAGAACTGTTGGATGAGAGCCAATGGTGGGGATTTAGCCTGCTCAAAACCACCCTCAAATACGGTGGTTAGGAAAAGCCCGCCATGGTTTCTCTCTCTCTGGTATTGAGGGAGTGACATCCCAAGTTGGACGGTTGAGATCTCCTCAAATGGGCGTCTGGGATAAGAGGAATCCTCCTCACTCGGATTGCTAAGCCAACAACAGTGGAGACAGTTTCCATTTATGGAAACATTGTGTTTATATGCTTTATTTGGGTCAGTTTTTGTGTGCATAAGGGTGTACTTTAACAGGCGAGACCACCTAGGGTTTGTTTAGGGTCATCATCTGGTCATGATGAACGGTCCTGATCACTGAGTTGGTCCCTCATGGTGGGCCACAACACATCCCAAACGGACGGTGTCTGTCCTCTGTGAAATCGCAGAAGAGACAGAAAATCTCTCCTTTTTGGAGGGATTTCGGGTCAAGCCCGATTTGACTGGAGAAGTAGTCCGGTGCACCTCGAGTGCACTCCCTCTAGTGCATGCACGTAGTAGCTGTGGGGCCCACGGAGATGTTTTCAAGAAATCCACTCCATCCATTCCACTCTGGAGGTCCCTAGAAGGGTCCTTGATCAAGGATCACTAGCCCTAGTACTATCTGTCTCATAGTTTTGTATAATAAAAATGATTATTATATTTATTATTGTTATTAATTTTAATATTATCACTACCATTATTATTATTCTGAATTAAATTGTAGGGCCTACTTCCTGAAAGTGATTAGGGTCGTTCATCTTACGATTTTTTGACTATTTAAATATTTTAGTAATAATGATATTATTATCATTGCCTGTACATTGTTATTCTTTTACCTTTTAGTATATTATTATTACTCATCCATATTTTCAATATGTGAGACCTACGCTTCGTGCTACCTACCTTAGTTTAGGATTTCTGAGTGTAGGAGTGGACCACATGATCGGCCGACGTGGGGGAAATTGTTTATTGTTGGAAAAAGCCTACGTTAGGTATTTGAAAATAGGTGGGGATGACTCTACGCTAGTTAGAGTGATCTTGAGTAGAGGAAAAATGTGACTTCCTAGTTTGAGCGTGATTCACTTTGGATAAGGTTTCCACTTGCGGATGTGACACAAATGAGAGGCTAGGTGGGGTCCACTATGATGCATTTTTGGAAAATCCATTCCACTCATCACTCTAGTCATGCCATGTTGGCCCATGAACCCAAATATGAAGTAGATTAGAGTCTTACATGAGCTAATCTTAGAAATTCTCCTAGCAGGTGTTAAAAAGGACTTGATCTTAATTTACGGTCCACGTTCAATGATTGAGGCCCAACTTTGGAAAAAATGTGTAGTCAAGATAGGTGAATGGTTGGACGAAACTTGGTAGTTGATCGATGGTGGGAAAATGCTAGATCTAAAATATCACCTTTTGCGTCAAAATGAAGGAACTGGCTTCAGCGTTCAATGGTGTAGGATCATAGATCGGGTTCCAAATTTTGTATGAAATCGTAGTCATGTGAGGCCAAGGTGTGTTCTAAATTTGAGTTGCGATGGACAGCCGAAAGTGGCTAGATCTGAAGATCTAGATTTATATAGAGTTGATAAGCCTTGAAAGGATAACTTCGCGCCTAAGGAAAGCCTACCAGAGTGGGGTCTTCATATTTCATTCTTGGTCCATATGATGGGAAGTTCAAGTCGTTCATATAAAGGGAAATATCCAACTACGACTATCCACGAGGTTTCTTCACTTGATGGACATTAAAATCAACGGTTAAGGGACTGATCTATCAATTGGGTCATTTTTACAATGATATAAGAGCTGAAATTTGACGTGTATGGTTAATTTATGATACATAGGCATGGTATAAAATTTCTCATCAAGAAGATCATGGGAATCATGTGATCTAGAATTCAGGGGTCTAGGTTATGACATTTTCGTAATTATTGCTAATTTATGAGTTTTGGGAAATCTAATGGCCCCACATGGTTATAGGTACATTTCTAAGCAATTCTTACAAAAGAACATATATCTAAATCATTATGGATAGGGAGTTTCTTCGTCATTCTGTTCAAGGAAAAGTTCTTACGTCAAAACACGTGATAAATGGCCTTGTTTTGAAATTCAAGGGTTAGATGGCTTGATCTATAAATGGAAATCATTCCCAATGGATAGATTCATGTCAGGGAATGGATATAATGTCAGGATAGCTAAGTTGGTGTCGTACACATATACGTATCAAGTTAAACTTCATGGTAACACTCGAGGACTTTCAATACACGGGTTTTGAAAAGTTCGGGTGTTACAGATTTCCAAATCCTATGATGATGAATTTCTAAGTATAATTTGGAAGGAAAACTCAGGATTTACCTTTAATTGAATACATTCCAACAGAGCATTGTAAAACATGGGATTCACTCATTCCAAGGACAATACCTTACACATGCATTTATTGTTACTCTTATAATTCATTTCACCCTAAGCCCACCTATTTCAGTTGGCCCAACGGGCCCTAAGAATTTGGTGGACTAGACTAACTAAATTTTCTAGTTAATCGAATCGAGTCTTGCCGTCAAGTTCCCAATTTCTTGTCCGGGAATAGGCCGAGGCACTGTAAGACTCTTGGATCCCCTTCTTTAGCGTTATTATTCCCTCTTGCTATCGGACCCTAACACCTTAGAAGTCTCACCTTCTGTCTAAGACTAGCGGTTCAGGGACTGGGGTGGTTCCTAGCATTTCGTGTTTTTTAATGCGTATCTTCTCAAGTCAGCGGACGCGTTAATGAGTTCATGACCCATGGCCCAATTGATTCCAAACTATTACTCTGATACCAACTTGTAATGCCCTGAAATTGGGGGTCGTGTATACACTTGATAGCTAAGTTCCAGGGTATCACTTATACTGATTTTTACTAATTTACGTTTAATCAGGTTTAAATGCGCAACATGAAATTTCTTGGAACATGAAAGACAATCACAACTAGTCTACTGAAATGAAGGAGGTCAAATATATACAAGTTTAAAAGAATATAAATTGGTTGCACAAGGCGTTACTCAACAAAATCACAAAAGAATAACAAGTCCAAAAGAATAGTGTGTTGAGTCCACACTCAGCGATCCAAAACCTGTCCACTAGGCCGGTGGAGGACCGTCCATCAGTTGGAAGTAGGACAACTCATCCTCATCCTCAAGACTCGCGCCGCCAGGCTCCTCGTACTCTACGTCACCTTCATCTACGGGAGAGTCTGGTTGGTATTTTAAAATACTATCCTAGAGTGAGAGCGAGTGATCAACTCAGTGAGCACTATTAGTCTTAATTTGTAACAAGCATCAACTATATTATGAACTTAATGAAAAACAAGCATCCATAAACCCTTGACTAATCTTGTTAATGCACATGCATGATAATGATATGATGAATGACCTCACCACAACACTCCCTCGAGCGACTCCGCCTAACAATCGCACATGACCAGCACTCCCTCATTGCGACCTCAACTGCCGAGTCGCATAATCCTAGCTAATGCAATGCATGAATAATGTTAACCGAGTGTTTTGTTAGTTCCGTTCATCTAGGAGATTGGGAAAATTGGTACACCCATACATCAATTCCCTCAACAAGTTGCTAGGTGAAGGCCCCTCAACGTATGAGGCCAGGACCCCGCGATTCTTGATCCCGTCGGGTTCCCTATCCTTGACTTCAAGCACATGGGGAGTGCTGAGAAAAGGGATCGCTCGCAGTCATTACAGGGAGGCTCGTCATCCCAGCGTAGGCCGACAGCTAGGACATAGTGTCCCATTCCACCATGCCCGGCTCACGAGTCGGTGGATCAGTTTCAATTTGGTTATCAATGAGTTACAACGGTTGGAGGGTGTTCCAGGTTCCATACATACGTGAGTAGACAGGGTTAACAAATAAGGTTGGTCAGTAAGTAGACTAGACCATACGAGTTCAGGCGAGTACATGACAGATGACATCAGGTACGAGTGACCCATGTAGTCGAACTACTGTCACCCATACGCACCGCCCAAATCCATGGGTTTAGCCTCAGGATAGTCCTACTAACGGAACCACCGTCTCTCTCCTCAGGTTCCTGACCAACCCAAGGGTTTTGATGAAAATCCATAACATGCCAACAATCAGGGTTATCAACCAGCCTAAGCATTTTCATGCATTCATACTTCCCAACATAAAATTTAGATTTTTCCTACAAAGCAAAAGCTAACAATGTTGTGAAATAAAGGTGCATGTGTGTTGTGTGGGTTAGTGAGGAAGCTAAGCATTTCATATATATCATAGGACCAAAATGCACAAGGGTTAATGAATCATACATGCTATAAGGTAACATCATACAAGAATCAAACAAGACATGAATATGCAATCATCAAATTTATACCCAATCATGTTAGAGACAACAACATTCCATACTATTCCATGTTGATTGAGAGGATCAAAGGTAAGGTCTTTCCTAGATTTTCTCTAGATTTTCCAGTTACATCATCTAAGCAATCAAAATCATTAGACTTATACTAAAATTGGTGCTAGGCCACCTAAGGATAATAGTTCACACCTATGGATTGTTGAGGCCTTAGGAAACGACTTAGAAGCACCGAACTCGGTGTCGATCGGCCAGAATCCTAAGACAATGTACTTGCATGTTATAATCTTATACAAATCCTCCCTCAACATGAGGGGTTCCAAAAAGATGAGAGATATACCTTCCTAAATGGCGGAGAGGGGTTCTCTCGGTTTTGGATGAGGAATTTCCTTGAGGGAGAGGGAGAGGTTTGCAAGATGGAACTCCTTTGGGCCCCACTTCGATCTACGGTCCACCTTCTCTCTCACCTTCACTCTCTTTCTTCTCTCTTTACTCTCTTTGCTCTCCCTTTACTCTCCTTGGTGGTTATAGTAATGGTGGGAGTTATGAGAGAAGGAGTTAGGGCTTTATTTCCTAGACTTGGGCAAATTGGCCTTAAGTTTTAACAAATTCCCATAATGGCCCTGTGGGGCCCCTTTTAGCTTTGGGGCGGCCCTATCACCCCCTTTGCCACCAAATTTGGTGTGTACGTGTCTCATGGCCCGATGAGGGGCTATGCAAAATTTGAAGACAATCGGTCACGGGGTTTCCTCGCACGTCTTCGATCTTTAAATGGCCCTATGAGGTCCATTCTGTTTGTTGGGGTGGTTCTGGGGGCCCTCTGGCCTTGAAACTTATAGGATAGGTGCTCCATGATCCTATGAAGGGCCATGCAAAATTTGGAGGCAAACGGAGGTGGGATTTGACCGTACGGGTCCGATTTGCGATTAACGATCACCATTTCACGATCGGGTCCCAGATTTTGTGGACGTTTATAGAAAAATATGTTAGACCTTCACCGTAAATGTAGAAGAGATTTGATGGCTAAAAAATCTGGTATCTCAGTTTTATTTACGAGCGCTAGATTTCAATTATGGCCTTGAGTGTCCGCTGCATGGCCCGCACGGGCTGTTGCTAAGTGCAAATGGGCTATTTGGCTTGACAGCCCGCACTTGATCCGATCATGACCAAACTGATCTACTCTAATGGGCTAATCCTAGGTTAATTTACTTGTGGTACCCCGCCACGAGTAGTTTAAATGAACAGTCCTGTGGCAAATCCTACGTGGACGACTCAGGACATTGTTCTAGTTGAACAGGACGTTACATGCACCCACCAACAAATCGGCTTTCATAGCCATTATCATCCAACCTTCCCTTTAACATCAAGTTGAGCCAAAGGTTTAGGATATGTCTCACATCCCTGAGAACCAATGTGCAGCCCACATCGGTCTTCACACAAAAATCACCGACGCCTATGATCTTCGATATGCCAGAATTTTCCATCTTCACAGTCTCATAGTCACCTGACTTGTAGCTTATGAAGAAATCCTTGCGTGGAGTCGCATGAAACGAGGCTCCTGAGTCTATCACCTAGTGATGTTCTGACTCGTAGCCGTGAGACAAACATCATGGTCTGCAAAAAGAATAACTATAACGTTGCCATTTGAACCAACCGCAGTGGAATCTGATTCATCTTCCTTTTCCTTTCCTTTTTTTTTCTTGTTGTTCTTATTCTTATGACATTCATGCTTATAGTGTCCCTCTTACCATAATTCCAGCATTCAACATCCTTCCTGGTGCTCGACTTGCCTCTTGATTTATCTCGGGCCTTCCCACCCTTTCCGTTCTTTCCTCTCCCTCGTTCTTGTGTCACAATGGCCTCTTGCTGAGTGGGCTCCTGAGACTTCCTCCTTGTCTCCTCATTGAAGAGACAACCGGTTACCTGTTCTATGGACACCTTTCCGTCTGGCGCGGAGTTACTTAGAGATACCACCAAATGTCCCCCAACTATCAGGTAATGAGCTAAGCAATAGTAAAGTCTGTAATTCATCGTCCAGAACCATCTTCATGGTGGAGAGCTGATTCAATATATTGCTGACTTCATTCATGTGCTCAGCCACAGAACCACCATCTTTGAACTTGAGATTCACAAGTCATCTTATCAGAAATTTTTTATTGACGGCTGTCTTCCTCTAATACAACCCTTGCAGTTTCAGCCATAGGCTAGCGGTTGAGGTCTCCGTAGACACATGGTGGAATACGGAATCGTCCAACCAAAACCCCACCACCTTCTAGTCCAATTTCTTCCAATCATCATCTGTCATATCCTTTAACTTTACTGATATGCCTTGAATTGGAGAATATAAGTCTTTCCAATAAAGCAAGTCCTCCATCTTAGCCTTTCATATGGTCCAGTTAGAATCATTGAGGCTGATCATCGTTGATGAGCCACCTTCCATAATTTAGAACCGATCCCACTCCGTTCAATGAACCTGTCTCTAATACCACTTTGTTGGGGGCATTACACAAAAACCCTAGGATCTCGCCTCCCAAAATACCATAATTATAGGATAATAAAGCAATGAAATAAATCAAAGCATAAACCACACAACACGAGAGATTTTTACGTGGAAAACCCTTGAAGAGGTAAAAACCACGGGACCTAGTCCAGAGCAACAATTCACTATGAAGTTAAACGTTACAACCGATCACAAGCACACACCGCTTGGATCAAACCTTCTTCACTCACACGGAGTGGATAAACAATAAGAGAATAAAAGAAAAATGAAGAGATCTCACCGATCACAAGGACGTAGAAGCGTTGAGACGTCGATAGAGAAATCTCCCTTCCACAAGCTTCTCTCTCTCTCTCTCTCACCTTCGATAGCCTTAAACCCTTTAGAAAACCCTTGCAAAGCTTTAGGAAACTCTCTAGCATGCCCTAGACGAGTCATAAGGACCCCTATTTATAGTTTAGGAAACTCCCTTCCGCACCTCTTGCGAAACTGCCTCAAATTTACGCATCCGCACAAGATCCAGGGATGAATCTACGTAATCTCGACTGGTCGAGCAGAGTCCTCAACTGGTTGAGTGGCCCACTCGACCGATTGAGCACCTCCTTCGACTGGTTGAGCACCTCGAAGGAATTAATTCAATTGGTCGCTGAATTTTGAGTTGAGCCTCACTCGACTGGTCGAGCGCCACCCTCGACCGGTCAAGTAGCCCACTCGACTGGTTGAGCAGCGCAGTGAAACACTCTGATTTTCAATGTGCTGCACTATCTCTCCTCTGAACTGAGGAGGAAAACCCCATCACCTAGGCATTTACAGTTTACTTAAAAATTGCGTTGGATCAAAGTAATTCAATTCAAATTTTCCAAGTTACAGGTCCCAGTTTAGATGTGGCATGAAAAAAAAAACTTCGTTAATTCGACCATTCAATTGGTGGATATTCATTAGATGGTTAGAAATGAAAAAGAAATCCCTATGGTCCAATTTCAACAAAGGTGTGACTTTGATATGTTTGTGAGACAATGACTTAGGTTTTGTTGGGATACCTCCCCATAAGTAACCGTTTTTATTGTATTTTATTTTATTTTATTATTTTAACTTGGGTTGTAAAAGAGCTATTTTTAAAGTTAATTTGACAATTTTGCTTTCTTAACTTTTTAACTTTTTTTAGTCTTTCGCTCTCTCGTCTCTCCCCATAATAGATAGTCCATATCAAAGATGGCCTGGCATATTAGACATCCTATATCAAAGGTGGGTCCCCATGATGGACAGTCTACATCAAAGGTAGGCTGCACATGAAGGGTAAAAGACACTAAAGGTGGGCTCCGCATGATGGAGAATTAACATTGATAATTGGTCCAATGATGGATGACCCACATCAAGGTGGGCCCCACATAATGGGTGGTTTATATCAAAGGTCAGTCTTTAACAATGAATGGCCCACATCCAAGGCAATCCCTATATGATGGACGACTGACATTGAAAGTGGGGCCCACACGATGGATGGTCCACATCAAAGTTGGGCTCAATAAGGTGGGCAATGGAGATTGAAGGTGGGTCCCACATGATGGGGTGACCCATAACAAGATGGCTCTACATGATGGATGATCCACATCATGGTGGGTCTACATAATGGACGGTCCACATCAAACGTCAACCCCTAATAATGAACAACCCAGATCCAAGGCGAGTCGCATATAATGGATGACTGTAACACCTCGTACCTTTGGTACACGGGTGTTACCTGTTAAACCCGCCTCAACCTAAATCAGATTAAAATAATCAATTGACTCGAACATGACTCATGCAGGGTGAGGATTCCGGTTAAAATTAAAGCCATCCATCCAGGCCTCCGGGAGTCAGAACGTGCCCTACAACATTCGAGAGGGTAAGGTTATCTGAACACTCTAAATTAAAATCCCTAAGTCAATGGATACTGTCAGCACACACTTGTCACCAACACCTAAAAGTTAGTTGATGACAAATCAGGCCTTCATCATAACCAGTACCTTATATTAACAGTTGAAAACAAGTACCAGGCCCACCCGATCGATAGATCGCGTCATATGGGCTGATAATAGCCCAAAGAGGAGTGTAACGGCCCACCTAGGTCTCACCATCGGCTCAAAGTGGGCTAGAATCCCCGTGGAGTGTCCCCAATATGAATGGATAGAGTGGATCATGGTACTAATGTCTCAGCAGGCCACTACACGGTGCGTGTACACCACGAGCGCTTGTGCACGACGTGTACAAGAGCAATGAGGTCGGTCAAACGGCCTTTAACTGTGCTCCTCTCAAAAAAATCAGAAAATACGTTTTCTCCCGCTATTTTTGAATTCAAACTGGTGACCTTCGAGTCCCAAAGTGACCCACCATGGCCACTTTCTGAGCCATCCAAACCGTCCATTTTGTTCGTGGGCCTCGCCTGACCAAAACCGTATAGTAGTTTGGGTCCATGCATAGGAACATGGGAGATCGAATGGGGCTATTCAGAATCTTCCAGACGGCTAGGATCCGAGATGGTGGGCCCATCTGCGAACACCTGAGTGGGCCATGATCGTAATGATCAGTCAATCCAATCCATCCGTCCGGTGAAAGGATATTTTGTCATTTTCCAAAAACGGCCGGACAACCATCTGTAGGAAAAAAAGGTGCATGGGAATATTTCCCTTTTGGGAAATGAATTTTCGACCATCCGATGAGCCACGTAAGGTAAATCTCAGCCACCCCTTGAGGCGGTGTGAGATGACAGAGGAGAAACTGTCCATCTCGCGAGAAAACGCCGAGAATCGAACTTTCACGTGAGTGGGACCAAAACTAGCGTTTACAGCTCAAGAAGTGGGCCCCACACTAATCTAGGGTCTCATCTGGACCAACCAGACGGACTGGATCATGGCCATACACGTCAAACGATAATCCGCCATTAGAGGCCTAACCATCTTCTGCGTTAACCCATTCAAACCCAACCACGAGATGGGCTCCACCAGACCAAAAAAGCTACTTTTCTGGTGGGCCTGGATGTCACCTATCCATGCTAATGTGTGGATTGGTCCCATGCAAGCCACCCTTCACTCATGACCATGAAAGGTAGGGTCGGTTTGATCCAACGGATGGGATCTCCCTCCCATGCCTATAAAAAGGGAGCTTTGTAGCTCCCGGAGTCGGCATAAGAAGGTGGGAAAGGTGAGAGAGAAAGAGAGAGGAGAGAATGAGAGAAGAAGGAGAGAAAGAGAAAGAAAACAGAGGAGAGGCCGAGAGTTGTGGGTGCACTAAGTCAGGTAAACCACTTCTTTTTTTTCTTTTTTTTTGGTTTCTAATAGGCTAGGATGAAGCACCTGTGCGAACCAGAGTCAAGCCAACTGATGGCTATGTTTCCGGTTCAAAACAGAGGATGAAACCATGCCAAGCAATGGATAGTTTTCGGGGCAAACGCTGGTGAAAACAGGGACCTGTTTTGGGCTGGGACCAAGCCAAACAATGGCTTTGGTCGAACCTAAAGCTCGGTCTGGACCAAAGCTCTGTCTCGGGCTGAGACCCGACCGAGTAGTGGCTCTATTAAGGCAGGAACCGATCCAAGCCATGGACGTGTTTTGGGCCAGAGATGGGCTGCAAATCGGGTCTCAAGCTCGACTGCATCAGACCGTGAACTAGTCTTCCATCTAGCTAAACATAGTCTTTCAATGGGACTGTTGCTTGGGCTGAAATTAGCTATGAAGATGGACTGATACCACCCTCAGACGGGGCCGGGATCTGGCGTCTATCAGACCATGATAGTGGCCATGGTTTGGCCGTAGATGGGCGGTGGAACCAACCCTCCGATGGGTTTTATTTAAACCAGAAATCAGGGTCGGAGACAGTCTTCCAAAATAGCCTGCAACAGAGAGGCCATTCATGCACGGTTGCAGTTGGTGGGCTGCGCAGGACGTGGGCCTCACCAAGAAAAATGCAGGTGGGCAGCACCCTGCATCTTCTAGGGGGCCGCACTTGAGATTCCAATCTCAGTGGGCCGCACCTGAGATTCCAATCTCAGTGGGCTGCACCATCAAGACGGTGGGCCACATCTGAGATTCCAATCTCAGTGGGCCACACCATCAAAACTGGAGGCTGCCTATGTTGGGCCATCCCAAATGGCAGCGGAGTCCCTAGACTCTATATGATTGCTATTTAAATAAAATATACATTATATGTGTTTGGTGGGCCCCATGTGGGACCCAAGTGAATATATATATCATACGTATAAGATGGCCCTACGTGGGACCCATATGCTTGGGAAAACCACCCTGTACGTGTGTTGGGTACCGACCGTCCAAGGTCTGGACGTGGTCCACCTAGACTCATATCCACTCCGTCCACCTATGTTGCCAGCTGGGTGGAACCCACCAGGTGCTCATGTTATATATATAATGTATATGATGTATACATAAATGCCATGTGATGCAAATATAATGTATATAATGTATACATATATATTATGTGATACATATATACTATGTATATAATGTATACATATATATATATATGCTATGTGATGAGCTCGTCCTTAAGTCGGCAGGCCACATGCATGGACCCCACAAGGATATAAGTATTTTATCCGTATGGTTTGTACAGTGATCCCACCATAGTATGGCTGTTTTTCTGCGCTGTATGTCCCGACTTGATGTAAATGTTTTATGTACACCATGGCCCAGTTTTTGGACGATTGAATGTACTAAAAGTGGGTGCTGATCGGGCCCAGTTCACATTGAAATAGGTGGCACGTGTTTGGCAGGCTTAATCGCCTTTAATTACAGCCCAAATAACCTCGATTTAGGGCCTTCCAACTCTCCACCTATCCTCATATATTTAACTTGGTGACTCACGGTTTAATATGAATGGAATTATACAGGAAATTACGTGAGTGATAATTCATTACTTTCTCAAGGAAACTTGCACCCAGGAGCACTTTACATTTTGTCTGGTGATGATTTTCCTCCCCTTAAGCTTTCCATCCTTAACTAGACCAGAAATAGTAGCCTTATTAGTGTAAATGGCTAGCTAGTCTAATGATGAACTGCATTTACTTGATTTATCTGGTTGACATAATAATGCTCACTATTGTTTAGATTCTTGATTTCACCGAACTGCCTAGTGAATAACCCAACCATTTATGTCATGTATTTTATGAGAATTAAGTTAATACGTATCGATAGAAATATATGCATTGTTCCTTATTCCCTTTTCATATTATGATCTATGTTGCTATGACACACATATTGCTGAAATCTCTCCATGGGAAGTCCAAACAAAGGAGAGTCCGTGCTTGGGGTGTGACTAGAGTAGTTGTGATATAAGTAGGCCCCTGATATGGAGGTTTTGGTTGTGGTGCTTGACCATGGGATTTACCATACATGTGTAGTGTCACTTAACCGACTGGGGATGAACTTCATAACCTTTCCAAATACCGCTAGTTACTCGTTTTTGAACCATTCATGCTAACATGTTCAATCGCCACTTTTGGTAATTTCAACATTTCATCCCTAGCCGGCATTGGTGGTGGCCTCTCTATGTTGAATTGATTGATCACATGTTGGTGGGTACTATGCACACCCTAAGACGGTAGTCTCATGGGCCGGGAATGGTAATCATGGGATACTATGCCCGAGCCGTTAGCCTACGCTGGGCCAAGCGCTCCCCGTAGTGACCATGAGCTTATTTAAAATGGCTGAGTGTAACTAGATTAACAATGGACTAGCTAATCATGCATATATGGCACAAACCATCATATATTTCTATCGTACATGATGTACATATTGTTCTGACTGGATGATGTTTCCCAGGTTCGATGATTGCATAGGTGACGAGCCCACTGTCCGCATGGATGAACATCCCCGGGGCGATGATTGCATTCCATACATACATGCACTTAATAAGATTGCATCTACTGTCTTTTGAATTATCTGTATGTTTTTGTGTTATTCCTTGTTTAGGGCGGCGGTGTGTAATCTTGAGGGGAGATTACACTGAGTTGGCCACTCATTCATCAATGTTCAACCGTACAGAGGACGCAGGTACGGGAACCGACGAGTACGTGGCAAATCTAGAGCCAGTGGCGGCCAAAGAAGAGCCATATGACGAGGAGCCACGGTAAGAGGCAGCAACCTACTTTGAGCTAAATCAGTAGTTTAGCCATTTATTCTATTTTAGTACATTTGAAATTTGAAGAAACTTGAGGTTTTGTAAGTGGCCCCCAGCTGAGTGGGCCTGCATAGTGTTCCTATTTTGAAATCATATCTATGCTACGTTTTTATTTCCGCTATATCGCACTTTGATTCATTGGTTGATCGTCGTTATCAATAGTTAACTCCTGCGTTCTTGGAATTCGAGTCGTGTACTCGGGTCCTAAAAA
This sequence comes from Magnolia officinalis, assembly GCA_021015155.1. NCBI lineage: Eukaryota > Viridiplantae > Streptophyta > Magnoliopsida > Magnoliales > Magnoliaceae > Magnolia > Magnolia officinalis. The sequence goes on from JAJHSJ010000003.1 coordinate 75,547,274, forward strand.
TTGGGGCGTTACAATGACTCACATTAAAGGTGGGCTCCACATGATGGGCAGTGGATATTGAAGGTGGACCCCATATGATGGATGACTCGTGCCGAGGTGGTCCTTACATGAGGCCACCTCGAAGGTCTACCCCTAATGATGAATGACCCACACAACCTGTAAGTGCTATAGTTAATAACCTCACTATATTGTCAAATTTGAGGTGCTAAAGACACTGTATGTATCTTGTTATGAAGCTTGCATATGTGAAGAACAAAGCTCTACACATGATATGTCAAGTCAAGACAAAATTCTCACAAGATCAACTTCGATAGACAAGCAATGTTCGACTTAGTTCAAGACAAGTATAATTCAAGATCTTAAGAAGCTTTCAAGTTCAAGCTACACCAAGATCTAAAGCTTCATTATGCTGAAGGTTACTCGTCTAAATTTCTATGTCCTTACTTCACTATTAAGGTATGTTTGACCTTAGGTTGACCTTTAGAGTAGGTCATTTCGGATACATAATTCATATGTTTTATATAAGTGAGTTTGGTCTGTTCTAAGACTAGTCCTGGACTTTGTTTGACTAGTCCTAGCACTACTTCGACCTATCCTAGAATTGCCTAGATCAGTTGTAAGTTTGTTGCAAAAATTTAGAATTTTCTGTTAAGCTTCGACCAGTCCTTGGGTTTGTTCGACTAGTCGTATGAACAGTGTCGACTACTTCTTCGACTTGTCGTAGACCTACGACTCAAACTACAGCGTTGAAATTCGATTTGCTTCGACTAGTCGTGAGCAACCTTCGACTAGTTGAAGGTGTCCTTCGACCAGTCATAAACTACCTACGACCAGTCGTGAAACTACCTTATCTTATCGCACTAGAATTTTCCAATTTCCGTTGGTCCTACGACCAGTCATAGCGACTTTTAAACCAGTCGAAGACGTGATTTGCTCACCTATTAATAGAGCACGAATCTCAGAATAAAATATACTACTCAAGCAATTTTAATCCGGCCTTTTGAGAGATAAGTCTATGCTCCATTTAAGCTAAGTGTGCATATTTAATATTTTCTTTCTTTAGCTTTTTAAATTGATTTTGTTTCTTGTATTCCAATCTGATCTGAAAGAGGAAGTGTTATTTTCCTTTTTCTGGAATCAAAATCAATTAAAGCTAGCCCATTTGTTTTAATTTAAAATGTATTAGAACTTAAAACCATTATATAGTGAGTATTGGACATTGAACTTTGACATCCAAACATCTACTCCGACATGGTTCTTCCGGGCTACTACAATAAAGAAGAAAAATAGGTATTTTATATTTTGTGTAATTTACTTTATTTGGTTTTATTTGAGGTTAAGCCAGAAAAACCTTAAAGTTGTTGGTTATCTGAGGAGAGCCAGAAAACTCAGAAGTAAGGGGTTTTTGAATTGTGTAAGCTCTTTGAAAAAGACACAATTGTGAAGGTTTTAGGTGAACCTGTGAAAACCTATTTGATAGTGAACGCTAATATCTCCTGTGTGAGGATATTAAGAATGGAGTAGCAATTTGTGTGGTTGTTGTTGAACAGTTGGTGTACACACAGGCGAACCACTATAACTCTTTGTGTTGTGTGGATGTGTACTTTATTTTCCTATCTTTGATTATTCAGCTGTGGAATGTATGTGTAGAAGTGAATGTTGTAATTTTTACATTTCAAGCATTGTGAGAATGTTGTAATAATTTAGATTTAAATTCTTGCAATTTATTTCAATTCCTTACTATTTATTTATTCCTCTTTAGTTTGAGTTTTTGATACAAAGACCTTTCTAGAAATAAGGTTGTCCTACCATAAACACTTGGTTTTTGGTGTAAGGTTGTCCTTAGAACAACTTTTGTATCAACCTCTCAATACTTGTTTATTAAGGTTGATTTTCATTTCAGCATTGTGAATTAATTTACTTTATTTGGCTATCTCATTATTAAATTCCGTTGTAATTATTTTAAATTTGGCATTGTCCTATTCACCCCCCCCCCCCTCTAGGACATATAGCTTGGCCATTTCAAGTGGTATCAAAGCCAAATAGCTCGCTTTTAATTGTTATTCTTGAATTTATTTCCTGAGCTAATGATCTAAGCTATATTTAAGATGTCAAATTTTGATAGCCTTTCAGTCACTAGGCCTCCACCTTTCGATGGCACCAACTATGCCTATTGGAAAGCCAGGATGAGGATCTTCCTCAAATCCATGGATGAAAGTGTGTGGCTGGCCACAATGAATGAATGGATCCCTCCCACCACTGAAGTAACTGGAATCGATGGTTCAAAATCAATGAGAGTAACACCTTATTTCTCATGGACCACACTTCAGAAAAGTGAGAGCAGTGCAAATGCAAAAGCACTAAATGCAATCACTTGGGCACTATCACCGGATGAATTCAAAAGGATTATATCCTGTGATTCTGCAAAACAAGCTTGAGATATATTGAAAATGACACACGAGGGTACTTCAATTGTCAAGAAATCTAAAAATACAAATCCTCACAACTAAATTTGAGGAAATATGTATGGAAGAAAATGAAATGTTCATGGACTTCTATACTAGATTGAATGACATTGTAAACTCTATGTGGGGTCTAGGCGATAAAATCCTTGAAAACAAGATATGTGCTAAAATACTACGCTCACTTCCTGAACGGTTCAATTCTAAAGTAACCGCAATCTAGGAACTTCGTGATACGGACAATATGAGGGTTGAGGAATTAGTTGGGTCATTACAGACTTATGAGTTAACCTTTAAAGCTCCAAAAGGTAAATCTATTGCCTTAAAAACTTCTAAAAATGGTTTTCAAGAAAATGATTTAAACTCTGATTTAGAAAACTCTGAAGATGATATGGCCCTTTTGGCGAAAAAGTTTTATAAGATTTTTAAAAGTAAAAAGAGGGTTGATCTTCAAAAGGCATATGATAAAAAGAAACTTAAATCAAGAAAATCTTTAAAAGACAGTCAATGTTACAACTGCCATGAGTATGGGCATTTGGCTAACAAATGTCCTAATAAGGGCAAGTCGAAAAAGAAAAGTATGATGGCTACTTGGGACGAGTCTTCTGATTCTGAAGCCTCCTTTGAATCAGAAAATTCTGAAACCGAGTCAGGCTGTGATGTTAAGGACCTTATGACTCTAGCCAAGTTCACTTTTTCAGATAATGATGACTCGACTAGTGAAGAAAATCTAATAGTGAATGTGAAAATGAAGATGATCTTCAAGATGCTTACAATGCCCTATACAAGGAAAGTTGTAAAATTGCTATGAAATTGAAACTTCAAAAAGAGAAATTTTCTAAACTCAAAGAAATTTATGAATCTCTTGTTTTAGAAAAGTCCCACATTTTAGACTGTTTTGAAAGGACAAAATGCGATTTGGATTTTAAAACCTCATAGGTTGAAAATCTTAAATCTGAAAACGAACATCTAATCTGAGTTTAAAGGAAACCTGGAAATATGCCCAAGGTGATCCTAAACTAGAAAAACTCTTATCAGGATCAAGAAAATGTGGCGATCGATCCGGTCTGGGCTATGATAAGAGTGTTCCTCCTAAAACGAAGATCACTCCTCCCAAGTTTGTAAAGGGAGAGACCTTAAACTCAAAAGGGCAAGATCAACTATTTTCTAAAAACCCTAAATCTTTTCAAAAACGTAAAAATCATATCAACTATAAAATGCAAAACCAAATTCCTTTGGCTGAAAAGATAGTTGATTTACTTAAGGAGCTTCTAAAGTCTAACTTACTAGGTCATACTTATAACTCTTACAAACGAAAGAAGTCCAACTATCCACCTAAACCCAAAACGGTTATGAAATGGGTTCCAAAGGGTACCTGCTTGGTTGCCCACACAGCTTTCAAAGCTACAAGTCATTCAAAGTGGTACGTAGACAACGGATGCTCAAGGCATATGACTGGTGATAAAGGTTTATTCTCTGATCTCAAAGATATGACTGATGGTTCAGTCACATTTGGTGATGGCAGCAACTACAAGATTATGGGCCAAGGTACGGTTCAACTTCATAACCTTCCTTTGTTCAAGAATGTTTTATATGTTGAAGGTCTAAAATATAACTTGCTTAGCATATCTCAAATATGTGATAATAACCATAGTGTAAGATTTTCTAATCAAAGTTGTGAGATTCTAAATAACAAGGGTTGGTAATATTAACTGGATGTAGAACATCTGAAAACTGCTATATTGTAAGCGAATCCAGCTTAACTAGTCAATCTTGTTACATGGTCCATACAGACGAGACTAATTTATGGCATAAACGTCTTGGACATGTACACTACCGAAATCTTTATAGATTGAGCAAACAGGAACTTATAAGAGGTCTACCCAAACATCAAAAATTAGATAAAATATGTGGTGAATGCCAAATTGGCAAACAAACAAGGAACTCACATAAAAAGGTGAATTCCAATGCCACATCAAGACCACTCGAGCTTTTCCATATAGATCTGATAGGACCTACCAGGACTGAGAGTCGAGGTGGCAAAAGATATATCTTGGTAATTGTAGATGATTTTACTAAATATACATGGGTAGTCTTCTTAAGGGACAAATCTGAAACCCTTGAAGAAGGAAGAAAAGTTCTCAAGAGGATTCAAAATGAAAAAGGTTCTCAAATCTGTAAGATTCGTGATGATCATGGATCTGAATTTGAGAATAGCGGTTTTGAGAAGTTCTGTAGTGACCAGGGAATATTACATGAATTCTCAGCCCCCAAAACTTCCCAATAAAATGGTATAGTTGAAAGAAAAAACAGAGTGCTTCAAGAAATGACTAATGTCATGTTGAATAGCATGAAGCTCTCTAAGAATCTTTGGCTGAAGCAGTTAATACGACTTGCTATATCATTAACCGGGTTTACACTAGTATATGTAATAATAAAACGGCTTACGAAATGTGGTTCAATAAAAACCTACTGTCAAATACTTTCGAGTTTTTGGCAGCAAGTGCTATATTTTACGAGATCGTGAAAATCTGGGAAAGTTTGATACGAAGAGTGATGAAGGGATCTTTTTAGGATATTCTTTATACAGTCGAGCTTATAGGGTTCTGAACAAAAGGACCAGTGTGATTCAAGAGTCTATTAATGTGATCATTGATGATAGCTTAAACACACCAGTCTCAAGTCCAGATAATGATGAAGTTCTTGTAATTGATAAACTTGATACTTCATCTAATCAGACTAATTCTGAATTGAGGACTGTTAAAGATCATCCAACTAAATAGATTCTTTGAAACCCTCTCACTGGTGTTCGTACCCGTAAACAACTTGAGGATATTTGTAATTATGTATGTTTTACGTCCCAGATAGAACCATCTAACGTAAAAGAAGCTCTTGCTGATGAAAACTAGATATTTGCTATGTAAGAAGAACTTAATCAATTTGTTCGAAATAATGTTTGGTATCTTGTTCCTAGACTTAAAGATAAACATATTATCAGAACAAAGTGGATTTTTAAAAATAAGTCTGACGAGCTTGGGAATATTATTCGAAACAAGGCAATATTAATTGTACAAGGGTACACTCAAGTTGAAGGTATTGATTACAATGAAACCTTTGCCACAGTTGCTCGTCTTAAATCAATCAGACTTTTTATATTCATTGCATGCTTTAGAAAGTTTAAAATTTTTCAAATGGATGTAAAGAGTGCCTTTTTAAATGGCGATTTACATGAAGAAGTATATGTTGAACAACCTACAGGGTTTGAAGACCCTAAGTTTACTGATCATGTATACCGTCTTTAAAAAGCTCTCTATAGTATAAAACAAGCTCCTAGATCATGGTACGAGAAATTGACTAAGTTTTTACTCTGTCATAACTTTCAAATGGGAAATGTTGATAAAACATTGTTTGTTAAGAAACATAACGAAGATATCTTAATGGTTCAAATCTACGTTGATGATATTATTTATGGATCTACCTGTACTGACATGACTATTGAGTTTGCAGATTTGATGAAATCTCAGTTTGAAATGAGCATGGTTGGGGAATTGAATTATTTCCTTGGGTTACAAGTAAAACAATGACCTGATGGAATGTTCATCTCTCAATCTAAATATGCAATGAATTTGATTAAGAGATTTGGATTTGAGAATGGTAGGAATTTTGATACTCCTATGAGTACAACCTTGAAAGTCTCAAAAGATTTTGCAGGTAAAAATGTGGATCTGAAATTATACCGAATTATGATTGGTAGTTTGCTGTATTTAACTGCTAGTAGACCTGATATTGCTTTAAGTGTTGGTATTTGTGCTAGATATCAGTCTGATCCTAAAGAATCTCATTTAATTGCCGTTAAACGAATTATACGATATGTCGCAAGTACTGTTAATCTCGGTCCCTAGTATCCTCATGAAACTAGTGTTCAATTAGCTGGGTACTCGGATGCTGACTGGGCTGGTAATCTTGATGATAGAAAATCTACCAGTGGTGGTTGCTTTTATATTGAAAACTGTTTAGTTTCTTGGCTTATTGAGAAACAAAGTTCTATATCACTTTCAACTGCTGAAGCTGAATATATCGCAGCTGGTAATGTGTGTACACAGCTTATTTGGATGAATCGTATGCTAAGTGATTAGGAATTAAACAGGATTCTATGTTATTATATTATGATAATACCAGTGCCATAAATATTTTCAAAAATCCAATTCAGCATTCTCGTACTAAGCACATTGACATTAGATTTCATTATATTCGTGAATTAGTAGAAGAAAAGTTATATCTTTGGAGTATATCCCTACCAGAGATCAACGTTGACATTTTCACTAAATCGCTCGACAAAAGCAGGTTTAACAAAATGAAATTTGATCTTGGCATGTGTATTCTAAAATGATTATTTATGCCTATTTGTATCATATTGTATATATTTACTTGTTTAGATTTCATTCTTTGAGAATATGCAAGAAAATTGATTTTTGGTGGTACTCAAGCAGTCGAGGATTTTTCTCCCTCGAAGCACTATCGGATGTGGACGAAGAAACCTATGATCAGTCCAGATCGTGGTGATTGACTTAAATTTGGGGGAAATCACTTTCTTCCTCATTTCTTTCTTCCTCTCTCGATGAACCGTCGCCCGACCAGTCGAACCCATCTTTCAAAATCTTCAAGGTTAGTGCTCCATTTGCTTTTTCTTGTAGATTTGTGTCTAGATTACTTCTATTTCTTACTTGGAGTTATTTATTTCAAATTTCGTTGAGATTTGAGTTTTTCTATAACCCTAATCTGATTTGAGAAAACCCACTTCTCAATCCTTTACAACTCTTTATTTCCTTTTAATCCTTGTTGCAAATGGCATCTAGAGGTAGAAAGACAACATCCCTTGGTCCATCTTCTTCCAAATCTACTCCTCTTACTAAGCATCATCTTCGGGCCCTCGATGATGATCCGTCTTATGTTCGGGACATCAGATTGCGTAACGTTATTGTTGAACATCCAGTTGATATTAATCATGTTGCTCCATTTGATATCCTTCCTATTCTTCAGACTGTAGGTTGGGATAACTTATTGCATTGGGGTGGGCCAGTATACTGGTCCATTGCCCAGTCCCTGTTCGCTTGCATAAGTACTTTTTCATTGGAAAATTTATCTTTTAAGATGCCACAAGAGAAGGACCATTTGATGTTGATCGTCATTTGATTTCAGCTCTTATGGAAATTCTTGTGAATGATGAGGGCATTCCTATCCATAACTTATCTGAAAAACCCTCAGTAACTAAAAATCGTATGCTCACTAGAGATTTATGCAATTTGGATTTCAATGGACACATAAAGGGAATGCGCTCCCTTCAAAGTTTCTGTTACCCAAATACAGAGTTCTTTACAAGATCTTTATGTCTAACTTGTATCCTTGATCTGTTAATAAATCCGAATTGACGTCCTACATGGTTCGTGTTCTTCATGCTGTTACCAGAGGTGCTCATATTTGTTTACCATCCTTAATTCGTCATCACATTATTCAATTTCAACTCCATCCAGGTCACAGTGACATCCCTTTTGCTTATTTAATGACTGTGTTGGCTACACATATGTTAGTCGACATGCCTGTGGAAGAAGCCCCCATCCATCATCTGATATTTAACAATTCTAACCTTAATAAGATGAAGCTGGATATACTTCCTGGTCAAGGTGATGGTAATGGTGGTGCCGAAGCTGGACATGAGGAAGAAGCTGATGATTTTCCTCCTGATGATATTAACATGAATGATATTTTTGAAGAACTTGATTCTGATTCAGTAAATGATCCTGATTATGAACCATCTGAAATGATGCGCGTTTGCGTGGATTGGAGGAGAAGGTTGAAAATATGAATGTTAAGATAATTAACATGGATATTGCTCATAATTTACAGTTCAAATATATGCACAAATATCTTAGGCGCTTGAACAAGGGCTTGCATCAACTTGATACTTCCATCCCTGCTCCTTCTTCAGGCTCAGATAAGTCAAAAGTTAGTATAATTCAAGATCTTAAGAAGCTTTCAAGTTCAAGCTACACCAAGATCTCAAGCTTCATTATACTCAAGGTCACTCGTCTAAATTTCAATGTCCTTACTTCACTATTAAGGTATGTTTTACCTTAGGTTGACCTTTAGAGTAGGTCATTTCGGATACATAATTCATATGTTTTATATAAGTGAGTTTGGTCTGTTCTAAGACTAGTCCTGGACTTTGTTCGACTAGTCCTAGCACTGCTTCGACCTGTCTTATAATTGCCTGGACCAGTCGTAAGTTTGTTGCAAAAATTTGAAATTTTTTGTTAAGATTCGACTAGTCCTGGGGTCTGTTCGACTAGTCGTATGAACAGTGTCGACTGCTTCTTCGACCTGTCGTAGACCTACGACTCAAACTACAACATTGAAATTCGATTTGCTTCAACTAGTCGTGAGCAACCTTCGACTAGTTGAAGGTGTTCTTCGACCAGTCATAGACTACCTACGACCAGTCGTGAAACTACCTTATCTTATCGCGCTCGAATTTTTAAATTTTTGTTGGTCCTATGACCAGTCGTAGTGACTTCTAGACCAGTCGAAGACGTGATTTGCTCACTTATAAATAGAGCACGAATCTCAGAATAAAATATACTACTCAAGCGATTTTAATCCAGTCTTCTGAGAGATAAGTCTGTGCTCCATTGAAGTTAAGTGTGTATATTTAATATTTTCTTTCTTTAGCTTTTTAAATTGGTTTTGTTTCTTGTATTCCAATCTTATCTGAAAAGAGGAAGTGTTTGTTTTCCTTTTTCTGGAATCAAAATCAATTAAAGCTAGCCCATTTGTTTTAATTTAAAATGTATTAAAACTTAGAACCATTATATAGTGAGTATTGGACATTGGACTTTGACATTCAAACCTCTACTCCAACTTGGTTCTTCCGGGCTGCTACAACAAAGAAGAAAAACAGGTATTTTACATTTTGTGTAATTTACTTTATTTGGTTTTATTTGAGGTTAAGCCAGAAAAATCTCAAAGTTGTTAGTTATCTAAGGAGAGCCAGAAAACTCAGAAGTAAGGGGTTTTTGAATCGTGTAAGCTCTTTGAAAAAGACACAATTGTGAAGGTTTTGGGTGAACCTGTGAAAACTTATTTGATAGTGAACGCTAATATCCTCTGTGTGAGGATATTAAGCAATCTGTGTGGCTGTTGTTGAACAGTTGGTGTACACACAGGCGAACCACTTTAACTCTTTGTGTTGTGTGGATGTGTGCTTTATTTTCCTATCTTTGATTATTCATCTGTGGAATGTATGTGTGAAAGTGAATGTTGTAATTTTTACATTTCAAGCATTGTGGGAATGTTGTAATAATTCAATTTAAATTCTTACAACTTATTTCAATTCGTTGCTATTTATTTATTCCTCTTTAGTTTGAGTTTTTGATACAAGGACCTTTCTAGAAATAAGGTTGTCCTATCATAAACCCTTGGTTTTTGGTGTAAGGTTGTCCTTAGAACAACTTTTGTATCAACCTCTCAATACTTGTTTATTGAAGTTGCTTTTTCATTTCACCATTATGAATTGATTTACTTTATTTGGCTATCTCATTATTAAATTCTGCTATAATTATTTTAAATTTGGCATTGTCCTATTCAACCCCCCCAACCCCCCCCCCCCCCCCCCCCCCCCCCCCCCCCCCCCCCCACACAACCACACCACCCAGCCACACACACACTCCAATCTCTAAGATGAATGACCTACATCCAAGGTGGGCCCTAAATGATGGATAACTCACATTGAAGGTGGACCTTTGTGTAGGGGTAGGGTGCGTTCATTGCCGAGGTTGGTGTGTCTATTTTTTGTGCCTACGTTGGTTCTAAAATGGTTGTGGTGTGAACTCAAATTGATATGTTTGAAGGACTTGGAGTCGCCGCTAGTTGATGAAGTCTAGAATCTATAGTCAGGTAGACTTTGTATAATCACTTTGGGTTGAAAAAATGGATATTTCCCAACTAAAATGGCTCCTGTGTATAGACTACGGCCGAATATTTTAGGTAAGAACCTTAATGATAGAGAAGGAAGGGGTTACATGCTCTTCTCCACTTGCACTTGCTCGTAATCTCTACCTTATGGGATTATTTGATTTTTAGGAATTTTCAGAGTTTTGGATGTTCTTATTAACTAACAAGCTAATTTCAAATGATGCTAAAGACTAACTAGAGAATCACTACTAACAAGCATCTTTGTTTCTCATGATTTTTCTCTCGCCTATTGTATCGGTTGTAAAGATCTCATCATTATTTTTGTATGATGATGCTTCCACATGTCAGTTTTATAGCCATCTTATCTATCAATGTAGATCGGTTGTAAATATAAGAGGTATATATCTTCTTATCCCCTTTTTCTGCATGCCAACGATGGAGCTAAAGTTGACTAATTGAGAGTTTTTTGGGCATGGTCGATCCATGATTGGGCATTCTCGATCAATGGCTTGGTTAACTAACCACATGCTTCACGCGTGCATAAGAGGTGTTGGGTGAAAAATAGTTAAGTCGTTAGATCGACTTATGGAATGGACAACCTCTACTAAACAACATAAGCCTTTTGACATCCGAGCCCTAAAGGGCGTCCACGTCCAGAAACAGGCCGACCTTCCAGAAGGTCGATGCGACTGTAAGGACACTCAAAGAAACAACTGTAAGTCCACTTAAATGACCAATTGCTGACCTAACCTATAGGTTGGCCATAGCTCGGCTATACGTTCGCCACAACTCGATTATAAGTCGGCCATAGTTCAGCCGAAGCTCGACTAGAGCTCGATCATAGCTTGATCAGAGCTCGGTTATAGTTCAGGATGACTTCCGAGAGAAGGCGAATGTCAGTTCCATGGAAAGCTCGGTAAATGACCTATCCTCAAACCAATAATTTGAAGATCCTTCCAACGGCCCTAAGATCTCTCCCAAGATCTTCGGGGGATTGGATCGGATTCCAAGAACATCGATCACGATAATCTCGTAGAGATCTGAGATCTTAATGGATTCACCTCCAACATATTAGGGAAGACTCCTTACGCTACCGTCTTCCTTTCCCTATAAATAAAGGTTATCCCCATTCAATGTAAGGTATGCACATTCATACCCTAATACTGAACTGGTGACTCTTTTCCAAAGAGATCTTACCCTATAAAAGACTCTAAAAATCTAACTTATCATCAGAGGATTCCCTGTACTAGGCAGGTTTCCGTTGTCTCTTGTTTTCCTTTGTGCATGTTTAGATGGGTTATCTAGATAGGGTCCGCCAGAAAATTACATTAACAAGAGTTATATAAGAAACTCTTAAGAGGAATATAAAACACGTAACTACACTTTAAAAACATAAAAAAGCCAGACCAAGGGTCAGTTTGAGCGGTGGGATTAGAAGGGATTAGGTGGGATGTGATTCATCTGGTCCTGTGCCAATTCCCCTCCATGTTTGGGAAGAATGGAAAAGCTTGGAATTACATTAAATGGAATTGCATTGGTACGTGCCAATTTTACTCAATGTTTAGGAAGTTGTGTAGGTCCCACCATGATGTGTGGGCTATATCCATATCGTCCCCCATTTATCTAGATTATTTTAGAGCATGGGCCAAAAAATCAGGTAAATCTAAAGCTCAAGTGGACCCCACCATAGAAAGCAACGGGATTGAATACTTACCATTGAAAACTTATTTGGGGCTACATGAGTTTTGGATCTACCTCATTTTTAGCCCATGCCATAAAATGAGGTTACAAAACAAATGAACGGTTTAGATATAATACATGTGTGTTATTCTCAGTAATTTTAAATGATGGTGGGTATATCCATTCAATGTACCACCGTATTATCAACAAAGCATGGCATTAATTTTATCCCATGGAAACCAGGGGACAATCCCTGTAATGGGTAATAATTTTATCCCATCCCACCTAATCCCTTCTAATCCCACCGCCCTAACTGACCTATCGGGGTTAGAAGAGCCATATTTGCTAGCGGATGCTATTCCTTTGAAACTGGGGGCTCATTTTCTTTAGTTTTAACTTTTAAGTCTGCGTGTCGTATGCAAGCGTGGCGAATTTTTGTCCGCCAATTTTTTATGGCTGCAATTTTTAGCACCTGTTATCCATGTTAAGGCTTTTTGTACGTCCTTGTTTTTTTTTAAAAATAAAAATAAAAAATGACGGCTGCAGTTTTTAAGACGTGTTATCCAGGTCGAGGTCCATATGGTCAATGGCCGGGAAATACGGGCATATGGTCAGCAACAATTTTCGATGGCCGGAAAATATCTTTATCAATGTTGACGCCAGCAAGTTTTGTGGGTCTGATCATGAGGTATGTGTTATATCCAAACCGTCCATTTATTTTTTGAGATCATCTTAAGGCTTGAGACGAAATAGAAGACAGATCTAACTATCAAGTGGACCACACTGCAAAAAGCAGTGGGGGATTGAGCGTCTACCATTGAAACCCTTTTTCGAGTCACAAAAGTTTTGGATCGATATGAAATTTGTTTTTCCTCTTCATTCAGGTCTCTGTAACCTTATTAATGGATTAGATGAAAAATAAACATTATGGTGGACCCTACGAATTCTTTAACGGTAAAAATCATTATCTCCGCTGCTATTTGTGGTGTGGTCCAGATGATCTTTGGATATGATTCATTTTTTGGATAATGCTCTAAAATGATCTCTAAAAATAGATGAACAGTATAGATATGATAAATATATTACTTTGGGGCCATGTAACTTTGATCTCCTTTGGACCGTTCGTACAACTCAGAGGTCGAGGAGCGTCAGTGCGCGTCTTCGCACGACACTTACCTACAACAGCTATATACCTGGTGTGTGTACACCAGCCAATCCGCTTTCATTGCTGTTATCTTTGGTATAATGGTTCTGTCTGACCTTTTTCTAGCTAGCCATCGTATCTGGCAATGCCAAATCAATTGAAAAGAATAAAAACTACATTTCTTTTTTATCCCTTTATCTGTATGCCAACGATGAAGGGAATAAAGTTGATTAATTGAAGAAATTTTCTGGTCATGATTGATCCATGAATGGACATTTTCAATCAATGGCTTGGTTAAACTAATCATAGGACCCATATGTGCATGAGAGGGATACAAGAAACTCGGCTAGACTTCAAAAACATAGAATAGTAAGACTGAGCGAAATGGCTGGTGCTACGGTGGTTACAGGAGTCTTATTTGCCGGTGGATACTGTTCCTTTGAAATATGGCCCATTGCTACGGTACACAAGATGCAGAAATGCCTCTTCTGGTTTGGTAAACATCTGTTTCAGTGGTCCCAGCTCACGTGGACCATTTATTATTGTGTCTGATCTCTTTCACTCGCGTGGCCAACTTTTTGGACTTTTTTATGTATCCATCATTCTCACACATACACTTTTCAATCAAAGGATACGCTCGGTGGTGCGGCAGACACGTCATCTCAATATATATAAAATACGCTCAAATTAGAGTACACTCAAATTCATTATTTCTCACAATAATATCCAAATAAAACATCCTAAGTGTTGTGTTTCTAATTTCGAGGGGGCCTACCAGTTATGTACATGAGTGAGCCACATTATCTACAAGTCACTTAAATTATATAAAAACTTCTCTCTGATACCATTCTGTCACGCCCCGAAATTCACATACTGAGTGTGCACCCTCAGACATGAGTTACGGACCACAACTCGTACACTTAGTGTACTTAAATCAGTGGGTCACATTATTTACTAGAGGTACAATAAAATTTGAATTATATGTTCCCATTAACATCTATCAATACATTCATATCAACTTGATCTAGTCTCAAACATTTATCACCACACATCAAAAGAAAATAAAAATAAAATAAAATAAAATGAGACTTTTATTTAAATCATTGGAATCATCAAGTTATTAAGAAAATAAAACAAAATTTAAATTTAAAGTCATTCTAAAACAGAAATAAAATAATAAATGGAAAACAATGTCTCATTTAATTATTCTACTGGTCCAACAATGTAAGCTCATCTTCAGTTAAATACGGCCACTGATCCTGTGGATTATCCACTGGTTTGGCTTCATATTCTTGCTCTTGAGTCGTTCTATCTGCTTCAATTCCATCTGTACGGTTTTTCCATCAATAAACCGTCAGCTGGCCAGGCCCAGTGAGTGAACCCATCATGGTTCGTGCACAATACAATTAAAATAATACATACAAGTAAAGCATAAAAAAATCAGAAATACAATACAAATAATTAAAGCGCATGCTATGAATGATACTGATGATGCATCAAGTGGGTATAAATAGAAACCGTCCACTTGCTTGAGTTGGATATCGACAACCCGCATCTGCACTTGGCAGGCTTCTACCGTTGGTAGGCATGGGCAAGGCCCGCATCCCCCCCATTGGGCAGGCTTCCACATATAGTGGGCTTCTAGTGGGTACAATGGGCTGTCCCCTAGGTAATCGCACAAGAGTATTAATGATGCCAGGCATGAATGTTTGATGCAGCAGTAATCAAATTAGCAATCAAATACATTTCTCCTTATGAGAGGTCTTTCACATGTTCATAATCCAAGAATATGTCAGTACTAATCAGTTTATAAACAATTTAATCAAGTCATTCACAACAACAAATTATTTTAATCATATGGAGAGGAAACATGTTGGGATTACTCACCTGATGATTTAAAGAGGAATCCAATGGAGCAGATCAGAAATTACCTATAAATAATCCATATGCAGTACACCATAATATTAAAAAATATATATTAAACTCATAAAGTATTTGATTTGTTTTGATTACTAATTAAGGTCTTACATGGGAGTGATACTCAAGTAACATACGTAATAGATAGGGTTCATCGTATCTATCTCGGCCCAAAAGACACATGGATGGCTTGGATCTTTTAATAGCATGTCATATTGATACATAATTTAGCCTATGTATATTTTGTCATAAACATGCATGCAACTTATTTAAGTTTTACCGTGCATCAGAAGGTGGAGTTACATTATATGATATATATATATCTAACACACATTTATTTTTATGTGGGTCCTACTTACAGGGATCTGGATTGATTATATGGTTACCATTACTATATTGACCTTTGAGAAAAATTTTCAATCTAATCTGAACTATGTGGGACCTGTAATAACGTAAATGATTATTGTACAACTACTATTATTTTCTTTCTGTATGGGTCACACACATTTTAGATATGTCCTAAATTTACACTCTTAACTCATAATAACCTTCCAAATCAAATGGATGGATTGGATACAATGTATACATCACTGTGAGTCCACAATCTGATGACCCAAGATGGTTTCTAACGTTAAAAGCCGCACTTGGTTTCAACGCTGACAATCAAACTTTATTTTTTGTACTTATTTATTTATTTAATTTTTTTGATAGGTCCCATGAAAATCTAAACCATGAATGAGATAGGTAATCTCCTCATAAAGGACGAGCCTAAAAATCTACTCGAAATAAACTTTTGTGGCCCACAAGAATATTCAAAGGTGCCCATTTAATTTTCACAGTTTAAGGCGATGTGATCCACATGAGTTTTCTTTCGAATAAATTTTTCAACCCCAAGACTTTTAATTAGTGACAAGATTATTAGACGGTACGGATTTGATATATACATCAAGAAAGCCCCGTATATAAGGCCCATAAATCAGGACTAATTTCGGTAACGTAAATAACCCAATTTCACTTTTGCACGCTGGAGTGTTTTTTACACTCACTCTATATTGTTACACTTTTATCATGATGACCTATACATAATATGTGTGCCTAAGATCCAATCCATTCACCACTTTACTAACATAGTTTTAGGACATTGGTAAAAAATGAGGTAGATTCGTTATTCTGATGGATCATACTACCATGAACCAACACTGACCGTTCTTCCACCATTAAAACATATGCATTTCTGATTTCAAACCCTCCTAACTTTCTATGTAAAATCCAATTTGTTCATTGGTCCACCCAATTATATTTTAATGGTCAAAATAATTGGTATCTCCATCGGAACTCCCTGTGGCCCCGATGGATATTCCAATGGTGACTGCCTAATGAATCTTATTTTGCATATTGTGGCTTACCAAAACCTTAATTTAGCCTAATTTTTGGAGGTTTCTCATATTTTGGTCCTTGGAACCTAATGGACGGAATTGATCGGGCCATATATGCAAAATAAGTCAAATATGTGATTCAAGTAAAATAAACAAAAAGACTTACGTGTTTCCTTTGATTTCTTGTTACATGCGTAAGGCGTTCCATGGTGCATCGTGCATATGCACACATATGATATATGTGCACATGCATTGCACCCATGGTAGATCCACACCGTCCATCACGTAGACCCAAGATATAATAACATAAAGAAAAAAAAATCTAAATTAAAATACAGTAAGTACTAACCTCTGCAAGCCGTCCTTCCACTAATTTCTCTCTCTCTCTCTCTCTCTCTCTCTCTCTCTTTAATCGGCGAGAAGTGTCCTTCCTTATAAAGAAAATAGAGTCGTTCGGATAAGATAACGATGAGAGAGGTTGTAACTGTTTTAATCTCTTTAAAAAAAATAAAAATTTTAAATTTTAAATTTTAAGAAACCGTAAAATTTTGGAGTTGTTACATTCTAACCCCCTTAAAGAAAATTTTCGTCCTCAAAATTTACCTGAGCTATTCTTCAAATAAGTGTGGATACTTCCCGCGTATTTCAGCTTCCTGCTCCCACGATGCTTCATCGACTCCGTGATGATTCCATAACACCTTGACTAGTGATACTGTCTTGGTTCTTAAAATATGTTCCTTGCGATCTAAAATACGAACAGGCTTTTCCATGTAAGATGTATCTTCCTGAAGCTTGAGATCATGCCAATCGATGATATGCGAGGCGTCTCTTTCATACTTCCTTAGCATTGACACATGAAAGACATTGTGAACACTTGACAGCTGTGGAGGTAGCGCGAGTCTATATGTTGTAGCTCCCACTCAATCTAACAGCTCAAAAGATCCAATAAACCGAGGGGCAAGCTTTCCTTTTGTACCGAATCGCATCAGACCCTTCATTGGTGAGACTTTTATGAATACATGATCCTCCACTGAAAAATTCAAATCACGTCTTTGGTTATCTGTGTAACTCTTTTGTCGACTTTGAGCTACTTGAAGTCGTTTCCGAATGAGCTCCACCTTCTCAGAAGCCTCTTGGACAATATCTGGTCAAACCTTTCTCTCCTACTTTAATCCAACAGTTAGGAGTACAGCAGGGACGTCCATACAATGCTTCGTACGAGCCATACCAATACTTGCTTGATAGCTATTATTATAAGAAAATTTAGTAAAATGTAAGTTATCGTCCCAACTACCTTTGAAATCGAGAGTTCATGCACATAACAAATCTTCAAGTATTTGATTCACATGCTCGGTCTGTCCATTAGATTGTGGATGATAAGTTGTGTTGTAGTCTAAAGTCGTGCCCATGGCTTCCTGTAAACTAGTCCAGAATGGTGAAGTAAAATGAGGGTCGCGATTTGATACAATAGAACTAGGTATTCCGTGTAATTGCACTACTTCTTTGATATATAGTTTAGCAAGAATGTCCATTGAATAAGTAATACAAATAGGAATGAAATGCGCTGACTTTGTTCATTGGCCAACGATCACCCATATTGAATCGTGCTTTCTCTGTGTCGTAGGAAGTCCAACTATGAAGTCCATGGAAATGCAATCCCACTTCCATTCTGGTATTTTTAAAGGCTGCAATAGTCCTGACGGGTTCTGATGATCGGCCTTTACTTGTTGACAGGTGTAACATCGAGAAACATAATTAGCTATATCTTTCTTCAGGTTTTGCCACCAAAATGAACGCTTTACATTCTGGTACATCTTAGTACCTCCCGGATGAATAATGAACTTAGTTTTGTGCGCTTCCTTCAAAATTTCTTCCTTCAGTTCTGGAATATTGGGCACGCAAAGACAATCGCGATACCGAATTCCCTTATCTTCCCACACTTTCCAAAATGATGTCTCATCACCTTGGTGCTTAGTCACCATTTTCATTAACCACTCGTCATTTCCTTGTGCTTCTATGATTCTTTCCTTCAATGTCTGCTGTAAAACATAAGCGAATACATTGTTCTCGGAACTGTAGTTCAACATCAAAATCCTTCACATAGTTCATCATCTGCCACTCTTGAACCATTAGTCTAGCTATAATTTGCTGCTTATGTTGCTTCCTACTAAGGGCATCTGCCACAAGGTTTGCCTTCCCAGGATTATATAATAGCTCAAAATCATAATCTTTCAGGAATTCGACCCATCTTCGTTGTCTCATATTCAAGTCTTTTTGGAAAAACAAATATCGAAGGCTCTTGTGATCTGTGAAAAGATCGAATCTTTC
This sequence comes from Magnolia officinalis, assembly GCA_021015155.1. Classification (NCBI taxonomy): domain Eukaryota; kingdom Viridiplantae; phylum Streptophyta; class Magnoliopsida; order Magnoliales; family Magnoliaceae; genus Magnolia; species Magnolia officinalis. The sequence continues at coordinate 75,566,149 of JAJHSJ010000003.1, forward strand.
GCCATATAAATAATGCCGCCAAATCTTTAAAGCAAACACGATTGCGCCCAATTCCAAATCATGAGTTGGATAATTACGTTCATGATTCTTCAATTACCTTGACACATATGCAATCACCTTATCTTCTTGCATCAGTACACAACCAAAGCCCAGAATTGACGCGTCAGTATATAGGACAAACTTTATTCCCTCCTTTGGAAGAGTGAGAACAGGAGTAGATGTTAAAAGCTTCTTTAATATAACAAATGCTTCTTCGCATTTATCAGTCCATTCAAAAGGCACACCCTTTCGAGTCAGACTTGTTAATGGGCCACAAATTTTTGAGAAGTCTTTGATGAACCTCCTGTAATACCCGGCGAGTCCCAGAAAGCTCCTAACTTCAGTTATACTCTTGGGCTGCTCCTACTTCATCACTGCTTCAATCTTGGCTGGATCAACTTCAATACCGTCCTTTGTAATTACATGTCCTCGAAATTTAACACTGTGCTTCCAAAATTCACACTTAGAGAATTTGGCATATAGTTGATTGTCCTTCAGCGTCTGTAGAGTAGTTCTTAGATGTGCTTCATGATCTTCTCTAGTCTTCGAATAGATCAGTATATCATCAATAAATACGATGACAAATTGATCAAGATATGGCTGAAATACTCTATTCATTAAATCCATGAACACAGTGGTGCATTGGTCAGACCAAAGGGCATAACCAAAAATTCATAGTGCCCATAGCGGGTCCTGAAGGCCGTCTTATAAATATCTGGCTCCTTAATACGCAGTTGATGATATCCTGATCTTAAATCAATCTTGGAGAAATAATATGCTCCTTTCAGCTGATCAAATAAATCGTCAATACGTGGCAGAGGATACTTGTTCTTAATCGTCACTTCATTTAGCCGACGATAGTCTATGCATAAACGCATGCTTCCATCCTTCTTCTTTACAAAAAGTACCGGTGCACCCCATGGTGATGTACTGGGCCTGATGAAACCCTTGGTTCTTCAATCCTTCCAATTGTTCCTTCAGCTCCTTTAGCTCAACCGGCGGCATTCGATACGGTTGCATTGATATCGGGGCAGTGCCTGGTAATAGATCAATACTAAAGTCTACTTCTCGTCGGGGCGGTAATCCAGGTATGTCCTGAAAAACTTCTGGATACTCTCTTGCAATTGGGATTTGTTCTATGCTCAACTCTAGTGACTCCCCTTCCTTCAATACTATAATACGTTCTACGTTACTATCTCTCTGTATTCCTAGAATTTGGAAAGATTCTTTCCCGGGAATAGAGAATGTAACGGTCTTAGCATAACAGTCGATCTTAGCATGGTTAGCGGAGAGCCAATCCATACCGAGAATGACATCATATCCATTCATATCCATAACTACTGCATCAACTGACATTATAACACCGCATATATTGACTTCACAGGACTTGCATAATTTGTTCAAGGTAACAGTTTTCCCCACTGGTGATTCTACGGAAATTGCTTTACTAAGGTCAATAGGTTTCAACCCTAGTCTTTTCACTATGGCACTAGAAATAAATGATATGGTGGCTCCAGAATCAAATAATACAGCAACAGGTTTATCGAGTATATTAACCGTACCTTCAATAACATTGTTATCTAGTTCTGGTTCTTCGACAGGTGCTATAGCATGTACTTTAGCTTGAGTGGTCTGTTGTCTGAAAGGTTGTCCCCCTTGATTCTGAGATACTAAAGGTCGAGCTGCTTGCTGAGGTCGGTTCGCCTGATACTGTTGCAGCTTGGGAGGTAGATATCGTGATGCCTGTGAAGACTGCCCGGACTGCTGAGATGGTGCAGGAAGTTGCAACCGAGGAGGAATTTGTTGAAGCGGCTGGATCTGGCCAACATCCTTAAGTCGGGTTCTGCAAAAGTGGTATTTGTGTCCGTACTTTCCACAATAGGTACAGTTTCCAGAAAAAAACTGATCTTGATTACTGTGAGCTTGAAATTGACCAATAGTTCGCTGCCTCTTCTCTAACGGCTGTCGTTGGCTAGGAGTAGTCCTCACCTGACTTCCTATCTCTTTTATCTGTACCCGAGACTTTAGGAACCGCTCACATCCCTTTCAGCTCGAAGAGCCTTGTCAACAATTTCAGAGTACTTTTGAATATCATCACAACAAAACTTGGTTCTAATATTTTGACGAAGGCCTTCATCGAATTTAGTGATCTTGTATTCTTCATCTTCCATCATTTTCGGGACATATCTTGATAGTTCAGCGAACTTCGCCTCATATTGTGCTACAGTCATCGACCCTTGCTCCAATTTCGAAAATTCAGCTATCTTTTGATTACGGTAGGCCTTAGGGAAGTATTTCTCATTGAATTTGTCTTGAAATCCTCTCCAAGTCCATATATGATTAGTTGTAACCATTCTTTTAGACGATCTCCACCAAACATCTGCTTCACCTTGAAGCATAAAAGTCACCAATCGCACTTTCTCAGTATCAGGACAATTCATCGCTTCTAATATCTTCTTGACTTGCTTTAGCCAATCTTCTGCTATTGAAGGATCTGTGGCACCTTTAAATATTGGCGGCCGGAGTTTTATGAATCTCTCAAGGAGGTCCACTTCACGTGTCTGCCCGAACCTAACTGGTGATGCCTGATGATGAGCTTGAGGTGCTTGGCTCGTATTGGCCAACATATTCCATTGAACCGCAAATTGCTCTTGTTGTTGCTTCATCATGGCGGCCATTTGATTTACTAATCCAAACGCAACGTCCCACGGCTGCGTGCTAGGTCCAGCAAAATTAGCATGCATTGCAGAGGGGGATAAAGGAAATTGGGTGCTTGGTCCAGCGAAATTAGCAGGCATTGCAGATGGAGACAAAGGCAATTGGGTGTTTGGTCCAGCCCTACCTTGATCTGCTGCAGGTGGAGACATAGGATTTTGCAGTCCCTCTTCAACCTCGTCCACTTCGACTTCATTCTCATCTTGATTTCTATTCGTCGTTTCACCTTCTCCAAGAATATTGGTGTCCATTACTAGGTCATGAGAAATGATAGCGCTAGTAGAAGGAACTAAGTCACGGATGTTACGTATCTTCTTAGGTGTCATAGTTTTCCTATAAGACAAGAATCTGAATTTTAGTAGGGATTATGGATTTTTAACTGTACAATAACCTGTAAATAAAATAATTTAGATAAAATTATTATTTTAATCAAAGATAATGATCCAAATGAATGACATTGTCAGTTAAACTGACAGGACACCATTTTTTTTTTTAGGCAAATTAGATTTCTAGTTATCTGCTGTGGTTATAATTACTGTTTGGAACTTTAAATTGAATCAAAAATTATTATGTAGATCTTATTACAAGCATATACTCTCCTCATAAAATTTTAGCTAAATCTTCCAACCACAGAAAATTTTAAAATCCCTATAGTTAGATCTGTCTAAATTTTGATAAATTGTGACTAGTCCCTGAATCAGTATAATGACAGTCAGATTCAATTTTTCTAATTATTTTTATTTTTATTTCTATTTGTCTATCATCGATTAGGATTTTGGTTCGCCTTGATCGGATAAATACTTTTATAGTTATGAATTTTACAAGTTGGGTAATTCCTGCTGCCCATTACTGTCCAGCAGGACTTTGTGAACTCAATATCCTAAAAATTAATTAGGGTCAAACTAATTCATCTCAATATATATAAAATACGCTCAAATTAGAGTACACTCAAATTCATTATTTCTCACAATAATATCCAAATAAAACATCCTAAGTGTTGTGTTTCTAATTTCGAGGGGGCCTACCAGTTATGTACATGAGTGAGCCACATTACCTTCAAGTCACATTAAATTATATAAAAACTTCTCTCTGATACCATTCTGTCACGCCCCGAAATTCACATACTGAGTGTGCACCCTCAGACATGAGTTACGGACCACAACTCGTACACTTAGTGTACTTAAATCAGCGGGTCACATTATTTACTAGAGGTACAATAAAATTTGAATTATATGTTCCCATTAACATCTATCAATACATTCATATCAACTTGATCTAGTCTCAAACATTTATCACCACACATCAAAAGAAAATAAAAATAAAATAAAATAAAATGAGACTTTTATTTAAATCATTGGAATCATCAAGTTATTAAGAAAATAAAACAAAATTTAAATTTAAAGTCATTCTAAAACAAAAATAAAATAATAAATGGAAAACAATGTCTCATTTAATTATTCTACTGGTCCAACAATGTAAGCTCATCTTCAGTTAAATACGGCCACTGATCCTATGGATTATCCACTAGTTTGGCTTCATATTCTTGCTCTTGAGTCGTTCTATCTGCTTCAATTCCATCTGTATGATTTTTCCATCAATAAACCGTCAGCTGGCCAGGCCCAGTGAGTGAACCCATCATGGTTCGTGCACAATACAATTAAAATAATACATACAAGTAAAGCATAAAAAAATCAGAAATACAATACAAATAATTAAAGCGCATGCTATGAATGATACTGATGATGCATCAAGTGGGTATAAATAGAAACCGTCCACTTGCTTGAGTTGGATATTGACAACTCGCATCTGCACTTGGCAGGCTTCTACCGTTGGTAGGCATGGGCAAGGCCCGCATCCCCCCCATTGGGCAGGCTTCCACATATAGTGGGCTTCTAGTGGGTACAATGGGCTGTCCCCTAGGTAATTGCACAAGAGTATTAATGATGCCAGGCATGAATGTTTGATGCAGCAGTAATCAAATTAGTAATCAAATACATTTCTCCTTATGAGAGGTCTTTCACATGTTCATAATCCAAGAATATGTCAGTACTAATCGGTTTATAAACAATTTAATCAAGTCATTCACAACAACAAATTATTTTAATCATATGGAGAAGAAACATGTTGGGATTACTCACCAGATGATTTAAAGAGTAATCCAATGGAGCAGATCAGAAATTACCTATAAATAATCCATATGCAGTACACCATAATATTAAAAAATATATATTAAACTCATAAATATTTGATTTGTTTTGATTACTAATTAAGGTCTTACATGGGAGTGATACTTAAGTACCATACGTAATAGATAGGGTTCATCGTATCTATCTCGGCCCAAAAGACACATGGATGGCTTGGATCTTTTAATAGCATGTCATATTGATACATAATTTAGCCTATGTATATTTGCTCATAAACATGCATGTAACTTATTTAAGTTTTACCGTGCATCAGAAGGTGGAGTTACATTATATGATATATATATCTAACACACATTTATTTTTATGTGGGTCCTACTTACAGGGATCTGGATTGATTATATGGTTACCATTACTATATTGACCTTTGAGAAAAATTTCCAATCTAATCTGAACTATGTGGGACCTGTAATAACGTAAATGATTATTGTACAACTACTATTATTTTCTTTCTGTATGGGTCACACATATTTTAGATATGTCCTAAATTTACACTCTTAACTCATAATAACCTTCCAAATCAAATGGATGGATTAGATACAATGTATACATCACTGTGAGTCCACAATCTGATGACCCAAGATGGTTTCTAACGTTAAAAGCCGTACTTGGTTTCAACGCTGACAATCAAACTTTATTTTTTGTACTTATTTATTTATTTAATTTTTTTGATAGGTCCCATGAAAATCTAAACCATGAATGAGATAGGTAATCTCCTCATAAAGGACGAGCCTAAAAATCTACTCGAAATAATACTTTTGTGGCCCACAAGAATATTCAAAGGTGCCCATTTAATTTTCACAGTTTAAGGTGATGTGATCCACATGAGTTTTCTTTCAAATAAATTTTTCAACCTCAAGACTTTTAATTAATGACAAGATTATTAGACGGTACGGATTTGATATATACATCAAGAAAGCCCCGTAAATAAGGCCCATAAATCAGGACTAATTTTGATAACGTAAATAACCCAATTTCACTTTTGCACGCTGGAGTGTTTTTTACACTCACTCTATATTGTTACACTTTTATCATGATGACCTATACATAATATGTGTGCCTAAGATCCAATCCATTCACCACTTTACTAACATAGTTTTAGGACATTGGTAAAAAAATGAGGTAGATTCGTTATTCTGATGGATCATACTACCATGAACCAACACTGACCGTTCTTCCACCATTAAAACATATGCATTTCTGATTTCAAACCCTCCTAACTTTCTATGTAAAATCCAATTTGTTCATTGGTCCACCCAATTATATTTTAATGGTCAAAATAATTGGTATCTCCATCGGAACTCCCTGTGGCCCCGATGGTTATTCCAATGGTGACTGCCTAATAAATCTTATTTTGCATATTGTGGCTTACCAAAACCTTAATTTAGCCTAATTTTTTTTGGAGGTTTCTCATATTTTGGTCTTTGGAACCTAATGGACGGAATTGATTGGGCCATATATGCAAAATAAGTCAAATATGTGATTCAAGTAAAATAACCAAAAAGACTTACGTGTTTCCATTGATTTCTTGTTACATGCGTAAGGCGTTCCATGGTGCATCGTGCATATGCACACATATGATATATGTGCACATGCATTGCACCCATGGTAGATCCACACCGTCCATCACGTAGACCCAAGATATAATAACATAAAGAAAAAAAAATCTAAATTAAAATACAGTAAGTACTAACCTCTGCAAGCCGTCCTTCCACTAATTTTTTTTTTTTTTTTTTCTCTCTCTCTCTTTTTAAATCGACGAGAAGTGTCCCTCCTTATAAAAAAAATAGAGTCGTTCGGATAAGATAACGATGAGAGAGGTTGTAACTGTTTTAATCTCTTTAAAAAAAATAAAAATTTTAAATTTTAAATTTTAAGAAACCGTAAAATTTTGGAGTTGTTACAGTAGTGGGGGTCACAGACCACCGAGCACCAACCATTGGCCGGCGGCAGGGGGAGTAGCCAATCCATCACTTTCTCGGGTTTTGTAAAAGAAGGTAACTTCTTATTCACTACAGGACGGTGTGACTTCTGGACCAAGGATAGAGGCATTTTTGTCCGAAAATAGATAAAATTATCACAAAAGAAAAATAGATGAAATTATCACAAAAGAAACTTGTAGGGCGATCAAAGGACAACCTCTCATTACATTTGTTATTTAAAGGTGTACGTGCAGGGCTTCTTCAAGTGAACTACAAAGATATGAGTCTTATCTTGTCTGATGCCATGCCTCCCATGCCTTCCTTGATTGCCATTCTCCTCGTAGCACTAGGAGGGTTATGGTCCTTTGTTTATCTCCGCCGTTCAATGAGAGGGAAAGGGGATAGGCCCACCAGTGTAGGAAGCAACACCAGGTTGCCTCCTGGGCCAACTGGGATTCCCATCATTGGAAACCTTCATATGCTGGGCCCGCTCCCTCACCGTGATCTCCATAGAATAGCCAAGAAGTATGGCCCGATCATGTTCATGCGACTGGGCCAAGTTCCCACTGTGATCGTATCATCTCCCCAGGCGGCCCAGCTATTCCTCAAGACGCACAATCTGGTGTTTTCTAGCAGGCCAATCACTGAGGTTGGGATGATCACTTCTTATGATGGAAAGGGCTTAGCTGATGCACCGTATGGCCCATACTGGCGAAACGTACGCAAATTATGTACACTGAGGTTGCTTAGCAACCTCATGATAGACTCTTTTAGACCCATGAGGAGAGAAGAGCTGGGTCTCCTAGTGCAGTCACTCAAAGACAGTGCTCAGGCCCATTCCATGGTCGACCTCACCATGAAGGTGTCTTCTCTCAGCACGAGCATGACATGTAGGACGGTGCTTGGAAAGAAGTATACCGATGAGAGTTTTGATAAGAGGGGGTTCAAAGGAGTTATCGATGACCTGTCGGCTATAGTAGGAGCTTTCAACATAGCCGATTACATTCCCTATGTTGGGGGATTAGACCTCCAAGGTCTACGTCGCCGTGTAGTGGCAATCCGTAAGGTTTTCGATGACTTCTTTGAGAAGATCATCGATGAGCATGTGGCAGACCGCGATGGGAAGCGTGATAAGGATTTCATTGACTCTATGTTGTTCTTCATGGAATCCGAAGAGAATGAGTTCCAATTCGATCGTACCGATATCAAGGCATTAATCTTGGTAAGAAAATCATCATCAGCATTTAGTATTATCTCGATTAATTAGGTTCGGCTACATGAATTCTGTTCTGCCTCTCTCTCTCTCTCTCTCTCTCTCTCTCTCTCTCTCTCTCTCTCTCAAAAAAAAAAAAAAAATAAAATAAAATTAAAAAAAAAAATAAAAAATAAAATAAAAATAAAATTATTTATTTATTTATTGCTTTTAGACGCATCGAAATAGTGGCCGTTGATTTGTATGAACCTTTCCTTATGGTCCATCCATGGGCAGGTCCACCAAATGAACGGTTTGGATCACTGTCAAGGTAGCCATCGTGTAACTTAGTGGTAGATAGATTAACCATCGAAATTACGAAATGACGATCGAAGAGTTCCGACGTGCTTTTGGGATATCGAACGGTCTCAAAATTACCCAATTCTGTTCTCATTTGAAAGCTTATCAACTTATCATTCCAATGAGCTCAAAATCGTCTAAATTCGACCACTAAAGAGAGAGTTATGAGGGTTACTGTTGGACAAGGAGATGAAGGAGAAATTCAGTTGCGACGACTGCGATCCCACTTACGGATGCCCAAATGGCTTCGGAATACAACGGTTGCAGTCAGGAATTAAAGTGCGCTAAAATACCGTCCATATGACCAAAAATCGACCCATTCCGACATCAAACGAGGGAGTTATGAGCGTCTCCGTTGGATCGTGCGTTTGGAAAGAATAACAATCCAAAATACAAAATGACGATCAAAGAGGTCCAAGGTGCTTTTGGGATATCGAACGGTCTCGAAATTACCCAATTTTGGTCTCATTTAGAAGCTTGTCTAGTTACCATTCCAATGAGCTCAAAATCGTCTAAATTCGACCACTAAAGAGAGAGTTATGAGGGTTACTGTTGCAACTGAGGGTTGCCCCTCTTCGCTCAAGTCTGGCCATCTTGGGGTTAGGCTCCTAGATTAGAATCTGATCCAGACATCCAGTAAGTAATTGGGCTAGACCTCGGTTTTCGTCTTCCTGAAAGGACCAGCAAGAAGGCTTGGCTTGGCCCAACTTATTTAACATTGGCGGGTTGACCACGGTGCAAAAACTCGGTGTTTTGACTCCAAACATCGCTGAGTCAACTCGACTCAGTTAAGTCTCTGATCTCAGTTGTCCAGTGAACTCGGTTCATACGGGACTCGTGTCCAACATGTCCATGAATCACCAGACTCGGTCTCACCTGGGTCGAGTTGCAGTGACTCGGGTGCCAACCCAGATCTCCTCATAGAAAAAGCAGGGCTCTCAACAACTACAAACAAACATGAACTATTAGGTTTTGACAGTTTTATTACTTAAAAATATATTTTATTTAATTTTAAGCATTGAGTCGAGACTTTGAGTCAAGCTGATTCGGTGGACCCTTGAGTCCAAGTCTCGAGTTTTTTGAATTGTGAGTGGGACCTGGCCGGCACAATCCTTAGATCATGAGCTGGCTTGGAACAGGACCTGATCCCTTAGCTCATGAGCTGACTTGGACATGCATTTTTCCTGCCGCAGGTGCAACCCTTAAAAAAAATAATAATACTAAAATAAAATAAAATAAAATAAAATAAAATAAAAATTAAAATTAAAAAAGAAGGTTGCTATTTCATTGATTTGAACAAAAAGGACTGAACAGCCAACACTATTCTACAGGCCCTTCAGGCAGCCCCAGCTACAAAATTCCGTGGGGGGCCTATCGGTTGGAGTTGATGCACAAAATACATGAGGCTGCGATAATATCATATGACCCGTGTAGCTAGATGGGTCAATATTTAGATTTGAACGTCTATGCCTATGCTAGCATAAACGAGGTCCACAGATATTCGGAGACAACAATGCTTGCATGGGACTCCATCTAACTCACTGATGTACACATGGCAGGGTGATGGTGATGCGCCAATTTTCTACCTTGTGCCCTCAACGTGAATGCCTATAAAACTGAGAAATACTTTGATACTCTGGCTTGAGCCATCCAAATTATGGGTAACAGTTTAGATTTATTATAAACCAGAACTTACTCTTATTCGATCATCTAAGTTATTATAAACCAGAACTTACTCCTATTCAGTTCATAGTATTAGATAGCCAGAAATTTATTGGAGGGTTAAAAATAATAATATGGAATGATTTTATTTTCAAGAAACCAATATCCACGATTCTGAGGTTATGATTGCTCAACAAATCTGATTTCTAGCTTATAGCTAGGCGAAAGTGGGTTTTATAATTTAATCGATTTAATTCAATTTAATATTTGTTGCGTTGACAGTTTCTAAGTGCATGTGCCTCAAGCATCACATGCAGGCTGCAGCAATAGTATCAAATGAATCCCTATCAAAATCACATATTTTCGTACTATCAAAATCCATACCGTGTTATTTCCTCCTCATGTATATGAAACCGAACTGCATTCATTTTCTTGCAGGATTTGCTTGTGGCTGCGATGGACTCATCAGCAGCAGTGATGGAATGGGCACTGGCGGAGCTCATCAAGCATCCACAAGTGCTGAAAAAGGCGCAAGAAGAGTTAGAAACTATCGTTGGCATGGACCGAATGGTCGAGGAATCGGACCTAGCAAAGTTGGAGTACTTGGATATGATAATCAAGGAAGTCTTTAGGCTTCACCCAGTGCTCCCATTGCTCATCCCTCATGAGTCCACCGAGAATTGCACGGTAGATGGCTACCTTATACCAAAAGGATCACATATTATTATAAACACGTGGGCCATTGGCCGAGACCCAAGTGTATGGGTCGATCCCGAAGAATTCAAGCCGGAAAGGTTCAAGGGTACAGGTATAGATGTGAGGGGCCATGATTTCCAACTTCTACCACTTGGGTCCGGACGTAGAGGTTGCCCAGGAATGCAACTGGGCCTTACCACGGTACGACTGGTACTGGCCCAGTTGGTGCATTGCTTCAATTGGGAGCTTCCGAACAGCATGCGGCCCACTGACCTGGAAATGACTGAGAAGTTTGGCCTTGTGGTTCCAAAGGCCAACCATGTAATAGCCATTCCAAATTACCGTCTTCGCCATACTAGTATGGAGTAACTAAAAGTTAGGCAATATGCATGTGAGCTTGCTTACGTTGTGTGTGCGCATGTGTATTACAGGTCACTTGTATATGTGTGTTTGTGCAAATGGACTGTAATAATATTTACATTATGGGGCTCACCATGATGTGTGCATGACATCCACTCCATCATTATTTGAGCCTTTCCATGTTTCACTTAGAGACCAAATCTCTGGTGGGCCACACCACATGGGAGAATGGGACGATGACTCACCATAGAAACCTTCTGGAGGTTCTCGGGACTCCGCTAGTAGTTTGTATATGGCATCCAAGTATTTTCAACGGTAGTGCGCCATCAAGCCGAAGGGACACCCAAAAATCAAACGTTCACTATAGATACATTTTAGATGCTGTGTGGGGCCTACAGTGGTGTGCAGATTCCATCCAACTCGCCCATCAATCATGGTGAAGGAACACCCAAAATGTAGACCAATTTAAATCTCTGGTGGTCTGACGCAGGGGAGGACGTGAGGTCGAGCACCGTCTTCCTCAAGAGGATAAATATTCCGAATCCACGAAACTTCTCTGGACTCCTCACAGAGACTTCTCGAATCCACGAGAAAAGAGAGCAGAAAATAGAAATAAATTCTAAATAAATTCGAAATAGATTAATTCCTTCATAAAAACGAGTTCACAACCCTTTAAATAAGGGTACTAAGCAATGAGAAAGAAATCAGAATCCAACTACAACTAGGACTCCTAGAATTCGCGACTTACTATAAATAGTAAACTTACTATTTATAGACGGTCGTGATGTCTACTAGTGCGCAAGGTTTTCGGCCAAAAATAGTAAGTGTCCTATTTGGCTTCACCAACCCGTTCTCCTAATTATTCTAAGCTCTTTTCACGTTGGGCGCAACTCCTAAAGCCCGACGGATGAAGAGTTATAAGCAAACTAAAACTTACTATTTATAGTAAAAACGAAATTGAAACAGGGAAACGACCGTGAAATCAGGGGTTTCTCGCAATTTCGAGCGTCGCAACCCGGCATAGCGGGGTTGGTTGGCTAAAGTAGCTCGTTCTACCCCAAAATCATATATTTTTCGTCCGCTAACTCATCCCGGATTGCGAGATACGCCTGATTTAAGGTCTGATGGTCCAGATCACTTCTGTCGCCGACCGGGCCTTTTCTGATCCATCTTTGCCATGTAATTGTCCGCGACCCGCTCTACATCAGTCTCCTCCACTTCAAAAGAACTCGTCCTCGAGTTATCATTATGCGCTGGTTCATGATACTCAGTCAGGTCCGCAACATTGAAAGTTCGTGAGATCGCCATATCATCTGGAAGATCAACAACATAAGCGTTGTCATTGATCTTTCGGATGATTGGTACCGGTCCAATATTTTTATTCTTCAACTTGTTGTACGTTCCGGTCGAAAATCTTTCTTTGCGCAGATGGACCATTACTTGGTCGCCCACCTCGAACACTTTTTGTCGCCGATGCTTGTCCGCTTGCTCCTTGTACTTTTCGTTCGAGGCATGTAGCTTGTTCTGTACCTCCGCATGAATGCCCATGATTTTGTCTGCCATATGTTCTGCTGCAATACCCATGCCTGGGAGCTTGGGCAGAGGGACCAAGTCTAGTGTATGGCGAGGTACTCGTCCGTAAATAACCTGGAACGGGGATTTTCCTGTCGAGCGATTCACCATGTTGTTGAATGCAAACTCCGCTTGAGACAAGGCCAAATCCCATTGCTTTGGTTTTTCTCCTGAAATACATTGAAGGAGGTTTCCCAATGTGCGATTCACAACCTCAGTTTGACCGTCAGTCTGTGGGTGGTACGCGCTACTGAACTGAAGGCGTGTATCGAATCGAGTCCACAAAGTCCGCCAAAAGTGGCTTATGAACTTCATGTCACGGTCAGAAGTAATAGTCTTGGGAACCCCATGTAGCCGCATAATTTCTCTGAAGAATAAATTTGCCACGTGTGTTGCATCGAGAGTCTTCTTGCATGGAATAAAGTGCGCCATCTTGGAAAAACGATCTACTACCACGAACACCGAATCCATGCCGCGTTGTGTTCGTGGGAGACCAAGCACAAAGTCCATAGATAAATCCTCCCAAGGGCCGTCAGGCACGGGTAACGAGGTGTAGAGGCCCGTATTATGAGATTGCCCCTTGGAAGTCTGACAAATATAACAGCGTTGGACTGCCTTTCCCACATCACGTACCAATTGCGGCCAGTAATACCGTTCTTCCACAAGAGCTCGCGTCTTGTCTCGCCCAAGGTGTCCACTGAGGCCACCTCCATGTAGCTCTTGGATTATCTGTTCCCTTAGCGAACTCTTTGGGATACATAGTCGATTTCCCTTAAAAAGGAACCCGTCTTGTATATGTAAGTCACTGGGGTGACCTTCCTGACATCTAACCCATGCGTCCTTGAAGTCGTCGTCGTCGGCATATATGTCTTTGAGGCGATCGAACCCGACAACTTCATTGCTCATAGTGACTAACAAAGTTGCACGGCGACTCAGCGCATCGGCTACTTTGTTCTGTTGCCCTGACTTATGCTTTAGCACGAATGTGAATTCCTGCAAAAATGAGATCCATCTAGCATGCACACGGTTAATGTTAGCTTGACTATTAATAAACTTGAGGGCTTGATGGTCCGTGTAAAGTATGAATTCTCTTTGAATCAAATAATGTCGCCAGTGTCGCAGTGCCTGGACCACCGCGTACAACTCGATCTCATATGTAGACCACTTCTTGCGTGCATCACTAAGTTTCTCACTGTAGAAGGCTACCGGCCTACCTTCTTGAGACAAAACTCCCCCAATCCCGACATATGAGGCATCACATTCGACTTCAAACAGTTTGTCGAAGTTAGGAAGTACAAGAACCGGGGTCGTGGATAATCTGCGCTTGATTTCGGCAAAGCTCCTGTCAGCTTCGTCAGTCCACTGAAACTGCCCTTTCTTCATGCAATCTGTGATCGGTGAGACAATGCTACTGAAATTTTTCACGAACCGATGATAGAATGTCGCTAGTCCATGGAAACTTCGTACTTCGTGAATATTTTTGGGAACCGGCCACTCTCTGATTGTCTTCACCTTTTCCTCATCCACTCGAATGCCCGTGGACGTAACCACAAAACCCAGAAACAATAGGCTATCAGTCATGAAGCTACACTTTTTTAAATTGAGGTACAATTTATTTTCAGTGAGCACTTGAAGGACTTTCTTGAGGTGCTCCATATGGGTGGTTTCGTCTTGACTGTATATCAAAATATCATCAAAATAAACCACAACGAACCGCCCAATGAAAGGTTTCAGAACTTGGTTCATCAACCTCATGAATGTGCTAGGCGCATTAGAAAGACCGAAAGGCATGACCATCCATTCGTACAATCCTTCCTTGGTCTTGAAGGCTGTTTTCCACTCATCACCCGGCCGTATTCGAATCTGATGGTAGCCGCTCCTTAAGTCCAATTTAGAGAATATTTTTGCGCCCTCTAGCATATCCAATATATCATCCAATCGTGGTATAGGAAACCTGTATTTTATGGTGATCTTGTTGATGGCCCGGCTGTCGACACACATGCGCCAACTCCCATCTTTCTTTGGAGTTAGCAGAGCTGGTACAGCACATGGGCTCATGCTTTCTCGAATAAGACCCTTACGGATCAGTTCCTCCACTTGTCCCTGCAGAATCTCGCACTCATTCGGGCTCATTCGATAATGAGGACGATTAGGTAAACTGGACCCAGGGACAAGGTCGATATGGTGTTGGATATCTCGCATAGGGGGTAACCCATCGGGAAGGTCCTCGGGCCAGATTTCTTGGAATTCATGCAACAAGGGCCTTAGTCTTTCAGGGATGATGGTAGGCTCGAGTTCTTCCCCTTTTACAATTAATGCATAAGTCTGTCCTGTTTCTTTGGATTCTTCCACGAAGTCCCGAATGGTTAAGAGAAAACGACCATCCACTTTAGAAGTTTCAGGTGGTCCTTCTGGATCCATAGGGGCCAATATGGTCTTTCGGCCGTCCTTGACGAAGATATATATGTTATCTCGCCCTTTATGAGTGGCGTCACGGTCAGATTGCCAGGGTCGACCGAGTAGTATGTGACATGCTTCCATGTCAACCACATCGCATACTACTTCATCCTTATAATGTTTGCCAATTGAAAAGGATATGGTGCACCGTTCAGTTACCTTTGTTTCGCTGACCTTCTTGATCCAATCGATTGTATATGGAGAGGGATGACGCTCTGTTTTCAATTGCAATTTTTCCACCATGCCCTTGGAGACAATGTTCTCGCTGCTTCCACTGTCAATGATCACATCACAAACCTTTCGATTCACCGTACACCTAGTGCGGAAGATGTTATGCCGCTGTGGATGCACTTCTTTTCTTGGCGCATATAATAGTCGCCTCACGACGAGCGACTCGCCGTGATCTTGCTGAACCCAATCTGAATCATCTACCTCGTCCTCGGCGGTATGCTCCTGTTCTTCAATATCTGGATCTTCATAAGCGTTATCAGCACTACCATCATTAATGGCGAGGTTTGCCACTTTTCGCTGGGGACAAGTATTTGACAGGTGGCCGGACTGGCCACAACGATAGCAGTTGTTGGGCCTTGGCCGAGCATAAGGGTTCGGGATTGTACTTGTGCCAGCAGCAGTCGATACGCCCCTTTGGGGTCTAGCTTGCCCGCTTCCCTGATCTCGGTTCTCAGACATAGGAGGTTGAGTGCGTGCTCCTACGGGCTCCTTCCCCTTAGGCTGTGGAGCTCCCTGGGGTGGACCTGCCGCAGTGATCCTCGCAGTAGGATAGGCCCGTGTGTTAGGACGTTCAAGTTGCGCTTCTGCCCGAGTAGCCAACTTGATCGCATCATTCATCGTCCAGACGGACTGCATCTGGACCCGATCCTGGATCGCCATACGCAATCCACCGTTGAATCGGGCGACTTGCTGCGATTCAGTCTCGACCAAATCGTTTGCGCGCCGCCAGGCGGTAAAATTCTTCTGCGTACTCTCTCACCGACCGACTACCCTGTCGACAATTTTGGTATTGTTGGAATAATACCTGATCGTAATCGCTAGGGAGGAATCGGGCACGTAGTAGCTGCTTCATTCGTTGCCATGTGCGGATTGGTGCTTTCATCTGCCTGGTTCGTGCGAGTTGCAGTTGTTCCCACCAAGCTGAAGCTCCTCCTTTCAACTTGTAGGCCACAAGCTTGACCTTCTTTGTTTCAGGGATGTCCATATAGTCAAAAAATCGCTCAACTTCAGAAAGCCAATCGAGAAAATCCTCAATGTGTAGCTGGCCATTGAAGTTAGGAATATCAACCCGTATCTTGAAGTCTCGATCTACCCGATCGCCGCCCTGCCTGGGGTGTTGGAAGATCACGCCATCGATCTCCTCTTCACTGGAGCCCCCGTCCTCAGGGACGGCCCTTGGATGCACTGCTGGGATTATCCTGCGATCAGGGCGATTACGGGTTTCAGCAATTGGTGGTGGAGGATTACCACCAGGAACACGGAGTTGCCCTAGGGTTTCTGCCAAGAGATTCGCTATGCGGTCCATGGAAGCCTGCAGCCCTTGCATGGCTTGTCGATTCTCTTGCTGCGCTGCTTGAAAAGTTGCCGTCGTTAAAGGAAAATTTCCTGGAGCACCGCCTATGGGATTGTTGCCCGACCCGTCGTTAGAAGCCATCGACCCGAGGAGAAACCTCGCTTTGATACCAAACTGACGCAGGGGAGGACGTGAGGTCGAGCACCGTCTTCCTCAAGAGGATAAATATTCCGAATCCACGGAACTTCTCTGGACTCCTCACAGAGACTTCTCGAATCCACGAGAAAAGAGAGCAGAAAATAGAAATAAATTCTAAATAAATTCGAAATAGATTAATTCCTTCATAAAAACGAGTTCACAACCCTTTAAATAAGGGTACTAAGCAATGAGAAAGAAATCAGAATCCAACTACAACTAGGACTCCTAGAATTCGCGACTTACTATAAATAGTAAACTTACTATTTATAGACGGTCGTGATGTCTACTAGTGCGCAAGGTTTTCGGCCAAAAATAGTAAGTGTCCTATTTGGCTTCACCAACCCGTTCTCCTAATTATTCTAAGCTCTTTTCACGTTGGGCGCAACTCCTAAAGCCCGACGGATGAAGAGTTATAAGCAAACTAAAACTTACTATTTATAGTAAAAACGAAATTGAAACAGGGAAACGACCGTGAAATCAGGGGTTTCTCGCAATTCCGAGCGTCGCAACCCGGCATAGCGGGGTTGGTTGGCTAAAGTAGCTCGTTCTACCCCAAAATCATATATTTTTCGTCCGCTAACTCATCCCGGATTGCGAGATACGCCTGATTTAAGGTCTGATGGTCCAGATCACTTCTGTCGCCGACCGGGCCTTTTCTGATCCATCTTTGCCATGTAATTGTCCGCGATCCGCTCTACATCATGGTCTGTGCCCCTGAATTTGGAGGTTTTAGACATGATATATTGTTTCCTATGGTCTGGTGAACTTGAATTTTTGATGGGCTTGACTTTTGTTTTTTTAATGGGCCAGCCTGACATGTTACCTTGATTAATTAGTGCCACCAAAAAACCATCATTTTTGTGGATGTTGTTCTTTTAATTAAAGGTCTTTTCTTGATTTATCGTAGATATATAAAATGATGAGAGCCACGCATTAGCCATTAGAGCAGTGTTTAGAGAGATGCATAAATTCATTCACTCAGTGGAAGCCTGTGTGGTAAACAGTGATATGAATTTAAGGAGGGAGGAGAGAAAAATCCTCTGTTTCTTATTTCTTGTCTGTACTTCTCTCTTTCTTTAGGTGACACCTAGCACGTGGAGACATTTAATGCTCTCTATTATGCCTACTCTATCTCTCTCTGGGATAGAATCTATAAAGAAAAATTAGAATTTTAGAGATGCACAAATTATAGTATTTTACCACCCAACAATATTTCATATGTTGTAATGCATTACAATGTTATGATTCTGCCTTAACCTATATTCAAATGGATGAAATCCTTCTCATGTCAAGGCTATCTACCATTGATTCAAAACCTATGCAAATCAAGTAGTGAACTATACATACTAGATCTAAACCATCATATTATCATCAGGTCTGATCAAAACATTTTTAACCATTAATAAAAGTATAAAAATTGAAAACATTTGTAAAACTTTTTTTTAAGTGTTGGATCTAACAAAAAACATCATCACTTAATGAACATCTAATCATGAAGGTCTAAGAGATGAAAAATATCCTAAGAAATTAATGAATCCCTTATTAAATCATGTGAGCCTTAATCGAACTTTGATGGATGTGCCTAGTTGCATTTTCTTTTGTTGGTCACATAATGGCATTATAAATCGAGTTAAAGAATATATAGTCAAGACCTTGAATTCCTCATATGTCCTAATGCATAAGGATTAATCAAAGTTAATATACCCTCAAGTTGTTCATAGCGCGAGTGTAATTAATGAGCCTCTCTATCTACTGGCATGAACTCGATTTACCAATGCAAGTATCCAATAGGTTCAAAACCAGAAGCCTATTCCTATAGCATAATCATGCTCCTATGTAGGCTAGGGCAAAGGCACACCGATTCATTGTTGTGCCCGATGGTGGAGATATTATGTCATAACTCATAATTAGTCCCCTTATATAGGATAACTATATAATAATGATAGTAACCACATGTCTACCTTATAACCTGTTAAGTGGTCATGACACAACAAGGTATTGAGATCTATGGTCCATAACTCTCCCTTGGTCAATGGTCATTGCGTCCACTCTCAAATTCATATGGGCAACCATATAAATACCTCTCCTTTAACCCATATCATGCATGTTTAACGTGCTTCTGCATGTTACCTATGGCATTGTAACCCGTCTATCTTGAACCTATGGTCAAAATTATCAACATCAATGAATACCACCAATGTCGTTAAGGGATAAGGTTAACATTTGTTTTCCAAGGAACAACTCCAACACTAGACATGGTGGCAAAAGAAAGCCTAAGACTCTACCTAGCAAGGAGCACTCAAACCAAAGGGCCTCTCACATGAATGCAATGAATGGTTAATGTATCTTGTTGACTTCTTAGATTTAAGAATTTATATAGCTAAAGAATCTTGTACTTGATTGTGTCCGATTGATTGCAATTAATTATAAAAACCTAAAATTAGTATTCTACTGGTGCATACTTGTATAGAAAAATTAGGGAAATATTATTAAGAAAAATTCTTCAATAATTTATTTTTGTTTCTTCTTTACTTCTATCCAAGAAAGATCTTGACCTCCGCCCCAATCTAGTCACCGTCATGAACCCATCTGAATTGCAACAACTTCTCCTCCAGTAGCACCTCGCTTGATCACAACATCTATTCCGACCATCTACTTTGACCCACCTCTCTACTCTGTTGAAGACTTGCGGAAGCAACTTAATTTGGATTAAAACAAATAAGAGAAAACAAAAAATTCCAAGTAACCACATAGAGAACACATGATTTTTTTACGTGAAAAACCTTTGTGGGTAAAAAACACAGCACAAAGCGACAATCAATCTATTATTCAGAGAAGATTATAGAGATGGAGAGAACTTACAACAAAAAAAATCATCTCTCTCTCTCTCTCTCTTTCTCTCTCTCTCTCTCCCCTTAGAGGCTCTCAAAACACCAAAAAATAACTCTAAAATTATAACTCTCTCTTATAACCTTTAAAACCACCATTTCAAGAGGAAAATGTTAAAAATACCCCTCCAAGGGTTCACTAACACTTGGGATATGTTAGCATATGAAACATGGGTCATATGGGCCCATAAAAGTGAATAAACCCATAATTTCTTATCACAATTTTAACAATCTTCACCTTGATAACAAAATCATTTCATTGCTTTGTCAATCTTCTTTTAAGCATCACCATCATCGCTTCGTGTAGACTCCATCTTTATTCCTTTCTTACCAAGCCTAGAGAAGTGGACCAAAACTTAAACTTCTTTGCATGAACGACCTTCATAGATATATCTGTCGAATTCTCATTGATGTGAATCTTTTCAAGAGTAACATCTCATTCTTCTAGCATTTAACGGATAAAGTGATGACGAACATCAATGTACTTAACTAGGAGTGATGTATGGTTTTGCCTGTTTGCCTATATGAGGCCATGTGGCTGTGTGGAAGGTTGTACTGTAGCTTCTAATTTCCAGCTTATTCATGTTCATTTGTAGTTTGTTTTGCAAACTTTAAATAGACCATTAACTATTTTGTTGGTATTATGCTAATTGTTTTATGTCTTGATGAATGTTAAATGGGTGAAACATGCATAGGTTTAACCATCGATTGATTATGATATTATTAGCTTTAATTGATAAAAAACAAGACTAAAGATAGATTTAGTCTTGGTTGGCATCCACCGAGGTGAAAAACTATATTTAACCTTGGTTGTTGATAACCGAGGTTAAAAATTGGATTTAGCCTTGGTTGATGCCAACAGAGGCTAAATCCATCTTTAGCTTTGATTTTCCCTCAGTTATTTAAATTGAGGCTGCAACTCCCGTGGTTAAAGTCTTTAGGCTAAATCACGAGAGTTGCAGCCTCGATTTGGATTTAGCCTTAGTTGTTGAGAACTATGGTTAAAAGGATTTAGCCTAAATTGTTGAGAACTATGGTTAAAAAAGGATTTAGCCTTAGTTGTTGAGAACTATGGTTAAACTCAGGATTTAGCCTTAGTTGTTGAGAACTATGGTTAAAAAAGGATTTAGCCTAAAGCTTTTACCCACGGGAGTTGCAGCCTCAATTTGGATAACTGAGACTAAAGGCTTTAGCCTCAGTTTTAACATTTTTAGCCACAATTTTGAACTAAAGCTAAAGACATTTTTTTTTTTTTTTTGGTAGGGAGGATTCTAATTACACAATTAGGGTAGAACGAAAGGAACTTATCACATTTTTAAGGGTTTTGAGGGAGAAGCCAAGGTTTATCATCTGTAAGTTATTCCATCTCTTGTTACTTATTATTATTATTATTATTATTATTATTATTATTATTATTATTATTATTATTATTATTATTATTATTATAGTGGATTGTTTGTCGCTTTGTGCCATGGTTTTTTCATGTAAAATTCATGTGTTCTCTATGGTTGCTTAAATTTTTATTCTATATTGTATTATTTGATTCTATTTAAGGTTGTTGATAATCCCTAAATATTGCATATTAATGTCCTATTTTGCGTTACTTTTGTCAAACAAATTAAGTTAATTGGTGCTAATAAAGTATTTACATGTACAAGGAATAAATTAGAGTCTAAAGTTAAATCTTAGCTAAAGGTGAGGATCTAAAGTCTAAAGATGATCAAGAGTAGAGTGATTAAAGATTTAAGAGCTCAAGGGATGATGATTGAGTATATTCGAGCATGTGGACAAAAGGAGATTAAGTGGATATCAAACGATGCTTGAAAACAAGTGAATAAATAAAGGAAAATGAATTCTAAAATTTCACATCCAGAAAATTCAAAGTCCTGAAATGCATGGCCAGAATGTCAAAATCCAGAAAATGACCCCATAGTCTTGCTATATAAGTTTTATGACCTTTGATCAATCAACAACCATGACTCGATCAATCGAGAATCACTTAAATTTACAGATTGCTCGCTGGACAATTTTTATATGTTGAATCAATCGACTGACTTTTCTCGATCAATTGTGGATTCCTCAATGCCTATTGATCGATCGAGTGTTTTGCTCAACAATTTTGCGGAAAACTGTGAAAGTGCAGAATTTGTTTCTAATTTTGATGAGATTGAAATTGTGTGATATAGGATACCATGACATGCGAAAGCTTGAAGGAGTTACGGAATGAATGTTATGTCCTCGAGGGAGGGTAATTAGGACCAAATAAAATTTTCATCTTTTAACCACTAATTTCTTACTTAAATTAATTAACAATTAAACTAAGACAATTAACTCTAAGGCTTCCAAGCCAATAAAAGGTCCAATCACATATACTACAAATCATATTATAATAGTGGTTATATAATAGTCTACAAATCACGTAGACTATAAATCATATTATAATGAAGCAACTAGTCTATATATAATAGTGTATATATGTGTGTAGGATGTGCTACCTATCAACTGTTAACATTCATCTAATTTTGCATACATTTAATTAACTATCCATCACTTAAGCATAATTAAACAAGTGTTCAAAGACAATCCCAAACACAAGCATGTAAAGTTCCTACTCTACTCTCGGCGGACGCACTTAACACATAAGTGTACCTGATTTCACTATCAGAGGTTTTAAATCAAGTTTACCTCTAACCTTTACAATCCTACACAAGGACTGGATCCCTCGGAGACTTACGTATTTTTCTCGCCATGAGTCTCGGTCATAATCCAATGATCTATGTTTACTCCTGCCGGAGGCTCACTCGGAGAGTAACACACACACACACACACACACACACACACACACACACACACACACACCCGTGTCCAGTAACCCACACAAGAACTTGGATTCAGGTCTTGCACAAGAAGCAAGGTCCTACATAAGAACCTAGTCGAGTTTGGAAATTCAAACTCTACACTCAATCCTGCACAAGGAAGAAGTGTACTCGGACTCTTAAAATTGATAATTTACATGTCGGATTAAGCCTCTTTTGTAGCGTCGTCTCGGGTTACTTGATCGATGCTTTCCCATGCTTCAATCAAATTCCCTTGCTCCCCCAATCATGATGTCGATGCATTGCCAATGATTTAGCTCCAATATCAACTATCTTGTGTGTAGATTCTCCTTTGAGGTGTCCAAGGTGATAGAATGTTAGTAGAATCTCCTACAACTAATGGGAAGTTGTAATTCCTAGGGGATTCACCTAGATGGGTCTTCTAGAAGATTTAGGCAATGGTATACACATCTACAAGGTGGAGCTTGGAATCCTCATTAAAATATTTATCTCAAGGAAGAAGTTTATGATCATGAAATCTCCTATTCCTATAATTAATTATGGCGTTTGATGTAGTTAGGAATAGGCGGCTAAGGATGACAGGAATTTGAGTGTTAGCATCAATAACGGGTGCATATCCAACACAATAAAATATACTGGATAGTAGAGTTTATCTACTTGGACAAACACATCTTTTATCATCCCTCTCGATATACGAATCGAACGATCAGTGAATTGGAGTGTTGTCTTGGTGTATTTTAACTTACCTAGACCAAGCTGTTCGTAGATCGAGTAGGAGGTCAAATTCACACTCACCCCCAAATTAAGCAGCTCATACTCAATCCCGTGATCCCCAATCACGTATGAGATAGTTGGGGTACCGGGATCTTCGTATTTTTGGGGCACATCCTGTTTGATGATGACACTCACTTTTTCTATAGAAAATATCTTCTTTTGAATATTGTGTATTATTTTGGTCGTGCATAGGTCTTTTAAGAATTTGGCATATGAGGGAATTTATTTTATAGCATCCAACAAATGGATGTTGATTTTCACTTGTTTAAGAATCTCTAAGATATCCTGGGTATTGGGTAGAGGTTTCAGTCAGATCAACCATTGTGGGAATGGTGCCATCAGCTTATATTATTTTTCTGGTCCTTTCTCATGTGGGGTGTGACTAGTCTCATTATCACCCTTATTTTTTCCAAGTTAGGCTTCTCAGCCATCGTGGGGATGTTTTTATCAATCATTTTTCTACTTTTAAGAATAGTTATAAACTTGGCTTGCTTCACATGTTGAGAAGAAGTGCTCGGGTCACTTATTTCACATTGAGGTTTTGGGTTAAGTTGAGGTTGGGCTAGAAGAGTCCCCTTTCTTCCTATAGTTAGTTATGATTTCAATCTAATGGATGATGCAAACATTCCTAAGGATGTTTTAATATCCTGAAATGTTTACATGGCACTCTGATTGAATTGCTCTTGATCATTCATGAATTTTTGAACTGGATCCTCTTGGGTCATTTTTTGCCTTAACAATGGGATAAGGATTGAAGGTAGAGGCCTTTTGAGGGTTTTTCTCAGCATTAGTCGTTGGTTCATTCTTCCAATTGAAGTTCAGGTAGTTCTTCAAATTGGAATTATATGTGTTTGATAATTGGAGTAGTGAATGGTCATTGAAAATTATTCATGGTATTGGATTGCTCATGTAACAACTCTTAGAAGGCATATAGCAGGACACTCCTACTCTAAGTGTATGTTACTTGCGTAAATGCCGCAAATAGTTTCAACAGTCTCATCGGGTTTAACTGATTCTACATTCTTCAATTCTATGGTCTCAACCTTTCTTGTGAGGTTGGATACCTTAGCATTGATGTCGTCTTCTTCCCTTAGGAAGTAAATTCCCCTATTTTCCTTGGGCTGAGTTGACTTGAGATTGGTCGACTTAGCTAAAGTATCCCAGGATTGCACATTTTTAGCTAACATGTCGAAATATTTTCTCGCGTCATCAGGATCCTTATTCATGAATTTTCCATTGCACATCATCTCTACGAATTGGTATATGGGTGAACTTATCTCTCATAGAAAAAGCTTATAACCAGCCAAATTTCGTAGCCATGGTGTGGGTAGGCACTTCAAGGATCCTTAAACCTCTTCCAGTATTGGAAGAAGGTTTCTTCATCTCTTTAGGAAAAGTTCATGATGACCCTTTTAAGAGTTTTTAGTCTTATGAATAGGGAGGAACTTTTTAAGGAACTCCCAGGTCATCTCAGCCCATGTCCTAATCGATCTTGGTCTTACAGGGTGAAGCTATGACTTGGCCTTCTCCTTCAGTGAAAAAGGGTACATTTTAATCTTAGGGTGTCATCCAACACATTGCTGAAGTGTATGGTTGCTACAATCTCATCAAACTCTTTGAGATGTAGGTATGGACTCTCAGAATCTAGTCCATAAAAATTTGGAAGCAGTTGGATCACTCCCGGTATGAAATCCATGTTTCCTGCATCATGTGGAAATATCATGCAGAAAGGGGTGCTCATCCTAGTTGGTTGTAAATAATCACGTAAGGTTCTAGATGGTGGGACATTTTGCACCTCGTTCTCATCTTGTTGTTCTTCAACACGCTAATTTGGTTGGTTCTCAGCCATATCCATAGCCAAATTAGATGATTTTAGATGTTTTCTAACATGGTAATGGATGGCTACTCCTTCAACTAGTCCTCCTACACTTAAGAGATGAAGAGTGTTATTATGAATCCACATGAGCATGAACCACTCAAAAGCTAATTCTAAACCTAAACTTACTTCTAGATAATTTAAAAACTTTTACATCAAAACAAAATTCAAAAATAATCTGAAGTAAGAGAGGTGGAAGGATAATACCTGATTAAGGATTCTAGGTTAGATTTTATAAAACAGAAGGACAAAACAAACAATGTTAGTATTTAACTTCTAGAAAAGACCCTAACCTAAGAATGTAGTGAAAACTAATCCTAATCGTACACAAATTTTAACCCCAAAGTAACCAAAAAAACACAGTTGAAGTCCCCGACAATGGTGCCAAAACTTGATATATCCAAAAGGATGACAACCCAAAGTCTAGGGTTACGGCGTAGTTTTACTTGATGAGACTAAGATCGAATCCATAGGGACTTATATATGTGCATTTCCTAAAAAACTAATTATAGAATTGGATTAGAAGAAGTAATTATTGAAAATTGGATTAATTTAAAAAATAAATCAATAAAATAAAATAATAGAGTGCCAAATATCCACTTATAGTCTTTCACCATATATAATTCACTTGATTCAATTAGATGACTCAACTGGAATCAAAATCTTATTCTATCTAGCAAGATAATAGACTGGTTAATTCATAATTTAGAAATGAAAATATATTTAAACTTTAATTGATTCAATTACCATATGAAGCATGATAGTATTGATCATGGGGAATTCAAATCATCTATGGTGCCCTTAGTCTATGATATATCAATGGATTTTACAGATCAATCCTTTATAAAATAGATAAGCAACTAATCTTAACCTTCTTAAGCATCCAATCCAAAGAGCCCGGATTCGACAATGGATCAAAGAAAACTAAAACTAAAACTTTATTCAAACCGATATCAATGAATTGTTCAAAATTCAAACCAAATACTTGAATCAAAGTAAATTAGAATATTAAAAAGAACTACAAGCTTCACCTCTTAGCCCTAATTAAGAGATTTAGCCAACTATAGACATGATTGAATTAAACTCAAACAAAAACATGAAAAATAAAATTTGAACCGAAAGATTAGAGAAGAATAATAGCTCCGTGGATGCTCCGCTACTCCTTGCTCTCTCTTCCAAACCAATATACTTAGACTAATTTAAAACATCTCTTTAAATAGTAAAAACTTGCACCGACTTGAAACCGACTTCAATTTTCACAATTTCAATCTCCTTCGGTCGCATCGATGATAGCCTTTGGTTGCAGCCGAACACACCTTCGGTTGCACCAAATCCTCCTTCGGTTACAACCGAATTTCATAAAAATCTTTTTGAAGTCTCTGTCTCTCTCAAGTCAGATTGAAGTCTCCTTGGGTGGAACAGAACATCACTTCGGTCGCACCTAAGATTCGAGCCGAATTACATCTAAAAATCACAGTTTCTTGCTGGAGTGTTATATGCACTTTCAGTCAGACCGAAACAACCTCATGTGGGACCGAACAGTCTATTGTTTCTATTATTGGACTTTGTGATTTTTTTCAGTCTTTTTTCTTTTGCACCTGTTTTTCTTGAATCTTTGACACTTGAATTCTTCATTTGATCATTATTTGAGCATTAAACCTTCTCTTCAATTATTCTTTTCATCTTAGCTCTCCAAATCATCTCGCATAGAAAACACATGTAATGCGATCGATTAAGCACACTTATACGTATAAAAACTAATGCACAATAAGAGGGAAATGTACAATATTTCAAACTCAACACACCCCCAACCAGCATTTTGCTAGTCCCAGGTAATACAAGTGAAAAACTATCTTCAAAACTCAAATTTCAAAGCTTTCTTAAAAAAATAGTATTCTATGTAATCCTATCCATATGTAAGTAGAATTTAGAGATACAAGGATGAAATATTGTCAATCTATAACATAATATCCTTAGTAAACCATTAAACTAATTTATTTTTCATCAATCAATAAAGAGAATAGATTCAAACATAAAGTTCCTATTATGATCAGTGAATTCTAACTTATAATTCATAAAAATTAGCTTTCCCTCCATGATGTTAAGTATGATGATTACTTCAAAGTGATCAGATCAACATAAGTCACTGATTCCGAACCCATCTCCTTTTTTACTTATTTTTTCAACTTTTGATTTTTTTTAAATCATGGCTTTCACTCTATGATTTTTCTTCTTTCTTTCTTCAATTGAGCACATGCAATAGGTAGCCATTTTTATTTCACTCTTTCTTTTTATTCCACGGTAGATAAGGATCTTCAGGCTTGGTTTCTAACACTTTTGAGTAATCATCAAGTTAAATACTAGAAATTGAAGTTAACCTTATAGAATATGAGTCAGATGTGAATTGTGCACTAGACTCAATTGATGTTTAAATCATCCTATCAATCAATTCATTAAAAGAAGTTGTTCAAAAATCTACTAATCAACTAGACTCTAGACTTTCAAAAATTTCTTTATATCTCATCATCCTACACTTAAACACATTCAATTACACAGAAAATCAATCTTTAAAAAGAGTTTTGAAATCTTAAAATTAAAAATTAAATTTTTTTTCTTATAAACTAATAAAATACAGATGATTCCATCAAATCTCACCCCAACCTAAAATTTATAGTCCTCAATATAAAAAGATATGCAATACATCATAACATGAGACAACGAAACTAAAAGAGGAGTGAGTAGAGAGAGTACCGGAGGAAGATTAATGACTTGAAGTCTCCATCATATAAAGGGGTTTCTATTACATAAAGAAAACTAACACAAAACTTAAATACTTTAACATAATCCTATGAAAGTAATAAATAGATAAAAGGACCTCCATTAGACTAAAAGGCCAATCTTAGTAGATCGGATCATTCAGAATTATGAACATGTCCTCTGAATCGAAGTTCTCAGTAAATATCATTCAGAAGTGATATCCGCACACAAAATAAAAAAAAAGAAACATCCTATTGATTTCAACATCCAAGGAATAACAAATTTCAAATGTCATAAGCAGATAATTGAAGACCACCATCTCCGCAAATAGTGGTTGTCGCCCTCATTGCGGCTTCTCTGGCATCGACAACCAACTTTGTCAATGGATTTCGATGTCTTCCATTGAAACCAGAGACTGAAATCTCTATTCCAATTCTGATTAGCATCCACTACAAGAAATAGGATTTTTACTGACGAAACTTTTACCGATTGGTAAAAAGGACTATTACTGACAAAAA
>JAJHSJ010000003.1:75594797-75794797 GCA_021015155.1 Magnolia officinalis
CAGGGCCTGTTTGGTAGACACCTAAAAATGAGTTCATCTCATTTTAATTAAAACATAATTATGATTAACTAAAATGAAGTGAATTCAAATTTAGGCGTCTGCCAAACAGGCCCTAAGATGTTTGGATGGTTGATGTTGTTGCTGATGCAAGTGGACCTGCAATTGGTTTTGAATAGGAGTGCCATGATTTTCTGAATTATATATGTTAGTTTGAGAATATCCCCGGTCTCAACTGAGTCAACGTTGGTTTATTTTAATGGCCTGAATTATGCATCATGTCATCCACATGGTGGGGGCAGTTCTTCCAGGATTAAAAGCCCGCAGAAAAATTCTGTCAATAGTTTTGTGGGACTCACCCTTTATCAATAATTCTGTGAAAAGCATATTCGTACCTAACTATCCCAACCACAATATTGTGGGACTCACCCTTTGTAATCCACCCAGTTGCCTTATGAGGCTCACTGAGCAAGCACTGTAGACTCATCATAGGTGATAAGGAGAGAAGTTCAATACACACGAGTATAACTGAGGGATTCAAGGATCCAGCAACACGTTATATTGGCCCTCGTTGTATTTACTATTCTAGATGTACACTAGGATTGTTGCTTCTGCTGCATTTTAGTTTTGTCATTGTCATCTTCTTGTGTGTGTCAACATATATACTGATAAATGCAAGAACAAAAACACCTTCATAGGGTGTGCTTCCAATATCATCTCTTTAATAGGTTTCTTATTTTCATCACAATATCTTCCAAACAAACTCACATGAATATGAGAGAACTATGAACAAACCCACCATATCCTCTAAGATTGAAAATTCCAAGGTCATCTGGAGTTGGTTCCCAAAATAAAAATTTAATAATAATAATAATAAAATCATAAGGTAGTGCATAAAATTGTTAAACTCTTCTTGTCTAATTATCATGTATTATGTTTGGGTTGAATTTCTTAGTTCCACCTAATGGGAACAACATATAAATATCTTAGACTTCTTGAGCTCTTGGAATATTTATGCTATTTAGAAATTATGTCAAATGTGCTTTGAATATATGTTTGAATGTTAAATGTGCTTTTAAGTTTTAAGATATGCTTTAATTTCAGTTTTATTTATGCCCGTCCTATTTATTGTGCTCATATTGTTCAATTGTGCAGGCTAAGGTTGAAGGCCAAAAGATTACATGGTTAACACCACATGCCCTACATCAAGCCTTGACTGATGATGTGGACTTCAATGTCATGCTAACCCCAAAATGTCATAAGCAGTCGCCTTCCGATCAAACTCTGACCTTTATCTATTATCATTGTGGATTCCATGGTTACTAAGACACTCAATGCCCACTTTCTTTTGATTGAATGAAGAATTGTAATTAATTTACTATTGAATGAATGATTGTAATCAATCGACTAAATGATTGTAATTGAATGAATGATTGTAATCGATTGAATGATTGTAATTGAATGAATGAATGAATATTATGCAGGTGGTAATTGAATGAATGAATGAATGATTATAATATATTTTTTAATGTAGGAAATAGCTACGGATATTAGCCGTAACTAGTAATCTAACAACCGTATCTGTAGGCTCTTTTAGCTACCAATAATATCCGTAGTGGTAGGTTCTTTTGGCTATAGAAATATTTGCTACGGATTATATCTGTAGCTATTTTAAGCTATGGCTACAGACTTAATCCGTAGCCATAGACTTATAGCTACGGATTAAATCCGTAGCCATAAACCTATAGCTACGGATTAAATCCATAACCATAGGTTTGTGACCTATTATTTTGGCACCTACGACGACGGTCATGCTACGGATTTAATCTGTAGCTATAGGTCTATGGCTACGGTTTTAATCCGTAGCCTTTGCCCATTTTTCTGGTAGTGACGGTCAATTCCCTTTACTTCACGGTCAAACAATGCATTCCACAGTCAATTCCCTTCATTTCACAGGTCAATTTCATGCATTTCACAGTCAATTCTGGCAATTCCCCTTCACTTCACGGTCAATTCTGTTCATTTCATGGTCAATTCCCTTCACGGTCAATTCAATGCATTTCACGATCAATTCCCTTCGTTTCACGGTCAATTCCATACATTTCACGGTCAATTCCGGCAATTCCCCTTCACTTCGCAGTCAATTCCGTGCATTTCACGGTCAATTCCCTTTACTTCATGGTCAATTCAATGCATTTCATGGTCAATTCCCTTCATTTCACGGTCAATGCCATACATTTCACGGCCAATTTCGGCGATTCCCCTTCACTTCACGGTTAATTCCATGCATTTTACGGTCAATTCTCTTTACTTCACGGTCAATTCCCTTCATTTCATGGTTAATTTCATACATTTCATGGTCAATTCCGGCGATTCTCCTTCACTTCACGGTCAATTCCCTTTACTTCACGGTCAATTCAATGCATTTCACGGTCAATTCCCTTCATTTCACGGTCAATTCCATGCATTTCACGGTCAATCCCGATGATTCCCCACGGTCAAGTCAATGCATTTTATGGTCATTTCCCTTCACTTCATGGTCAATTTCGTGCATTTCACGGTCAATTTCCTTCATTTCACGGTCAATTTCATGCATTTCACGTCAATCCCCGCGATTCCCCTCACTTCACAGTCAATTCCATACATTTCATGGTCAATTCCCTTTACTTCACGGTCAATTCAATGCATTTCACGGTCAATTCCATTTACTTCACGGTCATTTCAATGCATTTCACGGTCAATTCCCTTTACTTCGCGGTCATTTCAATGCATTTCACGGTCAATTCCATGCATTTCACAACTAAGTGAAGGGAATTGACCATGAAATGCATGGAATTGACCGTGAAGTAAACGGAATTGACCGTGAAATGCACGGAATTGACCGTGAAGTGAAAGGGGAATCACCGGAATTGACCGTGAAATGCATGGAATTGACCGTGAAATGAAGGGAATTAACCGTGAAATGCATTGAATTGACCATGAAGTAAAGGGAATTGACCGTGAAATGCATGGAATTGACCGTGAAGTTAAGGGGAATCATCGAAATTGATCGTGAAATGCATAGAATTGACAGTGAAATGAAGGGAATTGACCGTGAAATACATTGAATTGACCGTGAAGTAAAGGGAATTGACCGTGAAATGCATGGAATTGACCGTGAAGTGAATTGGAATCGCCAGAATTGACCGTGAAATGAAGGGAATTGATTGTGAAATGCATTGAATTAACCATGAAGTAAAGGGAATGATCGTGAAATGCACAGAATTGACCATGAAGTGAAGGGGAATCGCCGGGATTTACTGTGAAATGAAGGGAATTGACCGTGAAATGCATTGAATTGACCGTGAAGTAAAGGGAATTGACCATGAAATGAAGGGGAATCTCCAGATTGACCGTGAAATGCATGGAATTGACCGTGAAATGAAGGGAATTGATCTTGAAATGCATTGAATTGACTGTGAAGTAAAAGGAATTGATTGTGAAGTTATGGGGAATCGCCGGAATTGACCGTAAAATGCATGGAATTGACTGTGAAATGCACGAAATTGACCGTGAAGTGAAGGGAATTGACCGTGAAATCCATGTTATTGACCGTGAAGTGAAAAGGAATCGCCGAGATTGATCATGAAATGCATGGAATTGATCGCGAAGTAAATGAAATGAATGAAATTAACCACGAACTGATTGAAATTGACCGCGAAGTGAATGAAATGGATTTTCGACCATCAACCCGATGAAATCTTGAAAAATAACTAGGTTGGTTGGCTAAAGTCGCTTCTCCTACTCAAAATCATATAGGGTACGTCAAGTAACTAATTTTGGTTTAGAAGATATTCTTGTTAAATGAATAAAGAAGTGGGCTTTAAAATGTAAATGTGCGTACAGTTGTAAATTTCAATATATATATATATATATATATATATATATATATATATATATATATCACCGTGATGGGCTTCTTACAGTACCATATTGTACGCCGTCGCTGAAACTACGCAGAAAGCAAATTAAACACGGCCTCTAGCAGCATGGTTAGTCTTACTGGCCTAGTGATGCATGTAAACGGTCAACCTAAGCAAAAAAAGACAAGAAAATGCTATCCCAAAACCAATTGGATGGATTAATTGCGTGCATGACATGACTTTCTGGGACGTCATTACTTTTGGCTTTTTTTTTTTTTTTTTTTTTTTTTTTTTTTTTTTTTTTTTTTTTTTTAATCTACTTGTTTATTTTAGACTAGTCCAAATTCACGTGCAGCATGAAGGTTCATGGAAGTACCCACCTGATAAAAGTAGGGGTACGGTCCTTGCATATGTGTGCATTTGAACGTGTCAAGTGGGCAGGAGCCTCTTGTCCGGTTGAAATGTTGGGGTGATTAATTATAGATGAAGATGGTATTCTTCATGTAAAGCAGATAATAGCATCTACGTAGATGAGTTGACGAAGGGATGATGAGAGAGAGGATGAGGCGTGTCATGTTTATAAATTTGGACCATGTAATATTGTAATCAAGGGAAATTGGTGCTGGTGTTGACTCCGCCGTTTGCGTTTGAAAGATATTTTGATGAAAGTTTCCAAGAAAAACAAATTGACATTCATCGATACAGATTAATTAATAGATTTATTTTCTTCTTTATTATCTCTTACTTTGTTTCTTTCTAAACCGGATGCTATAGTTTGAACTTTTAATATGATCGTTTGGCATTCCTGACTTCCACACCCACAGCAAGCTCCTGTAGATGGAAGTTATCCGATATACCCACAGATATTCCTGTAAGAAATCTACTCCATCCTTAATTCTCAAGTTGAACTAAAAAAATAGGAGGATTTAAAACTCAGATGAGCCACGTCACAGCATATGGGAAAAATGAAAACGGAAATGTCCACCTTTAAAACATTTTTAGAGCCAACCATGATGCTTAAATGCATTTCCAACTGTTCATAAGTTTATGACCACTGGGATAAACTGTAGTCACAAATATTATCCTTATCCAAAACTTATGGGGCCATAGGTTTCAGATGGTGGGTGACCCACTGTTGAACGGCTTAAATTGAAGGACCTTGTTTTTATATAAGAATGGATAACGTAGAAGAACAATTAATGACCTGGACTACCAAAACAATGCGGTTTAATTAATGTTATAGGAACGTGGGGAAAGGGTCAGAGACATTTCTCTTCCCTGTAAATCTAACTTTCGTGTACGCCAGCTGTGACAGACGTCTTTGAGGAGATCTTTGGCAGGAAATGTCAGTGCTTTCAGTTTCTCTCCAAGGTCTATGGGCAGTATGTGGCGACTTCAATGCTGTAACTAGAGCTGACTAACTGAGAAGTAGAAGGCTCCTGGACACCCTCAGCTCAGAGGATTTCACAGACGCAATCAACAATGCCAATCTCTTAAATGCGGGCTTTACAGGCCCCCGCTTCACTTGGTGCAACAATCAAGCCGGGTCGTCAAGAGTCTGGGCTAGACTAGATAGAGTTATTATCAACGATGTGTGGAGCTCCGCTCTCCCCTCTGTTTTTGTGGAACATTTGGCCCGCCTCAACTCCGATCACGCCCCGCTTTTGCTGGCTTTCCCTCTCCAGTCTTCTTCGGCTCCCAAGCCCTTCAGGTTCCACGAATGTGGACCCATCATGACAGTTTTCTATAGGTGATCAGGCTAGCGTGGTCCTCGATTGACGCATCCCATCTGATGGGTAACATCCTGCTTAAACTGAAGGCTGCTAAAAGTGCCCTTAGAGCATGGAATAAAGACGTTTTTGGTAATATCTTCGCCCTCATCAAGACTGCCGAGCACAACCTGATTGAGCTGGAGAATCAGTTGCAAACCGCCCCTCTCAGGACAGTCTGAACAGAGGCCAACAACCCCTTCTGCGTGCAGCAACAGAAAAACTCAGGAGACTCGAGCTGATAGGAGAAATATTCTGGAAGCAGAAAGCCAGAGCCCATTGGCTTGTGGAGGGGGACAAAAACACTAAGCTTTTCCACTCTTCAGTTATGGAGAGGCATCGCAGATCTTCCATCAGATTCATAGAGCTAGTTGATAGTCGTAGACTGGAGGATCTATCAGATATCAAATCAGCTGCGGTCTCCCATTTTGTCGAGCTGTTCTCCGCAGCTCACCCAGTCCCAGACCCAGCGCTGATAGATCTCGTCCCCTCCTCTCTGACGCAGGAGCAGAATGTTTGTCTGATGGCCCCGCCTACTCTCCAGGAAGTTCAGCAGGCCGTGAAGACTATTCCCACTGATGGAGCTCCAGGGCTAGATGGCTTCTCAGGCTGTTTCTTCTCGACCTGTTGGGATATTGTGGGGGCAAATCTGCTCAAGGCAGCGACGCATATCTTCCTTGGTGGTATCTTCCCCAGGGCCGTAACCGCAACGCTCATCTGCCTTATCCCTAACGAAGTTGTCCCGAAAGCCTTCTCCAATTTTCGCCCCATCAGCCTCTGCAATTGCCTCTATAAGATTATATCTAGCATTATTTCTGCCCTGCTGAGCGAGGTCCTTCTGGTGCTCATCTCCCCCGAACAAGCTGCATTTGTTAAGGGGAGATCTATGGCTGAAAGTATCGCCCTTGCTCAGGAATTGGTAAGGGACCTTAATAGGAAAGTCAACGGGGGCAACATCGTCCTTAAGTTGGATTTGGAAAAAGCTTACGACCGTTTGGACTGGAAATTCTTGAGACAGGTGTTGTTGAAGTTTGTGTTCTCTATTTTGTGGGTGAACATGGTCGAAAAATGTTGGAATAGCACCTGGTTCTCCATTCTCATTAACGGGGAAGCTTCGGGTTTTTTCAAGTCCGCCAGAGGGCTTCGCCAGGGGGACCCCCTATCCCCTAGTCTGTTTATTTTAGCGGCTGAAGTGCTCAGTAGAGGCATCTCTCGCCTCTTGGCTCAGGGCTCTTGCACCCCTTTCAAGCTCAAGAGGGGCTGTTTGCAGGTCTCGCACCTTCTCTATGCTGATGATACCCTTCTCTTCGTCAGGGCAGCGATCTCTTCGTTCTCTCTCCTCCTTCCTGGAGAAGTACTAATCATCCTCGGGTCTCAAAATTAATTGCCTTAAAAGCTCCCTTTACTGCTCCAGCAACATTGTCTCCTCCAGAGTCCAGTCCATCAAGCGGTTGCTGGGAATTTGTAAGTGCAACTCAACCTTAATCTATCTTGGGGTTCCTCTAGCCTTTGGCAGGGTGAAAGCTAGCTCCTTCCAGCCCCCGATCAACAAGATAGAGAGTTGGATCTGTGGCTGGCGGGCGCGTTGCCTCTCCCATACAGGGAGGCTAGTCATGGTCCGCCATGTTCTTAGTAGCATCCCAGTGCATTCGCTTGCTACTACGTTGGTTCCCTCTCAGGTTCTGGCTTCTCTTAAGCATTTTTTTGCAAATTTTCTCTGGGGCTGGGCTGATGGAAAGAAGAAGCTGCATTGGATTCAGTGGAAAACGATTAGGAGCCCTAAAGACGAAGGCGTTTTGGGGATTCGGTTGCTCCCTGATTTCATGAATGCCCTCAGGCTGAAGTTGGGTTGGGCTGTTAAATGCTGGGATGGTGCCTCCCTTTGGAAATCTTTCTTGAACTCTAAATATCATGCCGACATCTCCTCTCCAATCCAGACCCGTTCCTCTGCTTTTGCCTCCCTAATGTGGAAGAAGATCCACGCCCAACTGCCCCGGCTGGACTGCCATGCTCGCTGGCACATCGGTGACGGTGCCTGTAACTTTTTGACTGATAACTGGACGGGACTGGGCCCGCTGTCGCTTCTTGCCACTTGCCAGGTGCCCCAGCTTCTCCTCTCCACCAGGGTTAACCAGGTCCTGGGAACTTCCGGCCCTCTTCCCCCTCCTCTGCTTTGGGTTTTTTCCCTCAATAGATGGTGGATTACATCTTCCAAGATGGCTTTTGCCTTTCAGATTCCCCCGATTCCCATCTCTGGCCATTTTCCTCATCTGGTGACTTCTCAGTTAGCACCGCTTGGAACCTCTGCAAAGTGCACAGACCGCGCAAGGCATGGTCCCGCTGGGTTTGACATTCCGGTCTGCCCCCTCGCATCTCCTTTTTTGTATGGAAGCTTCTTCATAAGGCTATCCCGCTGGACGTGGAAGTTCAACAGTGTTGCGTGGCGTTAGCCTCATGTTGTGATTGCAGTTCAAATACGTCTTCTACATGCAGGTCGGTGGAGTCCCTGCACCACATCTTCATTACCAGCCCTGCAGCGGCAGCAACTTGGACCTTCTTTGGAGGACTGTTCAGTATCGATTGGTCTACTCCAACTTCTGTTTCTGAGAGGCTGGCCAATTGGTGGAATGCCACTCTCTCTAACGGTAGAATCTCCCCTCTGTAGAAAATCGCCTCCTGCGTCATCCTGTGGGAAATTTGGAAGGCCCGTAACGCTGCCAGGTTTGATGGCACTACTTTCCAAGCTTCTTCCATCAAGGAGAAAGTGAAGAGGTGGCTCTCAGCGATGACCGGTCACTTCCCCGAACTTCTTCGCCTGCCTGCTAGTAGAACCTTCCCAGCTAACCTGGGAATCCCCTCCCCTCCCTGTGTCGGATCCCCCTCCTCTGCCATCTATTGGTACAACTGTTACTGGGTTGGGTGAAGCTCAACGTGGATGGTTCTGCGAGAGGCAATTCGGGCCCTACTGGTGGTGGCAGAGTCTGTCGAGGTGGTAGGGGAGAATTCATTTTCGCCTTCTCGGAAGGCTATGGCCCGACGTCCAACATCTTCGCTGAGTTGCGAGCGATTCACGATGGCCTTTCCTTCTGCTCCCATCTCAGGCTTCAACTCGTCCAAGTGGAGTCGAACTCCAAGTTAGTCATTGTCAGGCCCAGCTGGAAATGGTCATACTGGGTGACCCGCATCAAGAGGCTTTGCTAGCACGGGTAGGTGAATTTCACTCACATCTACGGAGAGGGGAATCAACCTGCAGATGGCATGGCGCGTCTCGGCAGCTGTTCTCAGGTGTCCTATTTTTTCAGACAGGTCTCTCTCCTTCCCCATCGTCTCAGGGGCAGCCTCTTCCTCGACAAAGTGGGCCTCGGGGCCGTTAGGGTGGGCCACCTAGAGGTTTAGCTGTTCCACCTTTCATGTTGACCCCAAGGCGGTTTGCCTTCTTCTTTCCTGCATGATTACGATAGGCCCCTTCAGGTCCTTTTTTCCTGTCCCGAATGTCCACCTCTTGTAATCTTTGTTATATGAATGAAAGTTCCTGTTTAAAAAAATAAAATAAATAAAAAAGAACTTCTCCTGTGAGTTTATTGGTATAGAGTTGAAGAGAGATGAGTCTGGTCGAATTGGCGAAGAAATGAGGGGATATTTCACCGGTTATCATGTTATCAGAAAGGTTGAGCTCTAGAATGCGAGTAAGATTAGCTAGTGAAGGAGGCAAGGCACCCGACAGTTGATTGGCGGACAAATCAAGAAAGACGAGTTTTGAAAGAGAACCGATTGGGGTTGGAATGGTTCCATGGAGTGAGTTTTGGCTGAGATTAAGGTTGATGAGGTTGGGAAAGGAGGAGAAGTTAAAATTATCAAGCATACCTTGCAAGCTTGTATTCCAAAGGTTTATTTCAACTACGTTGCGTGCATGATCGCATGA
Source organism: Magnolia officinalis (assembly GCA_021015155.1). Classification (NCBI taxonomy): domain Eukaryota; kingdom Viridiplantae; phylum Streptophyta; class Magnoliopsida; order Magnoliales; family Magnoliaceae; genus Magnolia; species Magnolia officinalis. The sequence continues at coordinate 75,604,388 of JAJHSJ010000003.1, forward strand.
GATCCCGGTCCAGTTGCATGGAGAGCTCTCTTGGGTGGCAGAAGCGTTGGCAATGGGGATTAAGGACCATGAACGGAGAGCCTCTTTTTGAGAGAGACTGGCTTTCCATTTCAAAAGAGCTTTTGCTGCCTCAGATGCTGGGGATGATGATTCATTGGAGGAAGCTATTAGTAGTAAGAAGAGGAGAGGAAAAAGGGATTTTTTTTGAAAAAAAAAAAAAAAATAATAATAATAATAATAATAATAATAATAATAATAATAATAAGGATAGTTATAATTCCTTTCTCACGGAATTAACGGTGGGAAACAAAAATTAAAAATAAATAAATAAGAAAAAAAAAAAAGGAGAGAGTAAAAAAGCCTAAGTCTAACATTTGAGGTGAAATTTGTAAAAGGAGGAGGTTGAAAAGATCCCTATAAATCTACTATTTCGACCCCTCACCTCCATATCCCTTGCACTTCTTCCTTCTTTACATTCATTCATTCATTCATCCCTTCCTATTACATACCAAATCTGAACCTCTCTCTCTCTCTCTCTCTCTCTCTCTCTCTCTCTCTCTCTCTCTCTCTCTCTCTCTCTCTCTCTCTCTCTCATCTCATCTCTCTCTCTCTCTCTCATATCTATCTATTATCCCTCTCTATACATGGCATCTGCAGTTGCTGGTGTTGATGATTTCACTGTAACGGTGAAACGGAAGGAGACGGTAGCAGCATTGCTGCCATTGCAAGACCACTGGCTGCCCCTCTCCAACCTTGACTTGCTCCTTCCCCCTATTGACGTAGGGGTCTTCTTTTGTTATGAGAAGCCCTGCAGCAGCACTGAAAAATCCAGTTTCCCTTCCATGGCCAGCACTCTCAAGAAATCCCTTGCCCAAGCCCTTGTCTCTTACTATGCCTTTGCCGGCGAGGTTGTCACTAGCTCCCTTGGAGAGCCTGAGCTCCTCTGCAACAATCGTGGTGTCGACTTCTACGAAGCTTATTCTGACATCGAGCTTCGACATCTCCACCTCTACAACCCAGACGCCACCGTTGAAGGGAAGCTCGTCCCCAAGAAGAAAGAAGGGGTGTTCTGTGTTCAGGTCATTAATCTTCCTCTCCTTCTTTTTATCAAATGGTGTTTATGCCCGCATCACTTCCATGGGTACCTCCTCTTCTAAATCATATCATCCGTCTCCCTGGCAGTATGCACACCATACTGGTTTTTTCACTTTCTACAAGTGGGCCCCATGTTTCAGAGATCCACAACATTGGCCTCATGGGCACCCACCAGAATATATCCCTCTACCCACCAATCTCAAGTATTTCATTTTCCTTCTTTTTTTTTTTTCCTGGACGCCGCAATCCGACCGCAGGGACATAAGCTACTTGGGGTCCACCGTGTTCTTTGTGAGAAATCCACCCCGTCCATCGGTTTTGCCATCTCATTTAAAGAAATGAGCATAAAAATGAGGCGATCCAAAACTCAAGTGGGCCACCTGACAAGAAAGAATTGGGGATAAAAATGCCTACATTTGAAACCTTCCAGAGTCCACCTCGATCTCCACTCATCCTGTCGTGTGGCCCACTTGATTTTTTAATCTGCTCATATTTTATCTCATGTCATAACATGATCATCTGCCAAAACGGATGGACAGGTGGATTTCTCACCAATATCACGGTGAAAAATCTATCAAGTGTTTGGAACGTGAGATTTGGTGGTATGAAATTGCATTTAGTCCGACATAAGTTTGGAACGTGAGATTTGGTGTTTTCAAACTATGGTGAGGATTGGATTAATCCCAGTATCATGTCATTCAATCCCAATAGAGTACGATGGCATATCTCAAAAATCTGTTACATTTATGGCCCTGTAGATGCATATGTTTTGTCCACGCCATCCATCCATATGCACCCTTTTACACATAACCAAGTTGCCCGTTCAAATCTGGTTGGTTGCTTTCAGTTCTTTAGTCCCACAAAATCCAGATTTCACTTATTTAGATGTTTTCTGATGCGAAGAATTTGATCCTAAATGGATGGTCAAAATAACATACTATATATACTTAGACATATAATTATTGTATAATAATGATATTAATTTCACTCAATACCATTTAATCCCGATTTCCAAACAGGTGGTTCTGACTGACCGACCATTTGATCACACATGGCAGACAATAAAACGTGTGTGTTGGTTTTTCTTAAAATTCAGAAATATTCACTACTAGTTTTAAAGATGTCGGACCTACTACACCTTGCAAACTTTTATATAGAAAATCCTAACTATCGATATTGGGACCACTTGTACGGTGATGAACAAGTTAGTAGTCCGCGTCTAAGGATGACAAAAGTCGTCCACTAAGGACGCCGTTGAAACTATGATACGCGGATTTCAGGAAGCGGCGACAGACCCTCCAAGTCAGTCAATTGTCTGTCAAACGTATCTCAACGTGTTGTGTTATTAATGAGAGGGACGTTCATACCTGATAATTTCCAGACCTGGATGGCTACATGGTGTCAGGACTACTCTTGTAGGCCCACTTATTGTATATAATGGGCCCAAAATTAAAACATATCCAAAGCTTAAGGGGACCACACATACATCCTGAAACTGCCAGGATAAGACATCCACTGTTGAAACATTACTAAGGTGTAGATGTTTATTTGTCTATTGATGAGGTCACACATACATCCTGAATTACACCAGTGTTTTCCATCAGACCTTGTTAGCATTACTGGTAGGTAAGAACTGTTGGCCATGTAGATGATCCACCCCCATCTATCAAATACTTAATATTCATGATCTTCATCTTGGAATCCAGAAATCATAATTATCAAACAGTTGGGATAGTATGTCCACCATTAGTTTTGTGTATGGCCATCCATGGTATTTATATATCATCCTGTTCATTCATCTGATTTTACTCTTCCAAGTGCATGGACTGTCCAAAATTCACAGTAATTCAAGTGACCACATCCCGTGATAGAGATTTTTGTATAATTTTAAATTGGGTGTCTGTTGCATAAGCGATGGAGTGATTTGGACAGTCTCTAGAGTTAAGAAAAAGTTAGCCTAGGTGTAGGTACATACGCCATAGTTTTCCTTTTCCACTGTCATAAAAGTCCGATATTTAACGACAAAACGGTTTTAACCTTTTGTAATATGGAATAAACAATCCACAAGCATTGTAATTATTCTTCATAAAAATACTAGTACATTATAAAGTAATGAAATGCATTCCAAGAGTGGGAGATGAATAGTTGCATTGAATCGTGACAGGGGATAAAAGAATTACATGTCCGGATTTTCTTTACTTTCAAATATGGAATTATTGATACAGAAAATGTTTGTCAAGTATGACTTACCCCCCAACTTTTTTTCCTACCAGGCTGTCCATCGTATACGTACAAGTGGGAATTTGTGAAAGCCCATACACGGCTCAAAGATAAGGCTATAAGTCAATTGATCAATTGGGCCACGACACTAAAATCAGTGAATAGTTAATGGTCTGGCCCTAATTAAATGAGTAAATGACACGGGGAGGGATGGACATGTGACAACGTCGATCAACGTCTACCTCAAGGATAGCTACTCCGAATCCATGGAGTTTCTCTGAACTCCTCATAGAGATTCTTCAAATCCACGAGGAAACATAAAAAATAGAAATAAATTCTAATAAATTTGAAAATAAGCTGATTGATTATAAAAATAAAATAAAATTACAATCATTTAAATAGTAATACCAAACGTATCAATAAATTTTAGAATCAGACTCCAACTCAAACTCTTTAAAAAATGTAACTTACTATAAATAATAAACTTACTATTTATATACCCTCATGATTTGCACTAGACTTCATGGTTTTCAGCCAAAGATAATAAGTGTCCAATTTGGTCTAACCATGTTAATCTCCTCATTTTTCTAAGCTCTTTTCATGTTTGGCACGATTCCTAAATCTCAAAGGATCAAGTGTTATGATTGAAATAAAATTTATTATAAATAGTATAAACAAAATTAAAATGAACTTTCGACCGTCGATTTGAAGAAATCTCGCAAATTCAGCATGGACAACCTGATGTAGCGGGGTTGATTGGCTAAAGTAGCTTCTCCTGCCCAAAATCATATACAGTATGTGGAATTACTTATTCTGATTTGCAAGATACACGTACATTAAGGTTCTGACGGTCCTACTTTCACCTCAGATTGGGCCTTCTCTGGTCCATCTTGGCGATGAAAATGTCCACCACCCACTCTACATAAGTAAACTGGCCTAACTTGCATGTTGCACTTGTGCTTTCAAATTCAGTTGTCACATTATAAGGAAAGATGAAGGTGAAAGTTGTCACACAATGCTTGTATGTGATTGTTCCACCTTTACTTGGAGAAATGATCACCTACTGACAACACTACCACACAACTTGTGGTACTTGTAACATCTTTTAGGCGAAATATGCCTCTTTTTTTTTGTTTTGTTTTTTTATTTTTTTTTTTTGGGTGATGATTATTAGGATGGTTTGTTTGAACAGGCAACGGAGCTCAAGTGCGGTGGCGTGGTTGTGGCATGCTCATTCGACCACCGAATAGCCGATGCCTACTCAGGGAATATGTTCTTGGTATCATGGGCGGAGATGGCTCAGTCAAAATCAATCTCTAACCAACCATCTTTCCGTTGATCCTTACTCAACCCGAGGAGGCCTGTCTCCTATGATGTCTCCATTGACGAAATGTACGTGCCTCTCTCATTGTTGCCACCTCCAAAGAATGAAGAAGCTGCAGCTGATGATGACAGGATAATAAGTCGAATTTACTATGTGACTGCCCAAGATATCAATGAGCTTCAGTCCCTTGCCAGCTCTGGCGCCTGCAAGAGAAGCAAGCTGGAATCACTAAGTGCATGCATATGGCAGATTGTTGCGAAAAGTGAGAGAGACAGCACGAGAAGATGCAAGATGGGGATTGTGGTTGACGGGCGGACAAGATTGAGTGATGGGGATGGGCCCAACCATTCCATGTCAAATTACTTTGGGAACGTGTTGTCGATACCATACGGAGAGGAAAGAGTTGAGGAACTGGCAACAAGGCCATTGAGTTGGGTGGCGGAGGCGGTGCATGAAGCATTGAGTGATGGAGCAAGCAAGGAGCATTTCTTGGGGTTAATAGATTGGGTAGAGGCAAGAAGACCACAGCCAGCAGTGGCGAAGATATATTGCAGAGGAAGGGAAGATGGGGCAGCATTTGTGGTGTCATCGGGGCAGAGGTTCCCAGTGAAAAGAGTGGATTTTGGGTGGGGGAAGCCGGTGTTTGGTTCATACCATTTCCCATGGGGAGGAGACGCAGGGTACGTGATGCCAATGCCGAGTGCGAGCAGGGAGGGGCATTGGGTAGTCTACATGCACCTGTTCAAAGGGCAGTTAGATCTGCTAGAAGCTGAGGAAGGCCATATCTTTCACCCCTTAGCTCCTTTCATTGAAGCTTGGGCGCCCTTCTTTTCCTTCTGTTGTCCGTGGCTTAATCCTTTGGCCCTGGTCGGGCTTGGCGTGATCTGATCGACCGCCTATCCCGGTTGCTTCCTGCTTTGGTTTCTTTGGGCTTCTTTGGGGTGGTGCTGGCAGTTTTCTTTGTGGTTTCTTTTTCTTTGTTTCCTCTTCCCATATGATAGGTGTTGTTGAAAAAAGTCTTAAATCAAGGTTTTGAGGTCGTTCGACCGGTCGTGGGAAGCTTCGACTGGTCGTATGAGACGCTCGACCGGTCGTAGGTTCGAGCCCTTGTACGACTCAAAGTCCAGCAAGTTTTTGCTGTTTTTTACTGTAGCCAGGACTGGTCGAAGGACAGCTACGACTGGTCGAAGGTGGGCTACGACCAGTCGTAGGAGAGTTACGACTAGTCGAAGGTTACGCAGTTTGTTCCGCAATTTTGCTTGAAACTGCGGATTTGAGTCCTTTCGCAACTGGGATGCGGAAGGGAAGTTTCCTAAACTATAAATAGGTATTCCTAGGGTTTTTCTAGGAAGTTGTGATGAATGCTAAGGCTTTCTAAAAGGGTTCCAGGGTTTTTAAAGGGTGTAGCAAGGGTGAGATTCGAAGTTGTTCGAATTGGGTAAGTCTTTTCTCTTTGTAATTGATGCTTTCATAGTGGTGATCTGTCGCTTTGTGCCGTGGTTTTTTCCCGCAAGGGTTTTCCACGTTAAATCTGTGTGTTCTCTTTTCTTGTGTGTGCTTGGTGCCATTGGATTACCATCCTAAATCTAGATCTGTGTGATTCCGCAGGCCAAAAAATCCCAACAAGTGGTATCAGAGCAATCGGTTGGGACACAGATCTAAATCTGAGGGATTAGTAATAATGGCGAGCGCCAGGTATGAGATTGAGAAGTACTCAGGGAAAAATAATTTTGAGTTATGGAAGGTCAAGATGATGAGTTCCTTAATCAAGCAAGGCGAAGATGGTGCTCTTGAGGAGCGGAAGTCCACCATGAAAGATGATGATTGGAATACTCTTGATAAGAAAGCCTTATCATCGATCCGTTTATGTCTCACGGATGAGGTTCTCTACAACGTCATGAGGGAGAAAACTGCGGCTAATTTATGGGCGAAGTTAGATGATGTCTATGCGAAGAAATCCTCTGAAAATCGTCTACACTTGAAGCGGCAGTGGTATAACTTCAAGATGGCAGATGGTGGAGATCTGGAGGCTCACATCAGCAACTTTAATAAATTGGTTTGCAAATTGCTGGATATGGAGGAAGTGATGAAAGATGAAGAACAAGCATGTATGTTGTTGAATTCTCTCCCGGCGTCCTATGAGTCATTCAAGGACACTATGTGCAGCATGAATAAAACTCTGAGTGTCGACACTGTTATCTCAGCCCTTCAAGGGAAGGCTATGAGACAGCTAGACAGCAACATATGGACATCTTCTGATGCACTGTTTACAGTTGGTGGGAATTCTGAACAAGGTACAGGTTCTTCAGGTTCTATATCCAAATCCAAGGGCAAGAGCAAAGGAAAGGTTAAGTGCTGGAATTGTGGGAAGGAAGGACATGTGAAAAGGGATTGTGAAAATCCTAAATCTAAGAGGGAAGATTCTGAGGCTTCATGCAGGGAGGCTAACACTGTCACGTCAGATGAATCGAGTGGATGTGATGGCAATGTTTTGTCTGTGTCTTCACTCAAACGGTCATACGATGATCGTAAGGACGAGTGGATGCTAGACACAGGGGCATCTTTTCATATGACTCCTCATCGGAGTTGGTTCACCAGCTATAGAGAGTGCGATGGTGGACAGGTATTTATGGGCAATGACATTGCCTGTAATGTTGTGGCTATTGGTACGGTACGCATCAGGATGTTTGATGGGGTGGAGCGTACCTTGACTGATGTCAGGCACGTTCCTGATTTAAAACAGAATCTGATTTCTCTTGGTGTGCTTGAGGCAAAGGGATGCAAGTACACAGGTATTGATAGTGCTCTTAAGGTATCCAAGGGGGCACGAGTAGTCATGAAAGCGCAACGACTCGATCATGTTTACAGGTTGATCGAGAGCACTTCAAAAGGTGGAGCTACAGTGGATGTAGCGGATTCCACCTCTGCACGTGTGTGGCATGATGGGCATGGCCACATAAGCGGGCAGGGCAGGAAGGCTGAGACGTGCGGACAGGGATACAGAGCAAGTGGAGTAGCCACCTGTGAGAAGAACCACATGGCATGATTGCAGGATATCGGCAAGGTACATGGATGACTCCAATATTGCAGGGGATTCATCTTCTATTCTGATGGCTCTAGGTGAGCCTGGTGCTGAGAAGTGGAAGGTGACTATGGGCGATGTGATGGATTCGTTGTACCAGACCGACATATGGGAGCTGGTGGAGCTTCCAGTGGGCCGGTGAGCGGTTGGATGCAGGTGGATCTTCAGGAGGATACGGCATAGATACAGGGCAAGGTTGGTAGCGAAGGGTTATGCTCAGAGAGAAGAGATAGGCTTATCAGAGATATTCGTGCCGACGGTATAGCAAGTATCTATCAGATCCGTGATTGGCGCTGGTTGGCCAATGTAATCTTGAGCTATGATGTGAAGCAGAGATAAGAGAAGAGATCAAGGAGCTACACGGTTGAAGATTGAAGACTTGGTGGAGATTGTTGAGAAAATTCTTAAATCTAAGGTTTTGAGGTCGTTCGACCGGTCGTGGGAAGCTTCGACTGGTCGTAGGAGACGCTCGACCGGTCGTAGGTTCGAGCCCTTGTACGACTCAAAGTCCAGCAAGTTTTTTGCTGTTTTTTACTGTAGCCAGGACTGGTCGAAGGACAGCTACGACTGGTCGAAGGTGGGCTACGACCAGTCGTAGGAGAGTTACGACTAGTCGAAGGTTACGCAGTTTGTTCCGCGATTTTGCGCGAAACTGCGGATTTGAGTCCTTTCGCAACTGGGATGAGGAAGGGAAGTTTCCTAAACTATAAATAGGTATTCCTAGGGTTTTTCTAGGAAGTTGTGATGAATGATAAGGCTTTCTAAAAGGGTTTCAGGGTTTTTAAAGGGTGTAGCAAGGGTGAGATTCGAAGTTGTTCGAATTGGGTAAGTCCTTTCTCTTTGTAATTGATGTTTTCATAGTGGTGATCTGTCGCTTTGTGCCGTGGTTTTTTCCCGCAAGGGTTTTCCACGTTAAATCTGTGTGTTCTCTTTTCTTGTGTGTGCTTGGTGTCATTGGATTACCATCCTAGATCTAGATCTGTGTGATTCCGCAGGCCAAAAAATCCCAACAAGTGGTATCAGAGCAATCGGTTGGGACACAGATCTGAATCTGAGGGATTAGTAATAATGGCGAGCGCCAGGTATGAGATTGAGAAGTACTCAGGGAAAAATAATTTTGAGTTATGGAAGATCAAGATGATGAGTTCCTTAATCAAGCAAGGCGAAGATGGTGCTCTTGAGGAGCGGAAGTCCACCATGAAAGATGATGATTGGAATACTCTTGATAAGAAAGCTTTGTCATCGATCCGTTTATGTCTCACGGATGAGGTTCTCTACAACGTCATAAGGGAGAAAACTGCGGCTAATTTATGGGCGAAGTTAGAGGATGTCTATGCGAAGAAATCCTCTGAAAATCGTCTGCACTTGAAGCGGCAGTGGTATAACTTCAAGATGGCAGAGGGTGGAGATCTGGAGGCTCACATCAGCAACTTTAATAAATTGGTTTGCAAATTGCTGGATATGGAGGAAGTGATGAAAGATGAAGAACAAGCATGTATGTTGCTGAATTCTCTCCCGGCATCCTATGAGTCATTCAAGGACACTATGTGCAGCATGAATAAAACTCTGAGTGTCGACACTGTTATCTCAGCCCTTCAAGGGAAGGCTATGAGACAGCTAGACAGCAACATAGGGACATCTTCTGATGCACTGTTTACAGTGGGTGGGAATTCTGAACAAGGTACAGGTTCTTTAGGTTCTATATCCAAATCCAAGGGCAAGGGCAAAGGAAAGGTAAAGTGCTAGAATTGTGGGAAGGAAGGACATATGAAAAGGGATTGTGAAAATCCTAAATCTAAGAGGGAAGATTCTGAGGCTTCATGCAGGGAGGCTAACACTGTCACGTCAGATGAATCGAGTGGATGTGATGGCGATGTTTTGTCTGTATCTTCGCTCAGACGGTCATACGATGATCGTAAGGACGAGTGGATGCTAGACACAGGGGCATCTTTTCATATGACTCCTCATCGGAGTTGGTTCACCAGCTATAAAGAGTGCGATGGTGGACAGGTATTTATGGGCAATGACATTGCCTGTAATGTTGTGGCTATTGGTACGGTACGCATCAGGATGTTTGATGGGGTGGAGCGTACCTTGACTGATGTCAGGCACGTTCCTGATTTGAAACAGAATCTGATTTCTCTTGGTGTGCTTGAGGCAAAGGGATGCAAGTACACAGGTATTGATAGTGCTCTTAAGGTATCCAAGGGGGCACGAGTAGTCATGAAAGCGCAACGACTCGATCATGTTTACAGGTTGATCGAGAGCACTTCAAAAGGTGGAGCTACAGTGGATGTAGCGGATTCCACCTCTACACGTGTGTGGCATGATGGGCATGGCCACATAAGCGGGCAGGGCAGGAAGGCTAAGACGTGCGGATAGGGATACAGAGCAGGTGGAGTAGCCACCTGTGAGAAGAACCACATGGCATGATTGCAGGATATCGGCAAGGTACATGGACGACTCGAATATTGTAGGGGATTCATCTTCTATTCTGATGGCACTACAAGAAAAGCCACTTTTACCAACGAAAATTTTCGTAGGTAAAAGTCTTATTTTCGTAGGTAAAAGGTTTTACCCGCGAAAATTTTCGTTGGCAAATTCCTCGCTAAAAGTCCGGGGGAACACCTTTTACCCACGAAAAAAAAATTCGTTGGCAAAGGTAAGACTTTTGCCAACGAAATTTTTCGTAGGGAAAACATTTTACCAACGCTACTTTCACGTTGGTAAAAATATTGACAAAACTTTTTACCTACGAATACTTTGGTAGGTAAAAATATTTACAAGACTTTTTAGCTACCAACAATTTCCTAGGTAAAACAATTTACAAGACTTTTTACCTACAACAATTTCGTAGCTAAAAATATTTATAGGACTTTTTCCCTTCCAACAATTTTGTAGCAAAAAATATTTTACAGGACTTTTTACCTACGAATATTGTCGTAGCTAAAAATATTTATATCACTTACCAACAATTTCGTAGCTAAAAATATACTCACCAAATAGTATCATCCAATTGAAACCTGCATTTTTTAAATATTTGAAACATAAAAATGATGCCATACAATAAAACTGAATATTAAACAAAATTCATATTACTAGACAATTAAAAAATATATAATATTTATTACAATAAATTGAAAATGATTTTCAATATAAATAAATAAATAAATATTATATTCAAAACCATTTTCAAACAAAAAATTTTAAAATTGTCTAGTAATATAAATTTTGTTTAATAAAAACAAATCCATCTGTCAAACAAAGTTCTTGCCCTCTCCTGGACTTTCAAGCTCCTGTTGCCAAGGAGATATTTGAAAGTTAAAAAGTGTATACAATGGAAAATAGCCATAATTATTTACCTTAATGTCCTCAGTGTTCACATAAATATGATTGACTCTAAGATATAGATTCGTCACTGAGATTGCTCTCACACGCCAATCAGTTTTAGAACCAAATGCTGCTTGCTCATAGGGGCTTGTTGTGGTGACAATGAGTTCATTGCCGTGCACATTCGTTGTCCTTGTTGTGACTGCTGTAAGTTGGTTTGCTTCTTTCGCCTGCACATGAAGATTTGCTAAAGATTATTAGTCAAGTGAAACTGGCAAAGAAGCTTCTCAGCTTGATAGACTTTTACTAAACACATCACCTGCTTCTCAATCTCCGCAATTTGTTGCCTCTGTTGTGAAGGTGGAGTTATCTCAGCCCCCAGTATTATATCACGAATTTCAGACTGTGTCAATGCCGAGGTGTTTACATTATTCTTGGCATAATCTGAGAGTATAAGATCTCTCAGAGCAACCTCAACCTGCATTGAAGGAGATATTAGCAACTCTCATAACAATGACATTTGCAAAATAACTAGTCAAAAGTAAAATTACCTTCATCCATTGATCATCAGTGAGAGAAGGCTAGATGTGATGTGGTTCAGTGATGATACTCTTGTCAGGTTTCAATAGCATTTTTGCCTTCTCATTGTTGACATAGACTGCACGTAAGATGAATATGAGACGAGAGAATGCAGTGTATGATGAAATACTCTTCAACCAATCATCATAAATGTTGAAAAGAACCATCTGTGGCTCTGTGGCCTTCAGAATCAAATCACCAAACTTCTCGATTTTCAAGCATGCCTGGAATGGCAGCTGCAAACTGATCATTTATCAATGACCATAACTCTCCCAGCCAACGCAATGTAGTCTTTTGAAGAACCCTTACCAACATTTTGTAGGGCTCGTTTGGCTAATGAATTGCAGTTCCTTTGTTTGCTAACTATCATCCAACCCACCAACTAAGAAATCCAGGCCCACTAATGTTTGTTTGCAAAAAAATAAAAATAAAAAATAAATCAGGATGGATCTGTGGCAGTAGAGATTGTTTGCAGTTTCTACCCATACAGGAAATGGCATTTATCAAACAAAAGGCAGGGTTTCTTTAGGTCATCAGCTCTGCAAGGAAGTGCTAATCCAAGCCAATGCATTCACCATTTAACAATAGATGCCAATGCACTTATGTATGCCACACCACATGCACTCAATATTCAAGATTGAACAACCCCAACCATTTTGTCATTCACCTGTCCTTTTTTTGTTGGCTTGGGATTGTGTTTGAGGCAATTTGGGGCAACTCCCTTCAATGGTGTATCCACCAGATTAATGATGTGGATCACCAAACATGCATAAGGTGTATTCAGTGGCATGTGGGGAAGATGATAAGCATTTCCCATTTGTCATCTTATTTTTTCACTCCTATTAGACAATTCCATCCATATGATAATATTGTGGCCATTAAAGTGATGGCAGTGATGACAACAAATCAAGCAAATAATCTACAAATAATATTAACAATAAGTTGTCCATTTTGAAGTACAAATTGACCCAAATAGCATGCCTACTGTTTTCAAAGAAATAAGAGGTCATTTTAATCCAATGAATACTGGAGACTGCCGCTTGCACATTGAAAACATTTTTAAAATTTTAAAAGAATAAGAACAATGACATGTTCTTCATGTAGAAAAATCCAATAAATGAATGCCAAACCATCTCACAGTACTTAAATGATAGCAGAGATAATAACCAACAGGTAAATATATCAACAATCCATGCATTTATAACCATATGTTTCTAGTGCATGTTTATATCATGACCAAATTCAACTGCCTCAATGCTAGCAATCTTCCCCTTAAACAATCAACAGTTCTTGCTTCTCCTTACATCTCTCTGAAAGAAAAAAATAGCCCAATTTATCATATTAATCCCACACATCCAAGTTTGCTCTGATTGATAATTGAATTTGAATTTGAATAGTATGTAGAATGATAATTGAATTTGAATTACAGAAATTAAAGCTTAACAGAGAGGAATTGAAAAAAAAAAAAAAAAAAAGACCGAAACTGCAAATTCAGATGATTTTGAGTCTGAATTAAAATACATGATATGCAATGCCAACCTCATTCAAATTAGAATAACGATACCTGATTCAAGACTTTTTTTTCTTTTTTTTTTCCATTTTTCTTTGTTTCCTTTAGTTCAATTCAACTGAGCATGCCTTGCATCCAAACACCCTTACATTTAATATAACAACGTCCAGAAATCTCAACATGGTTTGCAAAGTAGATATGATTTTCAGCTAAACCACCTGCAACCAGCAAACCAAGCAAATGTATTTCTTTTTACAGTGTAAGGTAGTTTGAAACAGAGTAACATATTCATGTTAATGTTCAGAAGTAAGCACACGGATTGCTATATGGAATTACTTAAAAGGGCATCACCAATTAATTTAAGGAAATTCAAAGAAATTTGCATTTCCTCAATCCATATGAGATAATCCAACAAAAGGATAAACAGAGAGATATGAAAGAAGCATAAAGTAGCAGCACAGTATTGGCTTTAACTTCAAGAAAATCATAGTCCATAGCTAGTTATTTAGACTCAATTTAGAACTTGAGAAAGTATCATCTAGACATGCCTAGCGACGTTGTATGTACTCCAACCTTGGATCGCTTGCACTCCTTCAAAAGCGATGCTTAGAGTTGCCTTAGACCACACTTGGTCGAACCATAGCTACAAATTCAAAGAATATAAAGAATAAATTAAATATATAGATCGGAACAGAGACAAAGATCATCTGAAAGAAAAGGAAAATACCCTTTTTGAGGAAAATGCCATAGGTATAGAAACAAAGATCAGCAAGCTTTTTAAAGGAAAAGGAAAATGCTACAAAAGAAAACAGTTTTTTGCATGTTAATTTATTGTCACAATCAGCAAAATAATATCGCATTTATAGAAAACATTTTCTTTTCCACAATAACTTTTGAATTCCACCAATAAAACACATTCTTCAAAAACAAGCAATCCAAGGTGTGGTCCATCTAATTTGGGCTGAAAACAGGCTTCGGCCTGAATGTCAGGTCCACTGGAAAGACCTGGGGCCCATTTCAATACAAAGATTTCATTTGTAGGTATATGAGAATTGGGATATTTTTGTAGTTTTAATTACCTCCAGCTCTTTGAAATTGCATAGTAATAGCTATCCACAGGAACTCAAAAGACATGCTCTCTACTTCAGGTGTCCCATCTACTAGGGAACACTTCTTCTGGTTGATACCAAAACACTATTCAAGAGGCTTCCGTTTGAAACTGAAATATCAACCACTTCAGTATAAGCAGGAATAATCCAAGACAAAAAAATATAAAACAAGGCCTCAAGAGTTCTCCATGACTATAATTTAAATTAAAATTCAAACACTCTTGACTTGTTATGTAATCATTTAAGATGAACCTCACCGCATAAGCATATTCTACGAGTATTGTGGCAAGGGTATGATGGTAAACAGGGACATCACCAGCATGCTTGACCATTGTAAACAGGTTCGCTCTAATCCTTATAAAAAATTGATCTTAAATAATAAAAAAGAACCAAAATAGATTTTTTGTTCTTTTTTTTTTTTTTTTAGAAAGAGAGATTTTGAAGGAGATTTACTTGCATTACTTGCATAGAAGGAGATTTCAATCCTCCAGCGTACAATGCTCCTGAGTTGTCCTTGTACCATTTGAACAAAGTAATTAAGGAGATTCAAAGGCCTGTGTGAAGTTTTCCCTTGAATGCCTATAAGAAAATTAGATATATATTAATACAAAGGCATGTTCCTGTGATAGAAACATGTCTTAAGGTATCAATTTAAAACAAACACGAATACAATATCCTGAATCTTATCTTTACCTTTCTACATGTTGACATTGGTTCGTTGGAGTAAAATGGTGGATAACCCACAAGCATTCATACATGATAGCTCAAGTAACCACCTGTAGGTTACAAAAAAAAAAAAAAAAAAAAAAAAAAAAAAAAAAAAAAAAAAAAAAAAAAAAAAAAAAAAAAAGAAGAAGAAGAAGAAGAAAGATAATCAGCAAGAATCTCATATTTTTTTTCTCTTTCACTTTTTCCTTGCACCACACCCATAATAATCCATCACATTACATAAGGATGATATCCTTGGTTGTTAATGCCAAGTTAAAAACCAAGAAAAAGAAACTTTGTCCAGGTCAGACCTTGTATTATGGGTATAGCAAATCAAGAAAAGATTGTGTGCTTTTTTTTTTTTTTTTTTTTTTTCTTTCTAGGACCATGTCATCATACACAACCCAAACTTGGTTGTAATGGAACCATGGATGTAGAGATTGGGGAGGTTAGTTTGAGGCTATATATATACATTATTCTCTACTTCTTAAAGCTCTATTTCTTGCCAAGGTTATCAGAAAATTTTGATTTGACAATCTTCCATATTAGTGATAAATTAATAGATTCTATTCTGTTAGTTAATTTATTTCCTGTGATATTCACTTCATTTGCAGCCAATGCATAATCAAACTCATTGTAAATAAATAGTAAAAAATGTGAAATTAGAAAATAAGTCTAACACGTCGCTACATGTCATGTTGGGAAAAAAAAAAACCAATGGCAGTAATTACAGCAAGATGAGCCAAATGCTTTTGTTCAAACTTGATATTTCAAGTATCATGGACCTGATCTTTTTCTTTAATTTTTTCTATACCATACTTAAATTTTCAGTATTTTTATATGCCATATGTGTTCAATTGTCAAGTCAATTCATCCAGAGGGCCTGAGTCAATCACAAAAGATCAAGGACCAAAATCATGCTTACCCGAACAAACTTAAATTTCAACCAATAGGCATCAATAGCCTCTGTAGCCTCTCACTCTAACCAACGGCTAAGAATTATAGATGTTGTCTTTCATATTAAAACCTCTCACTCTAACCAACAAGCAATACATTGAAAGTCGAAAAGCTCCAAACAATCAATGCCTTGCCCAACACAAATCAAGTGAAACACATACCTGATGCATCTCTAACTGACAAATAATATCAACATCCTCTTGACCACCCTTGATTGAAATATATGATGACATGCAAACACCTATGCATTATGCACTAAAAGTTCTCATGAAAACTGATAACCACAAGCATCAACCAGAAATAAGCAACAAATCATAAGAAAAAAAAAAAAAAAAAAAAAAAAGATAAGATAATCAGAGTTATCGTCTACAGAAATGCATTTCATTTTCATTTCAAAATCAACAATGAAAGAAAAAAAGAGAGAGAGAGACAAGCTACTAAATTAGATTTCATATATAAAAAGTAGAGTTAATAAAAGAGATGCATACATCAAGTTAACATTGGTGGGTTCACTCATCAAGTTAACAAAGCAATCCCAGATAGGCTTAAAGGCTATACTCACATGCCAAACAACTCTAACAGTCTGTGTCGCCAGCAACTGCAGAAATTCCTTGCATGTCAGGCAAGAGTGGTTTCCAACCTCTTTATGCCATGATCTATTCCTATCACTAGTCTTTGGTTCCCCAAGGGCATGTAGTTTGCAAAATCTGTTTGCTTATCTTCATGGTTTACAGTTTGCGAAATTCCCATTACAGGAAATTGTCTAAATACGTCAGCTGGACTTGAAAATGTATAGACGGATTATGTAATGGTCCACCAAGAGTTTGTAGAATCTGTTCAGTTCTACTTTTTACAAGTGCGCCTGTGGTTCGTTGATCCAAACTGCTGATATAGTGGACTCACCTTGGAAGGCCTGTGGCCAAAAAACTAGTTTGGAAAATCCATGCTACAGGTTATTGAACTGTTTTTTTCCATTTAACATGTGACATTGATGTGTTTCTCTCATATGCACCTGTTTGTCGGGCTACATACTTGAGGGCTAGGATGTTTTCATCTAGGAGTTTTGGCGCATGATCCATCCACAGCAGGGCCCATCATACAAATTTTAGATCAATGAATCATGGCCTCTGCTTGTACAGGATGAGACCTGATGGATACTGTATAAAAACATTCTACCATTGCAGAGAGAAAATACCACTCCAAAAATACCATTCTAGATACAAAGGAATAGAAGTATACAAGAATACAGGGTCCAGTGTGCCAAGTACCAGTTAGTCCATAGCTGTGATTGGCATACTTTCATGATGAATCTAGAATATCTGATCGTGGAAGAGCTTGGATGGGCCATACCAAAACTTGCACTCACAGGAAGTTAATACTACCTAATCAAAAACTATTTTTTATGGCAAGGGAAGGTTTAGAACAGTTGCATGAGGGATCAGAAGCAACTGAGTGCTGCAATTTAATAATGTGTTTGGTTTTAAACTAGGGCCTCATTAGCAAGTGCTGAAGATCTTGTAAATTGTAACCAATGGTTACATACTCGAATCCATTAATATGGAACATTTTCTTTTTCAAGTGGAATCCTCTGCTATATGAAAGAATAAAAGGTAATTTCATTGTTACCTCCCAATTGAGTGGGATAAGGATTTGACGATGATGATCGTTGCTTCCGTTCGGCCTGGATCAAATTGGCGCTACCAGTTGATCAAACCCCTGCTAACTCAGCCTATATTAGTAGATCCACCAAAGACTATGATGCAGTAAAAAATAAAATAAAATAAAATAAAAACAAAAACAAAAAAAAAAAAAAAACTATGATGCGATTCTGTCATAGAGACCACCAACATTTGGGTATTGTTTTGACTGTGTGCCGAACTAATGAACAGTCTAGATTAATGGATTGCAGTGTCTAAGTGTCCCAATGCAACTAAGAACACTGGCCCATCTCTCTTTATTAATGATGATCATTTCCAAAATCCAATGAACAGTCTAGATTAATGGATCAAACAATATTTTATATTCAAATTTTAAAAATATTTAGTAATCTATAATAAATATTTTATTTATGCAAGAAATTAACCAATAATATTGCAAGAAAAATGTCCAAATCTGAAAAACCTCCCAAGAAATTCCAGGCATTATGATATATTACAGGACCCTTCAAACAAAAATTCTAGAAAAGAAAGAAAAAAATAAATAAAAGGTTTTTCAACCAAGGATCAAACAGAACAGTATTTCATCTTACCTACAAACATGAAAAGATGATTTGTCATCAGGAAACAGTGCGTGTGTGTGTAGGGTGTGTGTGCGTGTGGCGTGTGAGTGTGTGGGGGTGTGTGTGCGTGTGTAAAAAAAAAAAAAAATATCAATGAGCAGGCACATGAGTAGAAGCAAAATCCTAAAATCCTTTGTCCTTTATCAAAATCCTTAGTGAATGAATGAACAGGCACATGGATGTTTTCTTCCATAACAACAAACAAACGAATTAATGAAATCTACAAAATCAATGAGCTCAACCAAGTCACGCTAGCCGACATTTCAACCATAGAGAATGTCATTCATGTACTATAGCATTTTTCAACTACAAATCAATCTCTTTTAATCTTTGTTAATCTCTACTTACTGTTTTCACAGTGAATTTTCTCACATTTTCCAAAACAAAACCAACAATTTTCATAACCCAACTATAAAAAATTTTCAAATCAATCTATAGCATTTTTCAACCACAAATCAATCTCTTTTAATCTTTGTTAATCTCTACTTACTGTTTTCACAGTGAATTTTCTCACATTTTCCAAAACAAAACCAACAATTTTCATAACCCAACTATAAAAAAATTTCAAATCCAAACAATCGAGTCCGCGAGCACTGATTAGACCAGCGAATGGCGCTGGCAGTTGAATAACCAAATTCCCCTTAATTAAAATAATCTAATCCTAATACAATATAAGCCTCCTGTCTGCCCGTTTGAACAATGACAGATTCTTTCCCTTTGAAAAACAAGTTGGCAGCTTTCATGTGCCCAATCAATCTACCCATACCACCACATTCTCGAATGCCTAAGGCATTGTCAGAAAGTAAAAGGGAGAGAGAGAGAGAGAGAGAGAGAGAGATGAGAGAGAGAGAGAGAGAGAGAGAGAGAGAGAGAGAGAACTGTATTGTATCAATCTTCAAACACTAGAGACGGAGAATTATCGGCTTTTTTTTGTAATCTAATCGTGGATAATTGAAATGTACCACAAATGTATTCTTTTAGGGTATTTGAGTGGCTTGAGAAGATTGAAAAAAAAAAAAAAACACACACACACATGAATAGTTGTTTATTTGTTTTATTATTCAATTAATTATAGGATTAAGTTCTGATGGTCTCTTGGATGTGGGCTAGGTTTATAACAATGGGTCAGTTCCAACCATTAGTGTACATGTGATTAGATTCTTGAATATCTAAACCACCTGGAAATGGGCCGCATTAGGGATGGGTTACTTCCCAAAAAATCATATCAATCAGATGAAACTATGAATACTGGATCAAGGGACTTTAATCAGGACCCTTTAACCATTTTGGTAATTAACAGTCCGGCTCTGATCTGTGGGATATTTGGGCTGTAGCTCATTAATGGAATTTAGCTTGAATCACTTCAAAGGAATAAAGAAAGAAAATGAAAAAGGGGTTGTTAGAGCAAGTACCATCAGGAAAAAGCTTGAAGGCTTTCTTTCATGGCTTTTTTGAAGGCCTTGTAAAGGCAAAACAGGGAAGGATCTGAAAGAAAAGAAGGAAAAAAGTTAAAAAGGATACCATGTATGTAGAAACAAAATGGCACCATGTCAGATATTTTCTAGCATAAACCAATAGTTAGCTTGACTGACAAAGATTTTGAGCAAGTTAATAGGAAACACACTTATCATAGTGATTCAGTCTCAAAATGACAAGGAACAAGAACTCAAAATGCACAAACCATCCGCAAATTTTCTTGCCTTACTAATGTTGCCGAGCTCGAGTTCTTCAAAGCAGCAACTGATGGAGTTGGAACGCAAAAGTGATGGGCCAACCTGGCCTGTCACCATCCCCTCAAATGTATATCTAGGCTGCTCATCCGAGGACCTCCAACACGCATGGATTGCTGATTGCCAAGAAAAATCACACCAAATTATCCTAATTTACAGGCAGGAGAAACTTTTATTCATCAAAAGTGAAACATTAGTCGAACTTTTTGACAGTCCCTTTTTCTCTAATGACGCTTCTGTGTGAAATAGTTAGGATCAACCATCCAACATGTATTTTGGTTACGACCAATCCACTATGAGGCCTGCCAGATGAATGGTCCATCCATCATACACGTATGCCATGTGTCACATGGACTGAACGTGATATTAGAGCATTCACATAGCACATGGGTTAGGATCTTCTCTAATTCAAGCAAGTTAATTCAGCACAGAGAGACTCATATAATGTTTCAGGAACTCACGATTGACTTTTGTACGTAGAACTAGCAGAAAAATAAAAAAATAAAAAGAAACTGCCACACAAAAGAATATGATCGTCAAGAAAATATTAGTATTCATATATATGCTAATTGATGCTTCATCAAGTAAAAAAGAACTCACAACTTTTCTAACAGTGAATCGATCTGCTTCAAAATGTTTACAAGCTTTTCAACCATCCGACATATACTTGAATATCTGAAAATCAAGGACACAAGCAAAATCTATATAACTACCTCCATAGTCCATAGCTCAGCTATAAAAAAAAAACATTTCAAATTAGAGGTTATCTATTGGGTGACACCGGTGCTCATTATTTTCCACTGTTGCTCAACCACATTAAAATAATAATAATAACATTGAACAAATGATCTTAACAATCTTATTGGGAATGCTTGTAACAAATTAATCCTGCAAAACAATTCAGATGCATTATGTACAGGATCATCGATACATCCCAATACAAAAGCCATTATACTATCAGAATGCATCTCCTTTACCATCCAAATACATCCTCCATGTATGCTTCTAAGAGATCAGAGAATCCAATACCCCAATAGGTAAAATAAATCAACATGAACCAAGTTCATCTAGCAGTAGGGAGAAACAGTTGAGCTGAAGAACACACCTTGGATATTGTAGGGGTATCCCGTAATCAACGGCAAGAGCCCCTCATGTGCATAGCTAGCTATGTATTGGAAGAATGTCTATGTAGAGATATGCCAACAGGTCCCAAGACCATGTAGGCCACAAATCAAAATGCTCTGATTCCTATTGAGGCATAGTTCTTTTATGGAGGGGCCCAACTGACCAATGGTTTGGGTATTGAACCATCGACCCCACTTTTCAGAACCAAGAGCTCAGGTATATTATGCACAGCTTCCATCCACTGCCCTATAATTCTTCAAGGACAGGTTGAAAGGTGGAACTGTTCACTGTCCTATAATTCTTCAAGGACCAGTTGTAAAGGTGAACTGCAGGAGAGATTCACAGCATGAGAGATTGAAGGCACTATGTGCCTCTACCTCTTGAATTTATCTAATCTCATGCAGAGCTAAGAAAATGAAGAAGAAAACTGCCAAAACAGAAATCACAGTTAAGTTCTGAAGAAGAGATGGACAATCACATGGTCTAATTTGGAACAAATATCATCTTTCTTGCAATAGTTGCACATCAGAATGTCATCTTGCAAACACAGTTTTCTTGTGTGAGAACTCTGCAAATAAAAGAAAAAAAAAAAAGTGGAATCAAGTATCCCTTGTTTTAACTTATGAGAATCTGCAAATTCAAAAGGGAGAAAAAAGTGGGATCTGCAACACAGTTTTTTCTTATGTGAGAATTTGTAAAATGAAAATTGTCCACATAATGACTTCTACTACTATGCTAAATTATCGAACCCGCATAATCAATTCACAAAGGATGGAGACAAAGTTGAGAAATGATCTATTAGGACCGGTACACAAAAACCTGCAGCTTGTTGCATTTGGACTTTTGGTATCGGCAGCTAGTATCTTGACCATCCATTAGGTGAACTCTTGAAAAAAAAAAAAAAACCAAATTAAATATATTTTCAAAATAACTAATGGAAAAAAGACCCTTTAACTTTTGCAGAATAAATCCACAGACCACAAAGACCCAAGGACTCCACCCAAGCCCCATGAATCAATCAACCATGGTGGAGACTTCTGATTGTTGCCCATTCAGACTTTAGTAACTCCATTGGTTTGTATGGTGCTCTAATTAGCCATCAAATTGCTGCATGAAACATTCTTGTATGAGAAATCATTCATGTTAAAATCTGATTAACTCAAGCAACACTAGTCTGCCTCAAAAACAGTTTTGAAACTCCATTTATAGAAACTAGGATTTCACTTATGGCAGATAACCTCTCATTTGAGCATGCAAGGAATAGATTCAAAATTCTGAGATATGTGTGCCAGAATACAAGAGAAAAAAAAAAATATTAGTATTGCTTAAAATACAGACAGTTGGACTCATTTGGACCAAAACCCCCCAAATAAGTGGGACAACTGCTTTCTTTTAAAAAATGCAACTAAGCCAGTCAAAGCTTAAATCCACAACTTCTAGTTGAAAATGAAGCACTCTGACCACTCCACTAACAGCAGTTCACTTGCTAATTCTTCTTCTTTACTTTTTTTTTTTCTTTTTTCTTCTTATGAGTAGTTTACAAAGATCTTAAGATTAAGCAGGTCTCTGGCCAAAATGCACCAGAGAAGACCATACCAGTTGGGACCCATAATCAGACCGAACCACCCAAAAAATGGGTTGGGTCTCGTCCCGGTTTTAAAAACATTGAACTCAGTTTAAAGATTATTTTTTTCAGTCTTACAATCTTTAGAAGATATAGTTAAAATAGTATCAGCTACACAAATAAAACATACACCAAGAGATGGAAAAAAGGAAGAATTAAGCCACTGGTTAAAATTGAAATTCATAAAAAATAAAATAAAAATCTTGATATATTGACTATATCTATCAATTTCTTGACCAAAATATAAAAAGACAATTCAAGCACATCCCACATCTGATTATGTGCATGCATCCCAGTTCCAATAGAACAGTGGTCTGCTTTTTATTGATAAATTATTATTCTACTAACATTTATGCATGCGCCCTTAACGCTTAACTGAGTGAGTGGCTCAATGCTGTCACAGAACAAGTGAGTTAAGGCAATGCACACAATGCTGAGAGGAATGCTAAGGCAATGCACACAACAGTGCCAGGTTGGCATGTGCCATACAATGAATGGCAGTGGCCTGATTTTTAAGCCAGAACATAACAACGCTAGGCCCCATCTGATGAATGGCAGTGCTCTCCAACAGTGCCAGGTTGGCATGTGCCAGGAATTGCTTGCTTCTTCAATTTGACCATGGCAGAAATTGCATTAGCGCCTCTTACTTGCCTCAGTTAAACAAACACACCAACACACAAACACACACACACAAAAAAACAAAGATAGACAGAGAAGAAAACATGGAAAAAAAAAAAAAAAAAAAAAAAAAAAAAAAGAAAAAAAAAAAAAAAAAAACAGGAAAAAACAAATTCTGTATCTTTCTATTTGATCAGTGACAAACCAAAAAAAAAAAAGAAAAAAAGAGGGAATTTGTGGTAAATTAAACATCCCAAAATTACAATTCACTTAATTCCTCTAATTTGAAATATATATATATATATATATATATATATATATATATATATATATATATATATATATAATATGATATAGATATATATATAGATATATATAGTGGGTGTGTGTGTGTGTGTGTGTGGGTTGTGTGGTGTGAGAGAGATAAAATGCCAATAAAAAATTTTAAAAATTAAAATTTAAAAAAAAAAAAAAAAAAAAAAAAAAAAAAATCTTCCAACGTCCTCTTTCACCATCCACTGAAATTCACTGATATCCTCCAGTTTTTTAAAATTACCTTCACAAGCCTCTTTTTCAACCAAACAAAAATAAATAAATAAATAAATAAAACGAAGAACCCACTACAGAAGACAGCGATCCCACAGTATCCTATTTTCATTGTATTTCTCGCATTAACGGTCGGCCAGGGATTGTAGCAGTTGGCCTATTAGCAAATCGTTTGGAGGGGGGGAGAAGAAGAAGAAGAGATCCAAACGACGAAAAAGAAAGCCACGAAATTGCATGAATGAAGTGTCCCTAAATCCCTAAATCCCCAAATCCCCAAATCCCTAAATCCCTAAAACCCCAAATCGTTTCAATCGATATTGAGATTGAGAGAGATTGAGAGAGAGAGAGATACCTGTTTGAGTTGGAGCGCCGATCACGGTCAACCGAGCTTTAGAGGATGCGTGGAGAGAGAGCGGTGGAGAGACGGCGCGGTGGAGAGATGGAGAGCACCGAGAGAGACAGAGAGAGAGGGCGCGGTGGAGAGAGGGGCGGGGTGGAGAGAGGACCGAGAGAGAGAGAGAGAGAGGACAGAGAACGAGAGTAAGAGAGGGTCCGAGAGTGAAAGAGGTCAGAGAGCGAGAGAGACTAAGTCTCTCTCACGAGCGGGACGTGGTCGGTGCTCTGTGGGCCCCACCATGATGTATGTGTTTCATCCCTGCCGTCCATCTATTTTTCCCTTTCATTTTATGGTATGAGATTAAAAAATGAGGTATATCCCAATCTCAATTGGACCACATTATAGGAAACAATGTTGAATGGGCGTCGACCATTAAAAACCTTTTGGGGGCCATATAAAGTTTTGATCAATCTTATATGTTTTCTTCCCTTCATCTGGGCCTATATGACCTGATCAACCGATTGGATGTCAAATAGAAAGTACGATGGGCCTTGGGAGGGTTTTAATGGTGGATATCCAATCACTATGGTTTTCATGTGGTGTGGTCCAACTGAGATTTATATCCCTCTTGGCATCAAGCCCTAATATGATTTGTAAAAATGGATGGACGACATGGATGAAACACATACATCATGGTGGGACCCATAGAGCACCGACCAACATCCACCAAGTTTTGTGGGCCCCACTATGATGTATTTGTTATATCCACACCGTCCATCCATTTTGAGATATCATTTTACGTCATGAGCCAAAGAATGAGGCAGATAAAAATCTGTAGTGGACCCCACAATAGAAATCTCAGGTGCAGCACACCACATGAAATCAATAGTAATTGGATATCCATCAATAAAATCCTCCTAAGGCTTGTTGTATTGTTTATTTGACATCCAATATGTTGATTAGGTCATACAGGCCAGATGAAGGGAAAAAACAAATATCAGCTTGGATGAATGGTACTGGTCATAATATAGATGTTTTGGATGGTACACGCCATAATATTGACAGTCTGAATGGCCTAGATTATTAAATAGACTGTATGAATGGTACAACTCATAATATAAATGTTTTGGATGGACTATATCATAATATCAATAGTTTGGATGGTCTCGATCATAATATCCACATATTACAGTTTAGATCATAAAATCGATGGTTTGGATTGTCTTGATCATAATATCAATTTTTCGGATGGTCTAGACCAGAATATTGATGGTTTGAATGGTCCGGATCATACAATCAATGGTCCAGATGGTTTGGATCACATTATTGATGGTCAAGATGGTTTGGATCATAATACCCACAGTTTCAATGGCCTGAATCATAATATCAGTTGTGCTCTGGATCATAATATTCATGGTCAAGATGATTTTGGTAATAGCATCAACAATCTAGATGGTATGGATAATTATATTGATGATCGGAATGGTTTAGATCATAATATCCATGGTGGTTTACTTGATCTGGATCATATAATATCGATGATCTAGATAATGGTATTGACGATCATTTGTTACGAAACTCAGGTGGGCCATACCATCTAAAACTATGTGAAGACATCTAAAAAATATATCTTCACATAGTTTTAGATGGTATGGCCCACCTGAGTTTCGTAACGGATGATTTTTTAGATATCTCATAAGCTAAAGGGGAGACATCAAATGTACGGTATTGATGTTCGACACACATCATGATGGGCCCATTTTACATGTCTGGTCCATTCACTCTATTCTACTGATCATTACCCTCAATTTGATCAGTTACTCGCCTCGATCATACTGCATATAAGAAAGATATTGGGCAAACAAGATTGATCAACAATTTGAGTGAATTTTGATTTAAACATCTGAAGTTATCTACTCTTCAATCTAGACGGATCAGATTGTCCAAAAATGGATAAAGGTTGTTCATAATATCAAAAATATATGAATGAATAGAAAACACAAACATCAGCTTGATCCAAAACTTCTATGGCCTCCAAGAATTTTAAATGGTATAGGTTCAATGTAAGACCCGTATCCTAGTTCGTACTGTTCCGATGAATCCTGCGATTATTTCCGTCGAAGTCCGGCAATCCGCGACCGATAATCGACGTTGCGATCGATTGTAAGTCGTATCCTTTAGATTCGAATCGGTTTAATCCGAGACCTGTATCAGTGCGACCGCACCGTCGCTGCGGTTCTAACGCCGCGTCTCATGCGCCAATCCGACGCTTAGATCATAAGATGCGGACCATACATTATAATAACCGTGGACCGCACATTGCGGGACCCACCCATCCCATGTGGCACCAATCCCTAGGTAATTATGAGGGTGATGGATGACATCACCCTAAGCTATAGCCACCCTACACCCCTAGCCTAAGCTATAGCCACCCTACACCCCTAGCCCTCTTACAAGCATTTAATGCTAGCCACCCTCTCTCTTACACCACCTACCCACATCCATCACTCACCTCACATCACCCATCACTCACACCATCACTCACATCTCTCCTTATCTCTCTCTCTCTTTCTCATTTCTCCACAATTCCAAGCAAGGAAAAACCCCACGTTGGAAGCTCTTCCCATGGAGAGAAAAATGTATGTGTGAGGCCCACCTTTCCCTTCCCAAAACCTCTCATCCTAACCCTTGATTTCCCATCTCCACCGTCAAAGAAGAGCACAAGGGGGGTAGCGTTCCAATGGACCGAAGAGATCAACCGGTGGGTGCTCCTATAGGTGTAGATTCTTGTTTTGATAATGGGCCAAGTGAGGCCTACCGATCAATGGTATGGATCTCATTTTGGACCCTAAATGTGGCCAATGGTCCACTTTGATTTCAAGATCAATCCATGATGGGGCCATTCTCCATGGACCCCATCATGATGTTTACTTTCTTTGCATAACATGGCCATTTAGACCATCCATTTCGGCGGAGAACGGATCTCCACCGTTGATTTTGATCGGTGGGCCCATATGAAATGGGACCCACTTAATGTATGTTGTAGATCATGTAACGGAGGGCCCATAATATCGGGGTCCCTCCATCACACGTGTGTCCCACTTTCTCTCTCTCTCTCTCTTTCATTTTTCTTTTCTTGTGATGTTATGATTGTGTGGCCCACTTGAATGGACCCCACAATGGAGCATGTATTGGATCCAAACCATCTAAAGGTGGGGCCCACTTTACTATGTATGGTGACCACACCACATCCCCATGTGGTGGCCCACCTAGGAAGGGCCCACCTCAAAGGCGTTGCACGCCCAAACAATCAAACAAAAAAAAGAAGAAGAAAAGAGAGTCCAGGGACTCTCTGGACGTTTTAAAACCAAATACAAATATCAGCCTTTTCTAAGGCATTGGAAGTGGGTGCTCATGTAGGCCCCACCTTGATGTATGTAGATGGTCCACGCCGTCCATTCTATTCTCTCGCCCATTTTAGGCGTTGAGTCAAACGATGAGGCTGATCCGATAATCGAGTGGGCCTTACCATAGGAAACAGTGGTCTTTGCCGTTAAAACTTTGGAAAATGATTGCTGGGGTCCACGTGGAGCTTGGACCCACATTAAATTTAGTTTGGACGCTTAATTTTGTGGGACACATACAATGGACGGGGTAGATCTGGTTAATGTGAGTCCCACCTAGAATAACAATTTTTTTACATTTGAGAAAAAGGTGGCGGGAACCTTGCTGCCATGACGTAACAAAAAAAGGGTGGTCCCCATTGGCCCTAGTTATGGACCCCACCATGATGTATATTTTGTATTCACACCGTCCATGAGGTGGACCGCCCCTTGAGGTGGGTCCCCTCCAAAAATAAGCTCGATCCAACGCTCAGGTGGCCCACACCAGAGGAAACAGTGTGAATTGAACATATACCATTAAAACCCACTTTGGGTCCACAGAAGTTTTGGATCAAGCTGAAATTTGTTTTCACCCTCCATCTGGGTATGCGTGACCTTATGGGCGGGTTGGATGGAAAATAAACATTACGGTGGGCCCCACATGGGACCCACAATGATGCATGTGTTTATTACCACCGTCCGCCTGGACGGTGGTACCCACTGTGATGTTTTGTTTCAAAACCCACCGTCCAGGGGGACGGTGGGCGTGTGGGGTGTGCACGTGTGTGTGCATACGTGTGGGGGTGTGCACGTGTGTGTGCACGTGTGTGGGTGGGTGCATGCGTGTGTGTGTGAGTGTGTGATGTATATATATATATGTATGTGTATATATATATGTATATATAATATTATATCATATATAATATTGTATATATATATATTATATAAATTATATGTTATATTATTTATATTATAAGGGATGGTGGGCCTTCATGTGGGCCCCACCATGATACTTGTGTTGCATCCAAACAGTCCACCATTTGGCAAGCTTGTATTAAGGCTTGGGGCTAAAAATAAGATAGATCTATTTATCATGTGGACCACACTGTATAGTGACGATTGAACGTCCACCATTAGACCCTTGGGCCACCAAGTTCTTGGTGACCCTATGAACAGATGGTATGAGAAATAAATGTTATGGTGGGCCCTAGGAATTTTAATGGTGGAATTCTTTATCACCACTTACATTGGTGCGGCCCATTGATGTGGCCCATTTGATATGTATACGGCCCACTTGGTATATATAAGGCCCATGTTGTGAGGCCATCTTGTGTATTTGTGGCCATTGTTGAGGCCCACCTTGGTATACATGTAAGGCCCATGTGATTAGGCTCATCTGGATGTATTTGTGGCCCGTTGTTGAGGCCCACCTTGATGTATACATGGCCCATGTGTTTAGGCTCATTCAATGTATTTGTGGCATATGTTACGAGGCCCATTGTGATGTTTCAAAGGCCCATGGGATATGGCCCATTGCAATGTACCTAAGGCCCATTAATGTGGCTCACTTGATTTATATAAGGCCCATATGATGCGGCCCACTTGATGTATCCAAGGCCCATAGGTCGAGGCCCAACGGGAGGTCCTTAGGGTCCATTGCAATGTATGATTTCCCCATGGTTTGTGTAATGATGTCTTATAGCGGGCTATGCCTTGGGAGCAATGTTGGTTTGACGTCCACATTGTAGAATAATGTTGGTTTAATGTCCGCATTATAACTCTCCCTAGGGCCCATTAGTAGACCCACATTTGTTGATAGTTCACCACTTTATAACATGCTTAGTATAGCTCCATGATTCATACCCATACGCATCATATGTATGCTTGATATGAGTAGTGACTGAGCATAGCATACGCCATTGGGCAGACCACTTAGGGGACTCCTTATGAGGCGGAGTGCCCCACATTATCGCATTGTACGCGCATGGATTGCTGCATGATTTGACGGTGTGTGATTCATGCATCTCGCATATGTGTGACTTGATCACTGCATGCCCTAGCGACATCAGGGCCGTGGCTCTATAGGCACATCGTGGATGGCCGTATTGGATACCGGAAATACTTTGTTCTAGCATTGTGGGCACTTAGGATGTCCTTGGGTGAAAATCCCAGAACCTTTTTGGTACCAGGAGGTGCTCCAACGTCGAGACCGAGTGGATACACGAGCGCCCGAGTGCCGAATACCAGTAGGCCGCGTCTCCCACTGTGTCGTGGTCGGTTGGAAGGGGGTGTGGCCTTATCCGCCTGAGTGAGGGGGCTATAAGCTAGGCTGAGTTTGACCAGCTCGCAAATGTGTCCGCTATCGACGAGCCGGGTAGGTATTGGCAGACTACTGGTCAGGCGGATAGTGTGGTCTCTTCCACTCGCTTGACTGTGCAGCTAGGGAGGAGGCAGTCAGTGTGAGGTGTATTAGACCCCGGTGATATCCAGAGAGGAACTGTACTGATATGTGTACTTATGAGTACTGGCACGCTTGCTTTGCATCTCGCATATGACATTTGGCTACATAGGCCTCGCATCGCATGGTCTTGGTATGACCGACAGCATTCATGTCTTGCATTACATAACTTTACTATAGCTGATAGCATTCATGGACTTACCGCATATTTCCGCATTACTCTAATATTGTACACTTGGCACTCGCCTTACACACACTTTCACCACCCTCTAAGCTTTTGTAAGCTTATGCACGATAGATGCGTGCAGGTGGCGTTAGGTTGCAGCAGTGTTGAGCTCGGAGCGTGCAGCAGTCTTCTGGAGTTTTCTTTTGGAGTTTTCTTTGATATCATTACATTGTATTTTCCTTCTCGCATTGTACTTAAAAGCTTTTGATATAGTGGATATGTGGTGTTGTTGTTTTGTGTCTTGGTTATGCTTGTGGTTATGCTCCATTACAAACAAAAAAAAATCATACTGAAAATCCTCCTTATAGGATTCCAGGATCGGAATCTGGCGTATGGGCGCTGGGAGCCGAGAATGGGGTACTACGGAGGCTGTCAGCACCGGATTCGGCGATCGGGAATTGTGTGAGCCCGTTTTCCGAGTTTGGGGTGTGACATTCAATCACACTATTTCCTATGGTGTAGTCCACTTGAGCTTTGGATATGCTTCCTTTTTGTTCTTTAGACCTCAAATTATCTGTTAACATAGATGAATGGAGTGGATAAAATAAATAAATAATGGTGGACCCCACAGAGTTTACTCTGGTAAAGGTAACGAGCAAATGTGATTCATATATTGGGCCTGCCTAAATGTGATTCACATATCCAACCCTCTCATTATGTGTGTCCCACTTGGATGAGGGGTCAGACCAAGTTTCAACCGCATCCAAAACTCATGTGGGCCCCACTAAGTGCTTTTATATTTTTTAGGATGTCTTCACATAGTTTTAAATGGTATGGCCCACTTGAGTTTCGTTTACCGATGATTTTTGAGATATCTCATAACCTAAAGGGGAGACATCAAATCCACGGTGTTGATGTTCGACAGACATCATGATTGGGCTGACAAAACTTATTAACATCAATTCTCAGGTTCTCACGAGGTCAGTAAGTTGGGTCACAACTTTAACTAGAATATCTGGCCCATTTTACATGTCTGGTGCATTCACTCTATTTTACTGATTAATACTCTCAATTTGACTAGTTACTTGCCTCAATCAGGCTACATATGAGAAAGATATTGGGCATATAAGATTGATCAACAATTTCAGCGAAATTTGATTTAAACATCTGAAATTATTTACTCTTTAATTTAAATTAATTAGATTGTCTAAAAACAATTAAAGGTTCAATTAGTGGATGTGCCTAATAATTTAGTAAATTTATTTTTCACAAATAAATTTAACATTTTTTTCCAAAAGGTATATTTTTTTCTCTTTTAAATAAATATCATTTTTATTATAAAATATTTCAAAAATATTTAAAATACAAATTTTGAATTTTTATTTGCAAAATCTCAAAAATTTTCTCATATTTTAATTTTTTCTCAAAAATTTCAAAATGCCACTTTTCTCTTCAAAAGCATTATTTTGTTCTCAAAATTTTTCTTAAACATATTTAAAATTTCTAAACATTTCAACTTTTCAATATTCTTTTTCATGTGATATTACAAATTATTTAAATATTACCTTTTAATTATATATATAT
The DNA here is from genome assembly GCA_021015155.1 of Magnolia officinalis. Taxonomy (NCBI): domain Eukaryota; kingdom Viridiplantae; phylum Streptophyta; class Magnoliopsida; order Magnoliales; family Magnoliaceae; genus Magnolia; species Magnolia officinalis. Next base: position 75,636,151 of record JAJHSJ010000003.1, read on the forward strand.
ATATATATATATATATATATATATATAGGTTATAGAAAAAAAAAATTAAAAATTAAAACATTTTTACATTTTTACATTATTACCGATGCTTTTTAGCCATCGGAAAAAAAAAATATTTAAATATTACCTTTTACCTACAAAACTAAAATTTACCTTTTACTTTTACCTACAAAACTAAAATATTACCTTTTACCTACAAAACTAAAATTTAGTCGGTAAAAGTCATCTTTACCTACGAAAAAAATTTTCGTAGGTAAAAACCATTTTTCTTGTAGTGAAAGTCGAAAGAGGGTAAGAAAGGGCGCCGCTGTGATGCTGCACTGAGTCGACTCGCCCGAGCCTCAAGTCCTGATTGAGTCAAGACTCTCCCCCTGTCCAAGGAGAGTGAAGAAAATAGAAAGAAGAAGAAGAAAGAGAGAAAGAAGAAGAAGATAGGGAGAAAGACCAAGGGTGAGACAGAAAAGTCTCCCTTCACTGACCGGTCCCCGCAGCCATTCTGTGACTCGCCATCCAACTCAGTCCGAGTCTGAGTTCGTCCAAACGTTGGTCTGAGTCTCATCTTCACTATCGTCCAGAGTAGAAGAAGAGGAGCTGAAGAAGGAAAGCAGAAGTAGAAAGAAAAGAAAGGAAGAAGATACAGAGAGAGAGAGAGAGAGACCTGATTGCTGCTAAGTCAATCCAACTCGCTGAAATCGAGTCGAGTCTATAATGCTGACTCAGCTCGACTGGAACTGAGTCAAGCCAACTCGGGCATACGTTGCTGGATGTTTCCAATAAGAAGAAAAAAAGAAGAAGAAGAAGAAGATGATGATGATGATGATGATGATGAGTCGAGAAAGAAAGAACAACAAGTAACAGAAGTACTACACTACATTGTTCAACTCGGTCCTAGTCTAACTGAGTTTCGTGGCAATTCAGGGTGAGTCTAGACCCTTTTAGAAGAAAGAAGATGAAACAGAAAGAAAGATGAAGAAGGGAGGAAGGAGTGAGAAAGCAAGGTGTTCTCGCGGTTTTGAGATTACTGGGTTGACTCAGTGACCCACTGAGTTAGCTGAGTCTGGGCCATTGCTGGTGCATCCTCGCTCGGCTGGATGTATTCTGTTTTGTAAGGAGTGGAGCCGTTGATGCTGATTATGCAAGAATCGAAGAAAACTCGGTTTAAACTCGAGTGGATTCGAAGGAGGACGCATCTTTGCTAACGAAGTGAGTATTTTGTTGAGATTCAATTTTGATTTAAATCCTAAATCTGATCATTTGCCCAGCATGAAATTATTGTTCTATAGATTCTAGACTCGTTTGGAGTGGGTTGATCGAGTCAGAGTGGGCCAAGTAGAATCCATCGGGTCCAAATCAGAAATATCGTGACATGTTCAAGTTCAATGTGTTGAACCCGAGTTTGGACTCAATTAAGAGTTGAATTGAGTCAATTCAAGCTAGTGAGCTAAATTGATCTCTTAACCCATTCTTTTAAACTTAACATTAGTCGATTAATGTAGATCTGCATATAGGAATATAGGAGATTGGTTATTTTCCCAATTTTTCCCATTTGGATCTATAACTCCTTAGGAATATTTGAATATTCAATCCTAACCATCCATGTCAGATATTTTAAGATAGACCGAGTGCTTTTAACCCCTTAGAGACCTCTAATCCAACAAGAAGAGAATCCACACTTCAAGGTGAGGATCACCCTTCAAGCTTTTCTACATCTTGATGTAGCTCGTTCATTTCATCTAGATCTATTGCCTAATATAATAATTGATGATAAATGCTAGTTTCTATTTGAGTAATTCTTCGTAATGACTGATGGTTAAATTTATATTCAAATATGAACATGCGATGGATCTCAAATATCCCACTTTACATGTGTAAATACTATTGACATTGTGTTTTGCTTGTTTTGTCACTTATGGTTATGTAATGGTGTTTGTGGAAGTCCTTGAACTAGTGGCCTTTCTACCAAGTAGATTAAATGGAATTTCCTTGTCATGGACTTACCATCTTGTAGGTCCCTGGTGTCTTTAGGCTTTTTGGGGATAGTTCCATTTTTTATTGCGTCCTTGGGATGGATTATTTGCCCTTGTAGTTTTGATGGGATATTTGCCCACGTAACTTTGACGAAGCATTTTTATACGTCTTTGTTATAGTAAGTTCCACTTTTTGGACAATGATTGACCACTAGTTGGAGAGATTCCCTTTGAAACATCATACTTGTTAGATCCAACTGAGTTGTTAGCCTATATTGGATGTCAAACTCTTATAGTGGCCTTAAGTTTACATAAATTGCCGGATTTCAACTGGAATAATAGTGGCTGGGCTAATCATACATTTCATGGCATGTGGGCTTTATCGGGTGGTCGATACAAGACGCGGAGTTTTCTTGGATCACTACTGACTGTACTGTAGAGTATTTTACCTAGTGATCCTAAGTTTTCGTTGTGTACATTCGACTACCATGTGTTATCCTTCTCGCATGGGCTTTTCTGAGTGTCTAGTTTTCCTTGAGCGTACATATAGTACTTTTCCAGGAAGCTAGGTCACCTTGGGTGTCCTTTTTGCATGGTCTTTTTTTGATGGCTAGTTCTCTTTAAGGCATACCTGTAATGTTCTGTGTTTTTAGGACCCAAGTATATGACCCGTTTCCCAAAAACTCGAGTGTTAACTTATAAAGAGTCAAAGTCCGCACATATTTTTTTTTTCTTTCATTAGAGTAAGCAGATAAGCATAGTATGGACAAATCAGACATAAAGGAAAGTTGCATTATCATTTAAATATATAAGAAGCTGCCCATAATGACTTATACAAACCAATGTCCACATTCTTACAATACAAAATGAAATAATATTACATGTAAAATAAAGTAAGTTACAACAATCTTGAGATGTGAAATCCTTTAGCAACCCTGTGAACAACATCGGCTTGCTCTATACCTGCATCAACTGTTATGGTTTGATAGTGTCAATGGCTATCGCAGTGAGGAGCACCCTCTAAGATTACCACTCATCATTCATAATCCCATATATATCACTAGTCATGAAAATGAATATATTAAACAGGACATTTCATAATCATGATTATACACTAAAAAAAATAATCAAGCCAGTTAACAGAATCTCATCATAAGCAAACATAATAGCAATTGCAATATAAGGATATATGTTCAGGTAATGAAATAATCAACCATACGACTTTCTATTATACCAAAAAATCACATTGTACGTAAACACCGCAAGATGGCTAGGAAATCGCTAAGCGAACACTCGCTCCACTTAGAGACCATGGTACAAGTGAAATCCATAAGGTGAATAGAAAATCAACCTTTAAACCTTTACTTTACTCGGGAATCATATTGTACGTGAACTCCGCAAGATGGCTAGGAAATCGCTAAGCGAACACCCGCTCCACCCGAAAATCATGGTACAACTAAACTCCATAAATGAAGAGAGAACAACGCACAACGTCTACTTCACCCATAAGTCATATCGTACGTGAACTCCGCAAGGGGAAGAGACAAGCAACATATAAACTCTAGACCACCCGAAAATTAAATCGTACGTGAACACCACAAGATGACTAGAAAATCGCTAAGCGAACACCCGCTCCACCCGAAAATCATAGTATGACTGAACACCGCAAGATGGCTAGAAAAACTAACACGTAAACTCTAGACCACTCAAAAATCGTATCGTATGTGAACTCCATAAGATGACTAGGAAATCGCCAAGCGAACACCCACTCCACCCAGAAATCACAATACGACCGAACGCCGTGAGATGGCTAGGAAACAACAAGATATGAGAATATAACCATCAAGCCACAAAAGGGCACCAATGACCCATAAGAGCTACGAAGGGCAAATAAACGATCCAAACCACATAGGGTAAATATGCGGTCTAAGACATGTAAAGATGCGTGATCCAAGTCGCGTAAGTCAAATATGGATCGCAAGATGGCGAGTCCATGACAGGTCTCATTCATTACATCACTCGATCACAAACAACAGACATACAGTTAATTTACAATGTACGACTAAAGATAGCATCAAATCATTTATGCATGTTATAATTAAAGAGAGATGTCTACCATTTAACACAACAATTTAGCTTATTCAATAGTAAGGTAAGTAATTTCAATCAGAGGAATCATGTCATCATCTATATTCAGATTGATGAAATTAAGTGGGAAGCTCAAAGGGTGAGTCCTCACCTTAGGAGTCGATTCACCAACTAATGTCGCTAGGGAGCACGCACGCCCTTAGAATCAAATCCTACCATGAAGTGTAAATCGCACATTATAGATCAACGTTCTACAAATTATCTATGGTTAGGATGAATTTTAGGATCTTAATTATGTTATTTATTGGGCTTTGACCCACATTAATTCTAACTTAAGGTTAAGGTTTGAGAAATGCAAGCTTAATAGTTATATCATCTACTTAAATAATCAAATCTAATTTATAACACAAAAGGGTGGAGGGTTTTATACCTCAATGGAGGTTGGAGGGCACCCAACTTGATGTCCAGCAAGTTAACACAGGAGGTTGAGTCAAATTGGCTCAGCCCAACCGAGCTGACTCGGTTTCTTTTCCACCTTCTTCCTCTCCTAAATAGAGGAATCAGTGAGAGAAGGCCATATGCCGAATTCAGAATACCCGTCTTCGGTAGCACATGCATGGAACATGCCTGTTATGTTGAATGGCATTGTGACTTCTCTTGTAACAGAAACAACAACAAGCCAACAATGCTTTTTGGCGTGCACTGATCTACAATGTAAGCAACCACTTTCATGAGAGTGTCCTTTGTTCACCATAAGGGTAGCAACGCCCTAGGCCATAGTGGTCCTAATGATGAACTCACCTTTGCCTAATGTTGAGATTGCACAGAAACTATTGGCATATGAGCCTGCACCGATGACTGGAGTATCGCCAATCCTACCCACCTTCTCGTTCCCTTGCAAATGCCTCTGCTCCATCAAATGCCAGATAAATATGAGGAGCTTTCTCCATTACAAACTGTGCAAGAGATATGGGATTAACAATGGTGGAAAGACCTGAAACAGCTTCACATTGTTTCATCCAGACTGCATGCTTCCATTTCAACCATCCCATTGGTAGTTAAAACAGAACCTCTGCCAGCATTGAAATGTGGGCTACTTTCTACCTCACGAACCACGAGCTTGACCGAGTCCATGACTTGGTGCAGCAGCGTGCAGACAACAAGAAGGAAAGGAGCAAAAAAAAAGAAACGACTCTCTCTCTCTCTCTCTCTCTCTCCTCTTATTCCAGCCTCCTCTTCTTTCTCCCCCCCCCCTTTTCATTGCAGGTGGGTCCGACCAACATGCCCTGAGCTCGTGAGGCTCGAATCGAGCTGCTGCCACACAGGGCAGCCGCTCACTCCCTCCTCTCATCTCTCTCTCTCTCTCTCTCTCTCTCTCCTGTTTTCCCTCCTCTTTCTCTCTTCTTCTCTTTCCTTCCTGTTTCCTTTCTTCTTCTTCTTTTTGTTTTCTTATCTGGACAGGGGAGAAATCCCACTCAGATCGTAGCTTAGCGGAGCCTGCGACTCGGTGTAGCAGCACCGCCTCTTGCTTTTACTCACTCCTTCTCTCTCTTCTTTTTTTTTCTTCTTCGGATGGCTGCCCTAAAAGGATGATATTTATAGCCCTTTCTCTATCCTAAAACAGTTGTAACAAATTTCCAGATTAGCTACTGAACGAGTTCTAATCGGCTCATAAACTCGGTTTGTTAGGTTCGTTGGACGTTGATCACCACCAAAACCCTTGCAAGGCTTTAATCAGATCTTAAGGATTAGTTTCTGGGACCCTAGCATACCTAAAGGATGGTCTAGATCAGCAAGTGGGACCCACACACAAGTGGTGGGTTTTTCAAATAGACGGAGAAGTGTTAAGAATACTCAGAAGAAATTTAGCACACGAATAAAAGTATCTTTATTGATAACAAACTGCAGGCATATATAGCCTTTTACAAAGAGATAAAATTGAAATAACAACCCACGTTTACAACATCCTAAAACGTGGTAACAGACTAAGAGGAATTCGTTAAAACACTAACCACTAATTCCTAAACAATAGAACTTATTAACAAATTGAAATAACTAAAAGATCGGATCTAACATTCCCTCCCTTAAACTGTATGCAGAATGCATTCAGTTTATATTAGGAACTTCACACACGCCCAGCAAACTACGAAGCTTCAAAAACACCTCCAACCTGAGTGACTTTGTCATAATGTCAGCTACCTGGTCTTGACTATTACAATGTCTTAAATTAACCACACTATCTCTTACAATTCATGAAGAAAATGAAACCTGATGTCAATGTGCTTGCTTCTTCAGTGAAGAACAGGATTCTTGGAGAGTTTTATAGTTGAACTGTTATCACACAAAATTGTAGTACATTTCTCCTACACGTAACCAAGCTTTGTTAAAACTCTTCTTAACCAAACACACTAACAAGCACATGAGGCAGCTGCAATGTATTTGGCTTCAGTGGTGGATAAGCTAACCACAGGCTATTTTTTGGATGACCACGACACCGCTCCAGAACTAAACATGAATACACACCCCGTTGTACTCTTTCAATCATTTAGATCTCCAGCAAAATCACTATCTGAGTAAGCTGTAAGTTGCTTACAGCCTCCTTTCTTGTAGAAAATCCCCAGATCAGTCGTTCCTTTCAAATATCTTAGCAACCTCTTCGCTGCCAACCAGTGTTGCTCTGTAGGACGTGACATGAACCTGCTGATAAGACTCACACCATACATCAAATCAGGTCTGGTTGCACTTAAGTACATGAGACTGCCAACCACCTGCTTGAACAAACTTTCATCAACCTTAGCTCCCTTCTCATCCTTAGACAATCTGCGACCTGGAACGATGGGGTTCTTCACCAAATTGCTTCTGTCTATGCCAAATCTTTCTAAAACTTCATGAGCATATTTTCTTTGACACACATAAATCCCATCAGAATGTTGTAGTACTTCAATCCCCAGAAAATTCTCATTTTTCCCAAGTCAGACATGTCAAATTCTAACATCATCGACTTCTTAAACTCTTCACACATACTCTTGTCATTCCCGGTAAAAATTAAATCATCAACATAAAGACTGACAATTAAGAGCTTACCTCCTTCCTCCGACTTTGTGAATAGGGTGTGTTCATAATGGCATTTTTCGAAGCCCTCTTTAGCAAAATAGGCTTCAATTTTGTTGTACCAAGATGTGGAGCTTGTTTAAGGCCATACAGCGCGTTATTCGACTTATAAACCTTGTGCTCCTCGCCCTTCTTCTCATATCCCTGAGGCTGTTGGACATACACTTCCTCACTAAGCTCACCATGCAAAAATGCGCTCTTTACATCAAGCTGAAAAATACTCCAACCTTCTTAAGCTGCTAGAGCAATTACCAAACGTATGGTATCTAGTCTTGCAACTGGAGCATAAACTTCTGTGTAATCAATCTCATATTGTTGTGCATATCCCTTTGCCACAATTCTAGCCTTGCATTTGTCTATCTCACCATTTTCATTGAGTTTTGTTTTAAAAACCCATTTAACTCCAATAGTCTTCACTCCTTCAGGTAGAATAGTCAGGTCCCATGTTTTATTACGTTCAATGGCCTCAAGCTCTGCATTCATGGCATCTCTCCATTTCTTGCTCTTCACAGCTTCCTTGAAAGTAATGGGATCAGCTTCTGTGAGAACCGTCATGGCACTCAAATCTTCTTTTTCTGACAAACCTTCTCCGGTTTCATAATCTTGCATCTAATGTGGAAACTCATCTTGCCCTCACTTGAACTGGACCCGAGGAGTTCTCATCATGTGACTCACTGGAAGGTGAGTTAATGCCACTTGAACCAACTCCATTTGTGCCATTTGAACCAGCTTCTTCATTTTCATTCTCTGCCCCAAATTCCCCTTCATTCTCGGCTTCTTCTCCTTCTTCACTATCACCCCACTTTAACACATCCAAAGCCATTTCTTACCTACTCATGTTCCAATTCCATCCCTCATTCTCCTCAAAAACAACATCCCTACTAACAAATATTTTCTTAGAAACTGGATCAAACAATCTATAAGCTTTCGACTCATCGCTTACTCCCAATAAAACACATTGAAAGCTTTTGTCATCTAACTTGATTCTTTTCTGGTCTGGGATGTGCACATGAGCCAAGCACCCAAAAACCCTGAAATATTCTATTGTAGGCTTTATACCACTCACATGAGCCAAGCACCCAAAAACCCTGAAATATTCTACTGTAGGCTTTATACCACTCCATGCTTCCTCTGGAGTTCTATTTTGCACGGCTAAAGTAGGGCACCTGTTGAGGACATGCACACACCATCTCATAGCTTCTGGTTGGAAAGCCTTTAGAACCTGCTTCTCAGTGAGCATATAATGCACCAAATTCATCACAATCCTATTCTTCCTCTCAGCAACTCCATTTTGCTGAGGAGTATAGGCTGTGGTTAATTGCCTGGTTATGTCATTTGCCTTGCAAAACTCCCCAAACTCATCTGAGGTAAACTCACCACCTCTATCAGTCCTCAAACATTTAAGGTAGGCATCTGTTTCCTTTTCAACATAAGCCTTATAACTTCTAAACATGGTAAAAGCCTCTGATTTTTCATGCAAGAAGTAAATCCAAGTCTTACGACTAAAATCATCGATAAAACTCAAGAAATACCTCTTATTGCTATTTGATGCAGGCTTTATAGGACCACATATATCGGCATGCACTAGCTCCAGCTTCTATGATGCCCTCCAAAGACTTCTTTTTGGAATGGATTCCCTGTGCTGCTTTCCAACCAAACACGCTGTGCATAACTTTGCAGGTGTTTTAAGTGAAGGCAAACCGCTGACCATCTTTTTGTATTGAAGGGTTCTCAACCCATTGAAGCTCAAGTGTCCGAATCTGCAGTGCCACAAATAACTCTCATCTTTTGTCACGGCTTGAAAACAGGTAGTAGCTTTAGGCATCATTGCTGCAAGCACAACAAACATCTTGTTCGTGCTCATCTCGGACTGAATAATTAGACCCTTACTAGGATGAAAAACTTTGCACTTCCCCTGTTGAATCAGAATTGCCACACCTTTTTCTTGAAGCTGTCCCATACTTAACAGGTTATTTTTCAACTCAGGAATGTAATAAACCTCAGAAATTACCTGAGTGATTCCATTCACTTGCATTCGAATGTTTCCTTTCCCCATAATTGCCATCCTTGAGTTGTTGCCTAGTTTCACAGTTTGTCTGAATTGAACATCCAAATCCGAGAACCATTCTTTATTCCCACTCATATGATTACTACATCCTGAATCGAGGAACCAGACCGCTTCTCTCTAAGCATGGTTAAGCTCTACATAGGACATTAATAGTAGCTCTTCTCCTTCGTCTAATTCAGCATAGTTGGCTCCATTCTCCCAACTACGACACTCATACTGGAAGTGTCCTAATTTGTGACACTTAAAGCACTCGATAGTAGCCTTGTTGAAAGGTTGTCTGCCACGACCTCTTCCTCTTCCTCTGTACACCCCTCGACCTCTTCCTCTACTAGTGTTGTCTTCATGAGTCACCTTGAGAACCTGCTCCTCTCCACGATGGCCATTCATTCTTTGTTCATGGACTAGCAAACTGCTTTACAGCTCGTCAATGGTCATCGTGTCCAAATCATTGGATTCTTCAATGGAGCAAACCACATAATCAAATTTTGAAGTCATGAACCTCAAAACTTTCTCATTGATAATGGTTTGGCTCATTGTCTCACCATGAGCCTTCATTTTGTTGGCTATAGTGAGAGTACGAGCAAAGAAATTATCAACAGTCTCACGCTCCTTCATGTGGAGAGTCTCAAAGTCCCTCCGAAGTGCCTGCAACTGTGCTCCCTTCACCTTGGTAGAGCCTTGGTATTTCTGTTTCATTGAGTCCCAAATACCCTTTGATGTGTCTCTGTCAAGTATAGTCTCCAAGATATTCCAGTCTATACCTTGAAAAAGGTAGTTCTTTACCTTTAAGTCCTTTAGCTTCTGCCCCTCGATCACTTTACGTTGTGTTTCTACCTGGTCCTCGACTCTTTGTGTCACCACCCCCGAAATCCCATTCTTTATGAGATCCCAATATTCCTTAGAACGAAGAAAGTTCTCCATCAACATCGCCCAATGATCGTAATGTTCGTCAAATTTGGGAATGGCCAGCTGCACAAAACCACTACTATTGCTCTCCGCCATTGTGCTTGACTCCCTTACTCTGAAAGAAAACTGCAGTTTCTTTCCACACACACTCACAATCAGAGCTCTGATACCAAATGTTAAGAATACTCAGAAGAAATTTAGCACACGAATAAAAGTATCTTTATTGATAACAAACTGCAGGCATATATAGCCTTTTACAAAGATAAAATTGAAATAACAACCCACGTTTACAACATCCTAAAACGTGGTAATAGACTAAGAGGAATTCGTCAAAACACTAACCACTAATTCCTAAGGAATAGACTTATTAACAAACCGAAATAACTAAAAGATCGAATCTAACAAGAAGATGATAGACTCGTCCATGGTAGTTTTTCATTGGATGGATTATCATCCAATCTGAAGCTCCTGAAAAGATCGGATTGGTCCCCAAAGACTTGTGGGACCCACTAAATGGGATGGTGATTAACATATTTCAAAGATTTAGCTTTAACAGCAGCGGTGGGTTAAAGTACAAGCAAAAGTGGAGGAAGCCCAACTTTGAAGGGTTGAGATTTGCTGAGGTGGAGGGCTGGGATCACGTGAAGTGGTTTCACACGGATCGCCGGTGTGGAAAGAGGAGAAAGGACGAAATCCTTTTCATTTTTGGAATAGTGGTTGCACACAGCCTCCTTACACCCGTGTTTGTGCAGCTGCATGTGTGAGGAATCGAGTGAACCTTTGGGATTTTGGATAGATTCAAAACCCCTACCAGATGGATGGTTTGGATCACCCATTGGTGGGCCATGATCGACGCCACCAAGGGCGCTTTTCAAATGTTGTTGCAGGAGGGAGAAAAGGGGGAAAAAAACTCTCCTTTCTAAGGTAGCATCGGGTAAGAGCGGGTTGACCGGGTCTAGTGGTCTGGTGCACCATGGGCACACGCTCACTGATTGTACTCATGCGGTAAATGTGGGGCCTACAGTGATATTATGATGGATCCGGGCCGTTCATTCATTTTGCCAGCTCTTTTTGGAACCCGATCCAAAGAATAAGGTAGATCCATGGCCTAGGTGGACCATATCAACTGAAATATGGCCATTAGGGGTCAATTATCCTCGATTTAATGGCGATCTGGGGTCCACTCTCGCAATTAGGGTCTTTCATCTAACTAGCGAGCCTATTAGGGCCACCATCTATTTTAAATTGATAAAGATGACCCGCCATAATGTTTGTTCTTGAGTTAGCGGGGTCCACTAATGGTAGGGATCATCCAATATGGAGTGGTGAGATCTGTTGATGCTAATCCTAGTTGGGACGTGCTTGTTTTAGGAGGAAGAAACAGAGGTAGATTGTTTTGAATTTGAATACAGACTTATTACGGAAGGGTTGCTAGCTTGGAGAGTCGTGACCTACTGTAGCATTAAGTGCGGTCCACTTGTGATGAGCTATTGAAAATCCATTCCCTCCATTGTAGGGTCACGTTAGGGCATAGTTGTGAATATGGAGATGATCGGAAGCTCATCTTGAAAGTTCTCATAACGGACACCAATATGAACTTGGTCTTAATTGACGGTCCACGTTCAATGATCGGGGCCCAATTTTGGGAAAAATGTATAGTCAAGATAGGTGAATGGTTGGATGAAACTTGGTGGTTGATCGATGGTGGGAAAAGGCTAGATCTAAAATATCACCTTTTGCGTCAAAAGGAAGGAATTGGCTTCAGTCATGTGAGACCAAGGTGTGGTCAAATTTTGAGGTTCAATGGACGACAGGAAATGGTTAGATCCGAAGATCTAGATTTATAGGAAGTTAATAAGCTCGAAAGGATAACCTCTCCCCTAAGAAGAGGCCCACTAAGGTGGGGTCCTTATACTTCACCCTTGGTCCATGTGATGGGCAGTCCAAGTCGTTCTTATGAAGGGAAATATCCAAGTACAACTACCCATGAGGTTCATTCACTTAATGGACACCAAGATCAACGATTAAGGGGAAGATCTATCGATTAGGTCACTTTTACAATGATCTAAGGCCTAAAATTCGACATGTATGGTTAATTTATGATACATAGGCATGATACAAATTTTCACATTAAACGGATAATGGGAACCATGTGATATAGGATTCAAGGGCTTAGGTTAGTGGCGTTTTCGTAATTATTACTGATCTAGGTTAGTGGCATTTTCGTAATTATTACTGATCTAAACAATTCTTACAAAATAACTTGTATCTAAATCACTATGGTTAAAGAGTTATTCATCGATTTAGTCGAGGGAAGGTACATGTATCAGACTGCATGATCAATAGTCGGATGACTTGATTTATGGGTGAATATCATTCATAATCAGTCAGATTCATGTTGGAGGATGGATGTAGGGTTAGGTTGACTAGATTGGTACTGTACATGTGTACATAATAGGCTAAATTTATGGTAACACTCGAAGACTTTCAATACTCGGGTATTGAAAAGTTCGGGGTGTTACAATACCTCTGAGTAGTTTTCTGGGTGTCTAGCTCTCCTTGGATGACTTTTTACTAGCTGGATGTGCATCCCCAGGTCTGTGAGCATGTGCATGCATCGATGCATTTAGACAAGATTATCTCTGTAAAATTTATTTAATGAATGCGTATCTGATGAACCTTATTTGATTACTATGATAATCATTGTGAAATATTTCTCTTACACTATTCTTGATAATTATGCATAATTATCTTGATGATACGATAAATCTTGGGGGTAATACCTCACTGGGATAGTCATTGACGCTATCAAACCTTACTTAATGTGCATGAGACGCAGATGACGCGCATACTGGTGTTCATATGGAATAGAAGGAGCCATATGATCTTGCGACTCTCTATTCCTGACTTCATTTGTATTAAATTTGTACTGTCATGTTTTGTAAAACGTGAAGACATTGGTTTGTATAAGTTTTCGGTAACCGCTTGAAATATTTGGTTTTGTATATTTGGACTCCCTCTTATACTTAATTGTTTCTATTCCGCTATATTACTAACTCTGATAAAGAAAAAAATATACGTGAAATTTGAGCCACTGTTAAAGGTTAATACTTGGGTTTTCAGAAAATAAGTAGTGTAATCGGATTTTGGGAACCACGGTGTTACACCTTTACAGGTTGCTCGGGAGCACTTTAGCAGGTGGAGCTGTAGCGGGTGTTGCAGATTCCACGTCTGCACATATGTGGCATGCCCGTCTGGGCAACATGAGCGAGCGGGGCATGAACGTACTATTTGATTATTGCTTAATTATAGCTTTTAAGAATTCTGATTTAGATATATGCGAGTATTGTATATATGGTAAATAATCTAGATTATCTTTAAAATCTGGAAAAACATGTATGTATGGGAGTGCTTGATTATGTACATTCTGACGTATGAGGGTTATCGCCAGAGGGTTCCGTTGGAGGGTCATCATAGTTTGTTTCATTCATTGACAACTACTCCCAGAAAGTTTGGGTTTATTTCAAAAAATATAAATCTGAAGTTTTCACCACATTCAAACAATGGAAGACAATAATGGAGAAACAATTAGGGCGAAAAATAAAGGTTTTAAGGACTGGCAATGGTGGAGAATTTACTTCCACTGAGTTTAATGAATATTGCAAGGATATCGGGATCGTTAGGCACAATATAGTGTGTCACACGCCCTAACAAAACGGTGTGGTTGAGCGGATAAATCGAACTCTCTTTGAGAGGGTCTGATACATGTTAAATAATGCGGTGTTGGGCAAGACCTATGGACAGAGGTCGTCAACACGGCTTGCTATTTGGTGAATAGGTCTCCTTCTATGATAATATAATGTAAAATTCCAGAGGAAGTATGGAGTGGTAATAAGATAGATTACTCAAATTTGCGCATATTTGGTTGTGAGGCTTACTTTTATGTATCATCAGTTAAGAGAGATAAGCTAGACCATAGAGCCAAAAAATGCATCTTTGTTGGCTATGGTGCTAGTATGAAAGGTTACAGGTTATTCAACAAGTCACACGTAAGGTCATCACTAGTCGTGACGTCAGATTTGATAAAAGCTCCCTATTCCACAAGAATAATCAAGAGGTACAAGAGGAACCGGAAAGTTTAATTGTAAATGTCCAGATTGAGACATATGATACTCAGGCAGAGATAGATACCCAGACAGAGGTATAGGAGAAGGTGGAGTAACCACTCGTGAGAAGAAACCACGTGATCGCAGGTTACCTGTAAGATAAAAGGACGACTTTAATATTTTAATGCCCTCATTACAGATGAGGGGGACCCCTCTACTATTCAAGGGGCTCTTAATGAGCCTGATGTAGAAAAGTGAAAGGTGGTTATGGATGATGAGATGGACTCGTTGCACAAAAATAACACATGGGAGCTGGTGGAGCTTCCACTGGGCTGAAAAGTGATAAGATGCAAGTAGTTATTAAAAAAGAAATAGAATAGATACAAAACAAAGTTGGTAGTGAAGGGGTACACTCAGATAAAAGGAATCGACTTCAAAGAGATATTCGTGCCGATGTTTAACAAAGTATCTATCATATTCATGTTGGCGCTGGTTACCCAATACGATCTCGAGATGGAACAGATGGATATCAAGACTGCATTCTTGCACGGGAGTTAGAAGAGCAAATTTACATGAAGCAACCAGAGAGCTACGAAGTTAAAGGGGCAGAAAACATGGTTTACAGGTTAATGAGGTCATTGTATGGCCTGAAATAGTCGCTTAGGCAGTGATATAAAAAATTTGATTCTTTCATGCCGAGTCAGAAATTTACTAGGAGTGAATACGATCACTATCTCTATTATAAGACACCAAGTGATGATAAATTCATCATCCTACCATTGTATATTAATGATATGTTAATCGCCAGATTTGTCTGAAATCAACATACTGAAGACTCAGTTATCAGAGACATTCGAGACGAAAGATCTGGGGGCTGCAAAGAGGGTTCTCGGCATAGATATTCATAAAGATAAAAAGAGAAGAAGGCTTTGGTTATCACATGCAGAATATCTTAAAAAGGTGTTGATCAAGTATGAGATGGACCAGGCAAAGCCGGTGAGCGTTCCTCATGCGTCTCACTTCAAGCTTTCCTCAGAACAATGTTCTAAATCAAATGAGGAAAAATAGGTTATGTCTCATGTGCCTTATTTGAATGTAGTTGACAGTTTAATATGTATGTCATGGTCTGTATGAGACCAGATATTTCAAAGGCAGTTGGTATTGTGAGCAGATACATATGAAACCTCGGCAAACAACATTAGGAAGTAGTGAAATGGCTACTTCGATACATTCGAGGTACAAAAGACTTTATCTTAACTTTTGAGAAGACGATCAAAGTTGGTAATCTATGTGGATTCAGACTATGTAGGCAATGAGATTCTAAAAAGTTGACTTCAAGTTACTCGTTTGTTCTAGCGGGTGAAGCAATCAGTTGGATGTTGAAGCTTCAGTCTGTGGTGGCTCTTTCCACGACCGAAACAGAGTATATGCAGTGAAAGAAGCGTTTAAGGAAAATGTTTAGTTGAGAGGCATGATAAATCAATTGGGGCTTCAGCAGTAAGCTATGCTGGTTAATTGTGACAACGAAAGTGCTATAAATTTAGTTAAAAAATTTTGTTTATCACTCTCGTGGTAAACACATTGATGTTCGTCACCACTTTATCTGACAGGTGCTTGAAGAATGAGGCGTAACTCTGGAGAAGATTCACACCAGCGTGAATCCGGCAACATGCTTGCCAAGGTTGTTCTTATGGAGAAGTTCAAGTTCTGTGCAACTTCTCTAGGCTTGGACGGAATGTGCGCGAGAAGCATTGATGAATCTATGATGGGAGCCAGAGATAAGAGAAGAGGACAATGAGCTACACGTTGGAAGATTGAAGACGTGATAGAGATTGTTGTATTTGATGTCTTAAATCTAATTAGATTTTGTGCAGATTTTTCGTAAAATTGTGAATTTGTGTAATTTGTTTTCGATTTCGTTTGGGATTCTTTCCAAGGCTATATATGGGTGTAAAGGGGATTATGAGGCATTCTAAGGGTTTCTAAATACTTTTAGGGTTTCAAAGGAGTGCAGCAAGGGTGAGATTCGAGGTTGTTTGAATCGGGTAAGCCTTCTCTCTTTGTAATTTATGCTTTCATAGTGAATTTCTGTTACTTTGTGCCGTAGTTTTTTCTCGAAAGGGTTTTCTACGTTAAATCGCTGCATTCTCTTTCCTTTTGCTTGGTGTTTTTTGGATTGCTATCTTAGATCCATCTCTGTGTGATTCCGTTGTTCTCCCAACATAAGATACATAATTTAGGCAGTGGATTCGATGGGTCGTATCTTACTAACGGAGCTAGCGTCTGTTTAACACACAATTTTCACTGTTGCGACTATGGCAACAACACATTCCTCATGATAGAGGTTTCAAGGTCATACGAGACAAATATCCATGGAGCAAAAGATTTTGAAAAAGACGCACGGTGAACCTTTTGTTCCAAAACCATGGCCATGTTGACCGGCAAATTGAGTTGATTTTAGGCAGCAACACTGACAGAATGTATCCTACCTAGTAGATATATCAGATCTTAAATACGTTTGTGACTTGGAAGTAAAGAAATGCATAGAAATTATTTATCTTTACTATGTCTCACTGTTTAGAGAGATGGTTTTAAGTCCAATCGGTTGAACCATAACAGCCCAAGAAAATAACTTCAAAGCTTTCAAATCCATCCATCGAAAGGGCCCCACTTTGTTTATGCCCCGGCCCAAGAATCAGGTTGGTCCACTCATCAGGTGGGCTGCAATTAGCAAGACAAATCTATGCCTCTGAAAAACTTATTTAAAGTTTTCTAAACCATCGTCCTGTTTTTATTATTAGGGCCTAACAGGCTCAGTGGATTAGATTTAATTTTGGGAAATAATGTATGAGGTCGGACTAACCTGATGGATGGATGAGATCTCGCACCTATGCCATACTGTCAAATGTGTGACGTGCACATGAGTTTTATATACTGTGCATGCATTTGCACCTAGCAAAGCTCTTTGTTTTTTTTTTTTTTATTTATCTTATAAATGATACCGTCCAAACCGGTCCAGAACCCAGTTGGGTCAGGGTTTAAACATTGATACAACACATAATACTTAAGTGCCTGATACGATTACTTGGATACTATGCCCACTCCCATACCATCGATATGATCCTTTTTACAAGCAACCATCCCTAAGGCGATACTTTGGAATAGCCAGTAGATGGTTAGCTCTAGGCACAACGAGGCTGAACTTCTCAGTCATGTCCAAATCAGTGGGACCCATACCATTTGGAAGCTCCCAATCAAAGCAATGCACCAATTGGGCCAGCACCAATCGGAACACGGTAAGGCCCAGCTGAATTCCAGGGCAACCTCGCCGCCCAGACCCAAAAGGGATAACTTGGAAATGGCACCCACGGATATCTATGTCTAAACCATCGAACCTTTCTGGGTAGAATTCTTCAGCATTGGACCACGCAATTGGGTCGCGGGCGATGGCCCACGTATTTATAATGACACGGCTTTTTTTGGGTATGTTGAAACCATCGATGACACAATCCTCCACAGCCTCGTGGGGAACCAGCAATGGGGCCACCGGGTGCAGCCTCAAGGTTTCCTTAACCACCATTTCTAAATACTCCAGTTTCTCCAGATCTGACTCGTCCACCATCTGATCTATGCCGACCACAGCCTCCAACTCTTCTTGAGCCTTTTTCATTACACGTGGATGCCTGAAAAGCTCAGAGAGAGCCCACTCAATCACGGCTGATGATGTGTCCGCTGCACCAACGAGCATGTCCTAGAGATTGAAAAATTATGTGTGAGAGATATTGGATGCTACAAAAAAAGTTCAAAAATTCAGACAATCACACCATGCAGAAGGAATGGACAAACAATAATACAATAGTCCATGCGAGCTGGGACCACTGAGGCAAAGATATCAACCAAGCCAAAATAGGCATTCGTGCCTCATGTGCTATGTGGCAATGGGCCATGTTCATGCCAGGATGGGTCAGGCTCAAGACAGCATGTTTAAATTAAGGCGGACGTCCCTATTCCAATTATTCCATGTACTTTCGGCCACCTGAGTTTTAGATCGGCCTGGTTGTGGATGCCAAGGAGAACATGAGGGGACACACATGATGGATGAATTGAGTGTCATAAACAAGTCACATTGGGCCCCACACATCTTGTTGTAGGTTAAGCTTAAACTACAAAGCTTTTTAGTGGATCTGACCTCATACATATAGCAATGTATAGTAACGGAATATACATCGCATTCCTCCCTCATGCAGTGCGAATGGAATTTAATTGCATAAAAAGCATAGACATCATACACACGTTATAAAGAATTTATCGCAACAATGATAAAGTCATGCAAATGGGATGATGCACTTGTCCGCCACCGGGAAAATTGAGAGAAGGTGGTTGTGCTCTGTTAGCTCAACCTCGTTGTGTTTAAGGGGTTGTTCTTTAAAAGTGGTTTGTTTTCAAGAATGCACCTTAGCAGATAATTCAATGAAGTCGGTCTTGCTTTAAAGGAAATGGGGTTTAAGTTTCTTTCATTCATTCAATCAAAGGAGAGGGTAGGACAATCTCTAAGATGTGATCTGAAGGCGGGTGACTAGCGGTTAGTTTGCTATTTCGTTCTAAGCCAAGACCCAATAGTTTCTTTAGCAAAAAAGGGATAGATCATAGCCAAAAGGAAAAACTAGTGCTTTTAACTCCTAAGAATAGGGGACAATCAATTAATCTGAACAGAGAACCAAAAGAATCTGTTGCATTTTTCATATGCCTTTCTTTTATATACAGGACTAACAAAATCGAAGAGAGTTCTTTTTTATCACTCCCTCTCCTTCTTTTAGTATTGATTTCTTATTTATTGATTGACTTACCATTTATTAATATGAATTTATTATTTCATTTGAATTCATTTTAAAATTTCAAAGCTAATTGTTTATTATTATTTTATTTTAATTGAAGTTCATAATAAAATACTAATTAGGTCCCTTTTTTCATGTCAATTTCAAAATACTTCGCTTATTGCAATAAAATGCATTAAACCTTGGTATATAAACCTTTTCTATATTCACTTTTGGGATACATATAGGAACAATTTTGTAAGTGGTAATAAAAAGACCAAACAAAAAATAATAGTTTCGTTCTTTAGAAAAAAAAATTACCATGTTTGGTAAACACAATCTATTAATTTTGGACAATTGTAGGGTAGAGATGGTGGAGAGAATTTAATCATCAATATATAATTTCCAGCAATCGGAAGGTTGTATGGTCATAGGTTGCCGGGACAGCCATACACTTGTTGTATAGTAGATATTGAGAGAGAGAGAGAGAGAGAGAGAGAGAGAGAGAGAGAGAGAGAGAGAGAGAGAGAGAGAGGATATGTCGTCCGGTTGGTGATGAGCAATCCCGTTTGAATGGTGGTGCCAGTGGTAGGATTTAGAGACGAAGGGGGGAGAAGTGGATAATAAAAATACTTGGAGGGGATAAAAAAGCAACCAAAATTGGGGCCCTTTTTTGTAAAATATTAAGCAAAAAGTTTTTCAATTCAGACCCACTCTGAATCGTAAGCACCTTATCTTGCATGATCCCCAAGAATTTAAACTAGAGAGAATGATGGATTTCAAACCCATGAGCCTATACAACTGTATTTACAAGATCCTATCAAAACTCTTAGCCCTTTGCCTTGCCAAGCTCCTCCAGGGCCTTTTGTCGTCCAAGATCGATGTGCAATGAAAATATTGCTCTTGCCAATGAAATGAATTGGAAATGCAGGGTGGAAGTGTAATCTTCAAGCCAGACAAGAAAAAGGCTTATAATAAGATAGATTGGGGATTCATGTCTCAAGTTCTAAAGAAATTCGGCTTCTTGACTCTATGGATTGGCCTACTGGAAAGTGTTAGGATAGTTGTTGGTTCTCTATCTTACTTAATTGAAGATTGTTTGGGTTTTCAAGCCATCGACAAGCATTGTCAAGGAGACCCACTCTCGCTCACAATTGTTATCCTAACTGCGAAAGTGCTTAGGGGTATAGATTGGCTTGTAAGAAGTGGTGAATGCATCCATTCCACTTGCTCCATTCATGGCCAAATATTTCTCACCTTTTATTCACTGATGACAAAATAATGTTTCTGAATGGCAGGTAATTAAGTTTCGATTAGAAGAAAAATGTACCCTTTCTACAGGATTATGAGAGGGCTTATGGGCAACGTATCTAAAAGGTCAATCAATTTCCGAGCAGCACCATCACCATACTTATAACCTCGAAAAAGGCTTCAACCAGACTTCTTAGAGTAGATTAGTTGTTCGGCTTTAAGCATGCCAAGCTTTCATTAATCTATCTAGGGTTGCCGTTAACAAGAAGTAGGTAAGAATTATCCATTATCAACAACCTCATTCAAAAAGTGTTGGGCAAAATAGCAGGATGGAAAGCAAAGCTTCTCTCTCTAGACGGGGACGGACATTGATCAAGCATGTTCTTACTAGCTATCTAATCCATACCATGTCAACCATTAACCACCTAGTCTCTATATGTAACAAAATTGAGAAGGCCTTTCCGGATTGCTTTTAGGAACAAAATGCATTAGATCAGGTGATTTAGAGTATGCATTCCAACCAAGTAAGATGGATTCAAAGTTAGATGCCTAGGAGAAGTCATGAAAAGATTAAGATTGAATGTATGCTTCTCTTCTCTAAGAAACGTCACTATCGATAAGCTGCATCAATGCAAGATATCTCTCAAATTTTAACAAAAATCGATCCGAGTGATTTTTTTCTAGGCACAACACTAGAAAGGTTTTAATTAGCTTTTAAAAAGTTTTTAACAGTTAAAGTTTTGTTTCAAGTGGTAAAATTGCTTTAATCAACTTAATTATAATCTAATAGCCCAAATTTGATGGTCCACTTCATGATTGTCATAGGATCTAAATCATTGGTGGATAGCCTTAATAGTGGAGGGATTATATCATGGTTATGTGCATGATAGAGGCAAATTGAAAAACTTCATTCACAATTGGATATACCGAAATCCATAAGGTGGACGAGAGCACCATATTGAGTGCATCTTCTGAAATGCTAACCCTTCTTTATAAATCCTATTGCAGAGGGAATACCCATGAGAGAGAGAGAGAGAGAGAGAGAGAGAGAGAGAGAGAGAGAGAGAGAGAGAGAGAGCTTGGACGACATCTAAACTTTGTCATGGAAAAGTGATCAAAAGAAATCCACTCAATCTACATTATTAGACTTCTCTCTATGTGTTCTCTCATCAGGCTTCTTCATCTGCGATAGCTCGGAGAGAAACTCCCTAGTTTAGGAGATCAGTATCATTTGATTCACATTAAGGATATCATCTTTACACACTTTGTTATGGGAAAAATCAAACTGACCTAGCCTATGAGACACGTGGCAGAGAACGATCAGAGCATATTCCTTGAACTGTCGAGGTATCCGCTACTAGAGAAGCCGAGCTGAGCAAGAAAACCCGATGGCCGAGCCAAACTAGTCAATCAAGCTCGGTACTAAGATTCGTAGATCGACCTCGACCTCGAATACCAACCTGGATCTCGAATATCGACCTCGACGTTGACCTCGATTATTGACCTAGACCTCAGAATTGTCCTCGAGCTCAGAACAGAAAGATTTGGTGAGAATCTTGTGACATATTAAAATAGGATCGATCCGATGAGGCTTAGCCAAAAATCACACCGGTCAAGGAAAAATCGGAGAAATTCTTAAGAGCAGATTCCAATACGTCCCCTCTAGCGTATACAACATATCTAGCGAATCCACTAAGATATGCAAAGCCTTATATATAGACCATCCTACTCTAGGGGGGAGGTACGCACTAAAAATCCTAACTCTAGTCACACCTACTTTAGGTCCATATACCCGACTTAGGCATCGGAGGGTTCCCGGCCACAACTGGCGCCCCTAATGTTCATCATTTTTCGATTAAAGTGGAAGTATCTAGTGACTTATAGGAGGAGTTACGGGATCGACTAGATTCAAGTGATAACACATTTCATGTCTACGTATGACCATAACTATTCATATGTTATTATTATTTAGAAATATTATATCACTACAATTGGGGTATCTTGGGATGAGTCCCTTGATCAAATTGTTTTGGCACACAATTCCATTGCTTATATACACTAGGGAACTAACATGAACCAGATCATTAACTAACAAGGTGAATGGAACTTGGAGAAGCTCGAAAGGAATGTCTCAAATGAGTTACTCAACCAAATTAGGGCAAGCGATGTTAAAACAAGCAATCACAAATACTGCCTTATTTTTTCCTCTTCTACTTCAAGAAAGTTTTCCATGAAACTGGTGTGGGAGTAAATTCGAATTAGGTAAAGTAAGAAAGCGTGGTCAAAGTGGGTTTGGAAAAAGCACGATCCCCTGAAGATGTCAATTTTTGGGTGTCAAGTCTTGAATGGATTGGTCTCCCCTTGATGCTATTGTCCAAAGAGTTGGGATCTATCTTTCTTCTAAATATATCTACTACACATCTGACTGGGAGCAAAGTGGCATAACATAAGAAGGAATGAAGCTAGAAGCCCATTACCTTTCAGCGGGCTGGCCCATTTAACAATCAAAGAGCCAACAGTAAAATCCTCCCATCCAGTATCAGGAGAGAGGATTGATCTAGCGCCAGAATTCAGCAAGAGAGAAGCAGGCTGATTCAGCCATGGAACAAGTCTATGGACAGCGTGTACTGCACTGAAAGAAGAGATGAGAATGTCAACCATTCAATGACCACATCACAGGACCAAGAATATCTAGTTAATTAGAGGAGGGAGCCGTCAGGGACGTGACTTGCTAGAATGGATAAAACCGAAAGCAGAGAAGACTCCAGTTTTATCTAGGTTCAAGGAGGAGACAATGGTTAGGAACATGAGAATAATTTCTCTACAATAGAAATTGGAGTTTGTAGTTACTCCTAAGGCTTCTATAGCAGGTAGAGTTCTCCCTCCGGTCGCCTCAGTAGGAATCAGTAATGCAAACCCTATCAGTGGTGTAGTGGAGGACTCGGACCATCTTTTCTGCCAGTGTAAGCTTGCTCCAATATTTTACAGGCATTTCAGAGCAATATTCAACGTCCAACAGCCAGTAGTCAATTAATTCAGCAAAGGTTCCACCAATGCAGTAGCCTCACTCGAACCTCCTCAAGATTCAAAGTGCTAAGAAAAACTATCCTGAGCATCACTGTGTGGGAGCTATGGTTATGTGGGAACATGAGAAAATATGAGGGAAAATTCACATTCGAGGTAGGGATAATTAGGAAAGTTAATAGTTGGATAATAGAAAAAGAGGGTCACATGCTGAGCGACTGCGAAATTCCTTTTTGGAATCCATAGGCATGTAATCATTGGTAGTTCTCAATCAGATAAAGCATCACGAGGAATCTCTAAACATAAAATGGATGAGACCTAAAAAAGGATGGATTAAACTAAATGTCGACGATTGGTAAACAGTCAACACAAAAGAAGGGTGTGGTGGGGGCATGTGCAGAACACACGAGGAAACCTCGTTTTTACTTTTCAAAATTATTATGCCTCAGTTTTCAATAATGTAAAATGTTGTTATTGATCATGTTCAAAGATGATTATTGAGAGCCTTATCAAGCCTCACTCGAGTCCTAAATGGAAGATATGGTAATGTATTTGGGGAGATTGAAAAGGAATTGCTATAAATAACCACTCGCTCACATATGTGTACAGCCATAGAGTACACGAGTCGAACCCAGTCGCACTTAGACTAGCTCGGCTCTGTTGAGAAAAGTCTTAAATCTAAAAGGTTTTGAGGTCGTTCAACCGGTCGTGGGAAACTTCGACTGGTCGTGGGAGACGCTCGACTGGTCGTAGGTTCGAGCCTTAGCACGACTCAAAGTCCAGCGAGTTTTTGCTGTTTTTACTGTAGCTACGACTGGTCGAGGGTCAGCTACAACTAGTCGAAGGTGGGCTACGACCAGTTGAAGACTCGCTACGACTAGTCGTAGGTTACGCAGTTTGTTCTGCGATTTTGCGTGAAACTGTGGATTTGAATCCTTTCGCAACTGGGATGCGGAAAGGAAGTTTCCTAAACTATAAATAGGTATCCCTAGGGGTTTTTTAGGGTATGGTAATGTATATTAAGGCTTCCTAAAAGGATTTAGGGTTATCAAAGGGTGTAGCAAGGGTGAGATTCGACGTTGTTCGAATCGGGTAAGTCCTTTCTCTTTGTAATTGATTTTTTCATAGTGGTGATCTGTCGCTTTGTGCCGTGGTTTTTTCCCGCAAGGGTTTTCCACGTTAAATCTGTGTATTCTCTTGTGTGCTTGGTGCCATTGGATTACCATCCTAGATCTAGATCTGTGTGATTCCGCTGGCCAAAAATCCCAACAAGTGGTATCAGAGCAATCGGTTGGGGCACAGATCTGAATCTGAGGGATTAGTAATAATGGCAAGCGCTAGGTATGATATTAAGAAGTATTCAGGAAAAAATAATTTTGAGTTATGGAAGATCAAGATAATGAGTTCCTTAATCAAGCAAGGCGAAGATGGTGCTCTTGAGGAGCGGAAGTCCACTATGACTGATGGTGATTGGAATACTCTTGATAAGAAGGCTATATCATCGATCCGTTTATGTCTCACGGATGAGGTTCTCTACAACGTCATGAGGGAGAAAACTGCGGCTAAGTTATGGGCGAAGCTGGCGAAGCTAGAGGATGTTTATGCGAAGAAATCCTCTCAAAATCGCCTGCACTTAAAGCGACAGTGGTATAACTTCAAGATGGCAGATGGTGGAGATCTGGAGGCTCACATCAGCAACTTTAATAAATTGGTTTGCAAATTGCTGGATATAGAGGAAGTGATGAAAGATGAAGAACATGCATGTATGTTGTTGAATTCTCTCCCGGCGTCTTTTGAGGCATTCAAGGACACTATGTGAATGCTATGCAGTGTCGATACAGTTATCTCAGCTCTTTAAGGGAAGGCTATGAGACAACTAAATAGCGACATGGGGACGTCTTCTGATGCACTGTTTACAGTGAGTAGGAATTCTGAACAAGGTACAGGTTCTTCAGGTTATAGATCCAAATCCAAGGGCAAGGGCAAAGGAAAGGTAAAGTGCTGGAACTGTGGGAAGGAAGGACATGTGAAGAGGGATTGTGAAAATCCTAAATCGAAGAGGGAAGATTCTAAGGCTTCATGCAGGGAAGCCAACGCTGCCACGTCAGATGGATGTGATGGTGATGTTTTATCTATGTCTACTATCAGGCGGCCATACGATGATCGTAAGGACGAGTGAATGCTAGACACAGGGGCATCTTTTCACATGACTCCTCATCGGAGTTGGTTCGCCAGCTATAGGGAGTGCGATGGTGGACAGGTATTTATGGGCAATGACATTGTCTGTAATGTTGTGGCTATTGGTTCTGTATGCATCAAGATATTTGATGGGGTGGAGCGTACCTTGACAGATGTGAGGCACGTTTCTGATTTGAAGTAGAATCTGATTTCTCTTGGTGTGCTTGAGGCAAAAGGATGCAAGTACACAGGTATTGATGGTGCTCTTAAAGTATTTAAGGGGGCACGGGTAATCATGAAAGCGCAATGACTCGGTAACTTATACAGGTTGATTGGAAGCACTTCAAACAGTGGAGCTACAGTAGATGTAGCGGATTCCACCTCTGCATGTGTGTGGCATGTTGGACATGGCCACTTGAACGGGCAGGGTAGGAAGGCTGAGACGTGCTTACAGGGATACAGAGCAGGTGGAGCAGTCACCTTTGAGAAGAATCACATGGCATGATCGCAGGATATCGATGAGGTATATAGACGACTCCAATATTGCAGGGGATTCATCCTCTATTCAGATGGCTCTAGGTGAGCCTAGTGCTGAGAAGTGGAAGGTGACTATGGGTGATATAATGGATTTGTTGTACCAGACTGACATATGAGAGCTGGTGGAGCTTCCAGTGGGCCGGTAAGCGGTTGGATGCAGGTGAATCTTCAGGAGGATATAACATAGATACAGGGCGATGTTGGTAGCGAAGGGTTATGCTCAGAGAGAAGGGATCGGCTTCTCAGAGATATTTGCGTCGACGGTATAGCAGGTGTCTATTAGATCCGTGTCTGCCGCTGGTTAGCCAACGTGATCTTGAGCTGGAAGGATGGATGTAGAGTTTGCACTTCTATAAGGGAAAGTGAAGAGCAAATCTACATGAAGCAACCAGAGCGGTTTGAAGTTAAAGGGGCTGAGAAAAGACTTTGCAGGAGGTCGTGGTTCGACCTGTCGCCTAGGCAGTGGTTTGATTCCTTCATGGTGGGACATTCAGGATGAAGGATTGGGGGGCTGCAAAGATGGTTCTCGGCGTTGAGACTGAAAGAGGAGTAGGCTTTGGTAATCACAGGAGGAATACCTTGTATGTAGGTATTGATCTAGGATGTGATGGGCCAGGTAAAGCCAGAGAGCGTTCCCTACGCGTCTCTCCTCAAGTTTTTCCTCAAGACATGTCCCAAAACAAATGAGAAAAAGCAAGATATCTCATGAGCCTTATTCGAATGCGGTGGGCAGTGTATGTCATGGTCTGGTTTAGACCGGTTATTTCATAGGCTATCAGTGTTGTGAGCAAGTACACCGGCAAGCAATATTGGGTAGCGGTGAGATGGTAAGAAGACTACGTCATTCTTTTGTGAAGACAGGAGCAAAGGTGGTTGGGCATGTGGATTTAGATCCGACAGATATGATCAACAAGAAATTCCTGTAAAGAAGTTCAAGTTCTGTAAAACTTCTCTGGGCTCGGCGATGGCGGAAAAGAAGGACGGAGTGTGATCTTGAGCTATGATGTGAAGCAGAGATAAGAGAAGAGGTCAGGAGCTACACGGTTGAAGATTGAAGACTTGGTGGAGATTGTTGAGAAAAGTCTTAAATCTAAAAGGTTTTGAGGTCGTTCGACCGGTCGTGGGAAGCTTCGACTGGTCGTGGGAGACGCTCGACCGGTCATAGGTTCGAGCCCTGACACGACTCAAAGTCCAGCGAGTTTTTGATGTTTTTACTGTAGCTACGACTGGTCGAGGGTCAGCTACGACTGGTCGAAGGTGGGCTACGACCAGTCGAAGACTCGCTACGACTAGTCGTAGGTTACGCAGTTTGTTCCGCGATTTTGCGTGAAACTGCGGATTTGAGTCCTTTCGCAACTAGGATGCGGAAGGGAAGTTTCTTAAACTATAAATAGGTATCCCTAGGGCTTTTCTAAGGTATGGTAATGTATGCTAAGGCTTCCTAAAAGGATTTAGGGTTATCAAAGGGTGTAGCAAGGGTGAGATTCGAGGTTGTTCGAATCGGGTAAGTCCTTTCTCTTTGTAATTGATGCTTTCATAGTGGTGATCTGTCGCTTTGTGCCGTGGTTTTTTCCCGCTAGGGTTTTCCAGGTTAAATCTGTGTATTCTCTTGTGTGTTTGGTGCCATTGGATTACCATCCTAGATCTAGATCTGTGTGATTCCACAGGCCAAAAATCCCAACAGGCTCGGCTCAGTTAGCAGGCTACCCCAGCTCAAACTCAACTCCGCTTAGTCATCTACCTTGACTGGGCAACTCGGCTCAATAGTAGCTCGGGCCAATTACAGCCAAGTTTGAGCCGAGCTTGAACTCGATCTTTCAAGCCGAGTTTGAGTTCAAGCCTACGAGCTAAATTCAAGTTTGGATTTTAAATTTTTTAATATATATAATATATAATATGCATAATATATAATATATATATATTTTAATTTAAATATATAATTATATACAAAATATTTATATTAACTGAACATGAACTAAGTCAAGTTCGAGTCAAGTTCCAAGCTGAGTCGAGTCGAGCTTGGTCTAGCTTAAACTCAGCTTGAATTTTTATTGAGCTCAAAAAAGCCGAGTCTAGCCAAATAAGCAAGGTAACTTAGTTCGAATACAGCTCTTAGTACAGGTAGAGCAACAAGGCAGCAAATTGTCTGGCTACATTAGGAAGCAACGATGATGGTTCTAAATTTTATAAAGGGAGAGAAGAACCCCCGAAAACTGTGGAGGTGTCCTGATCTTGGATACGGCGGAGACAGGTAATTCTGTTGGAAGGAAATAGTTGGTAACTTGATTTTTTAGTTATCTGGATTCAGATCATAGTAAAAGTGTTTTCAGCATAGGTTTGTCGTAAGTGGGAGCTTTTTCTAATCTTGTTGGGTTTCCCTAGTAGATAGGTCACATCCGAAGGCGTCAGAGGTGCATGGCCATATATGCAAGTGTCGGGGTTTTCCAGTGGTGGGGGCTGTCGATGCAGTTGGATATCTTCTGTCAGTTTTATGCAGTTGGATATCTTCTGTAGTTCTATGCAGTTGGATATCTTCTGTCAGTTTTAAGCTTAAACCATATAGTGAATCATGGGGAGCGGTGTAGGTGAGACCCGGGACTCACCCAGACGGTGCAGCCCTTACCGTGGGGTCCACCTTGATGTATATATTCTGTATCCACACTGTCCATCCATTTTTCAAGTTCATTTTAGGATGTTATACCAAAAATGAAACAGATCTAATTATCAGGTGGACCATACCATACGAAACAGTAGTGATTGACTATTGATGAGCTACAGAAGTTTTTGGATCAAGCTGATATTTGTTTTTTCCCTTCATCCAGGCTTATGTAACCTTATAAACAGATTGGATGGAAAACAAACATTACGTAGACGTTAAGATGCACAGTAAGAAGTTTTTAATGGTAGGGTGTTGGATCATGACTGTTACCTAGAGATGAAGCCTTAAAATGACATGGAAAAATGGATAGACAATGTCGATACACACTACAAGAAATTTAACTTTTACGTACGAAAATATTCGTAGGTAAATGATATTATTTCGTAGGCAAAGAGTTTTACCTACGAAATATTTCGTCGATAAATTCGTTGGTACAACGCCGTGGGTAAAGACTTTTACCTACGAAAAATGTCATCGTTGGCAATGGTAAGACTTTTACCAACGAAATTAAAAACTTTGTTAAGACTATTACCTACGAACGTTTTCGTAGGTAAAAACCGCTATTAAGACTTTTACCTACGACCGGTTTCGTAGCTAAAAAATTTGTTATAACTTTAACGCGAGCATTTTTTCGTAGGTACAAACGATGTTAAAACTTTTACCTATGAACATTTTAGTAGCTACAAACTTGTTAAAACTTTTACCTACGACATGTTTCGTAGGTACAAACTGTATTAAGACTTTTACCTACGAACGTTTCCGTAGCTAAAAACTTTGTTAAAACTTTAACCTACAAATTTTTTCGTAGGTACAAATGGTGTTGACTTTTACCTACAAACATTTTCGTAGCTACTAACTTTGTTAAAACTTTTACCTACGACATGGTTCGTAGGTACAAACTGTGTTAAGACTTTTACCTACGAACTTTGTCGTAGCTAATAACTGTGTTAATACTTTTACCTACGAAATTTTGTGTAGGTACAAACGGTGTTAAGACTTTTACCTACGAAAGGTTTCGTAGGTACAAACTGTGTTAAGACTTTTTGCCTATGAAATTTGACGTAGGTAAAACTGTTGATGAAACTTTTACCTACGAAATGATTTATAGGTAAAAAAAATGAATGAACGTCTTACCTGCGAAAAAATTCGTAGGTAAAAATATAGATGGAACTTTTACCTACGAAAATTTTCGTATGTAAAAGTCTCTCTCTTTTTTTTTTCATAAAACAGGCAAAAATTCCTGTTACAATATATTTCATTATATTCATATTCCCATTTTTCCAAACAAACACAAATTGCATCCATCCAAACACAAACCACATCCATACATACACAAATAGTCTTATCCACATTACATTCATCCACGCAGAAATACATATAAGTTTAACATTCGTATATAAAATAAATTATAAATAAAATACGACAAATCACAAAGATGAAGGCGGAGGTGGTGGGGCATCAGATGAAGGCGGAGGTGGTGGGGCATCGATGGGTAAGCGTGCAGCGAGAACCTGCAATATCTCCTGCATCCGTCGCTCATGCTCCACCCGCATATCCTCCATCCTCCTCTCCTGCTCCTCCCTCTGCCTCTTTTGCTCCTCCTGCTTCTCATGCTCCTCCCTCTGCCTCGCTAGCTGGTCTTTAATCTCGTCGACAGCGCCCCGTAGATGTTGAACCTCTTTCTCTGCGATATCAGCTCGGCGTATGGCGCTCTCGCTAGCGACGGATCGGCTAGATGCAACTATAGCGGGTGCCATGAGCTTGGCACCATGGCCAAGCCTACGCACATATCCAGAACGGGTGCCAACCACCTCGCTCAGGATCTCTGGCTCACTCCGCTGAGTACCATCGGGAGTGGGCTGACTGCGTATGGCGTCCATCGCCGCCTGTAATGAAAACATGAATTTTCATAATGAATAACATTATTATAATTCAATTCAATTAAATTTTACAATGTAATGATTTTTACCCAATTCTCGCTGGCTGTAGGATGTACCCAAGATCCCGTCGCCTGCCGACAATGAGTCTCTCTGTAGAAGTCTACTGGTCCGGGCTCCTGACCAGTGACGGAATCTCGCTGCACAATCGAAATGACAATAGAGTTAATATAAATGCATGGAAAAAATATATCAACTTAATAATAACCAGTAACTTCTTACCATGTCGCGACGAAGTTGTACAAATGACTTTGAACCAGATATGTGGTTCACTTCCAACTTTCCCCTGTTCGCGGAATTTATTTTGCTCCTCTTCTGAACACATTATTCATAATACATTGTCAGTAATTACGAATTTAATTGTTACCTTAAGATATCGTAAGTATGTAAATATTACCTGAAAAGACTCAGACAAAAATTTCTCACAGAGTATCCGCCAGTCGTCAATGGTCACGTGCGGCGGTGCGGTCAGAACGGCCTCCTCGGGGCTCCTGCACCGCTTGTACCGCCGGTGTAAATCACTGCGGTACTCCTTGAACCGCTCTTTGATCATGTCGTCGACGGCATGGGAAATGTACGGAACACTCAAATCCAAGAAAAATTTATCCTGTAATTTCATAAATAATGGATTAAGGCAATAAACTTATTAAGAAAATAACTTAACCGTAAATGAACTTTTACAAAACAAAATTTAATTTACTAAATTTTACCGTAAGGCGCTGACGGATGTGCTGCCGCACATCATCTGTCACATCTGCCCAACAGGGGGTAGTGGTAGGGATCAGAGATCGATATAAGACACCGACCTCCGACGTAAACAACCTGGCATTGTCCCCAACAGGTCTAAGGCAGTCCTGTGGGAACTCTACTGTTACCCTACCCTCACGTGTAAGTCTCTGTAAAACTAACCCACGCATGGGTCCACATCCTCGTCGGCTGGTCGACGATGCTGTCGCAAAAGAAATATGTTAAGTCTACTGTATCAACAGAAGTATTTAAAAGAAATATATGTCTAGACTTACATGCAGTACTCGGTGTATGAACGATTGAGGGATCAGACGCTGTCATGCAACATGTGACGGCGATGCTGTCTCCATCGCATCATGGGTGAAAGGGTAGATCTAGTGCGCGAACGACATCTTCCACCTGGTGCCATCACTGGATATGTGCGAGGTACGAACTTATAAATTTATACAATGTCAGTACAGGTGGAATATACTAAAACATTATACAAGTAGTGTTGATGGTAGAATGCATTTGTGCTTATGCTTTGAAAGATGATTAAAATATGATTAGACCATTACACTATAATGCACATAGAATATAAGAAAACTGTAAATATTAATCTATAACCTTTGAAATTCTATTACACATTGTCATTCTATATTAAATACGAAACAATCAGGCATAAACATTTAAATAGATTATATGAAAGCATACTATCCATCTAACCTTGAACTGTCCAAAATGGGACAATTTGAGCGATTTCTATGCCACCAAAAACACACTTTATCTATGTATGGCCCCATAGAAATCCTCAAACGGGTAATTAATCATCTAACTTACAAATCACAATTACAAGTCACAACTATAAACTAACTAATCACAATAATAATTTAAGACAAAAAAATTTAATATACAAGCTCATTAACGTTTGCAAGGACCATTTTAGGCAATAGAAGACAATGAAACAATATGCACATTTTTGGGCTTTTTCCATGCCAACACTTGGATGCTCCTACCCTTGGCACACCAAATTAAGCTCTATGTAGGCTAGTTTTGGGTGAGCAAAGTGATTCAACTTTCACATTCTGTGACATGTTATATGGTAAAATGAAGTTCCCTTATTGCTTTAATGAACTCCCAAGTATGGACTTATACCTTAAGGCATTGTCCATTTGGGTGCAAATGGTGGATCTTATTGGACCAGAACTATTCATGTTTGTAGCAATTAAAGATATTTCTTGGAAGATAGCCACCACCACAGTGAAACATGGTTTGAAAAAAGAGAAGAAAGTTGGGGACTAGCATCAATACAGATGTTGAACTCTATTCCAAACTGAGGTGTCTAGTAAATTTAAGAATTCTTTGGCAGTCATACTTGAGAACTTTCCCAGTTTTGTTTTGCTGAATGGATGGGAAATCAGTGCTACCTCTTAATTGTTTGAGATTATCATCTCCATACTAATTCAGCTCTTGGTCTCAGTCCATTATACTTTCTACTGCTGGCAGTGTTACCTGAACTCATGGCATGGATGCCAAGTGTCGAAGTGTCCAAATTTTATCTGGTACAGCAAACCTAGAGATCTAGATGGGAACACGATTATACATCAATAAATATTTTTGTAATATATAAAATTAACTAATAAGTAAAAGGGGAAAAAAGATGGAAAAGTAAAACTCATGCAGATTTAAGAAGATAATTCGCATAGCTCCAATGAAAACAAATCAGTAGAAGTCAAAACTAGAAAAAGAATCAGTTGATAAAACAGCTGAACTCAACACAATAATCATTTCAAGAATAGTAGCTGGTATAATTTGATAAAACAACAGAACTCAACACAATAATCATTTCAAGAAATAGTAGCTAGTATAAGCAATACAATGAGCATGAATTGCTCCCCTAAAAAATTAGAAACCAATAAAAACAAAAAGAACAATAAGACATGTGATTCTTCATTATGTGGGTCATGTTAAGTATTAGTAAAGAAACTAACACTGAGAGAATGTGAGGGAATCCCTATGAATGGTTTCTTTGACACCAAGAGAGTGAAGGCAAGCTTTGGGGTAGGAGTGAGAAATGCTCACTTAAACCAGGAAAAAAAATAAATCTGATTTATAGATCAGATGATGAAACAATAAAAAGAACGAAATTTGAAGAACATATGTAGTCTCCAATACAGCGCTTTCTGATGACATCAATAGGACAATTCATCCGTGCAGCTTTTAAGTGTTCTGTCACATTGAAGAGCATCCAAGTGTTGGCATGGAAAAAGCCCGAAAAGTAGAAAGTGTCCCGTTCAGGTAAAACTGGCTTCACTCTGTAGATGCCCTGATCAAAAATTAACCTGACCCACTCATCATGTGGGTTATGATTTTTGAAGCAAATGGATGGCTATGAATAGCTAGGGAAAGTATCTTTTGGCTATCTCTTTCTCTGATGCACAGAGGCCCAACTAATGACTGGACTTGCCATGTTTCTGCCCAAGGGTATGTACACAGTAGGCCAACTTAAGGTACAGTTTGGGTGTTCTACACGTGCCATATTGGCACATGTAGCAGCTTGCAGAAAGGGGCAGGGATCTACAACCCTGTAGAATTAGCAAAATCCTCTAAAAGCACTTCAGTGTTTGTGCGAATGGATCAAATTAAAATCTTATTCACCCACTTTGGTTAACATAAAAAGAATTACAGAAGTGCGAAAATACCATCAGTTGTAACTCGTAAATGAGTACGAGGAAATAAAAGGCCCAAATTTTGGAATAAGAACTTTTCGCTTACAGGCAAAGGCACCACTATTTTGTGGTTAGTGGTGCCTTGCCATCTTTCTCTATCCACCATTTGTGTATGATATCTGTACCATGAAAAATGGTAGGCCTCACTATGAAGAGCACCATTCTCGAAAATCAGGCTGATCCTCTCACTAGGTGGGCCGCACGTATATGTTGAGCCAGACCATTGTTTGTCCATTGATACAAATGCTATGGCCCATCTAATGAGCGGACTAGCCTAATTTTTGTGCCAGGTGATCTTCATGTAGGGACTCAAGTTTTCATGGTACAGGTATCGTACACAAGTGCCATTGCCTTTAGGTGCTTAGTTCTCTTTTGGAATCCTTTCTCTAGATTTGAAAATTTCTGAATTATTTTTTTGGGTGTGTTTGGTTGCTCCAAATATCATGAAATTTCATTACGTTTCATGATTAGTCAGTCTAATTTGGTGCAACCAAACGCACCAGTATGCGTGAGGATTCAATATCACCAAGTTTTGAAAATATCGCAGAAAAATATGCTAACTGATATTATCACGCAATTTTCAATAATGTCAGCAGATTTTAAAATATTGCATCTTTATCGTGATATTAACTCAAAAAATAGTAAAAACCTAAGGAATTCGTTATATAAATATTATATTTAAACTTAAATTTATTTATCATACACGTTGTTGCATCAAGCATATAAAAACAGTGCTTTTGCTTCTCCTTTTTTTCTTTTTTTTGTTGGTACTAAAGAATAGGACTTGTTTCAGACATCATACTCATCTGCTATATGTGTACCACTTAGATGAAGGGTCAGGGTTTTTACCTTTCCAGCTTTGAGGAAGAGAACGAGAGGAGTTTGAGTTGGAGCCCCGAGTCCACGCCAAAAATTGGGTTCCTGATCACTAAGGAGAGAGAGAGAGGATGCGTGAGAGAGAGAGGACCGAGAGAGGCAGAGAGAGAGGACCGAGAGAGGCAGAGAGAGATAGAGGATGCGCTTGAGAGAGGGAGCGGATTGGATACTGAACGCGGTTACTGAAGTGACGTGGCAAAGCCGATTGGTGGATCAAAGACTTTGGCAGTAGTTTCTGCGCTGGGAACCCAGGTAGGACCCACTATGATGTTTGTGAGAAATCCTACCCGTCCATCCATTTTTTGAGTTCAATTCAGGATATGAAGCCAAAAATGAACTGTTTCCAAAGCTCAAGTGGGTCAAAAACATGATAATTGATCATACACGGTTGAAATATTAGTAGGTCAAAGAAGTTTTGAGTCATGCTAATATTTTTTATTTCAATTCAACTCAGTAGGAATGAAGTTATTAATGGTAAGGATGGCTTGTAAACATCACTGTCGAACCCAGGTAGATTTTAACGGTAGGAATTTCTTTAACCACATTTTCCTTTAGTATGGCCCACTTGAGCTTCGTCACTATGGGGCCTGGAAAGGTTTCAACGGTGGAAATCATTATTTCCAATTTTTCCTGTGGTACGGTCTATTTGATATTTTTATAAGCTTCAATTTTGGGCTCAACGTCTAAAATTAGATGGAAAAACAGATGAAAGGTGTCACAGTGGGCCCAACTGAATTTTTTTGAGTGTGACAATCCGATTTCATGGCCGAGTGGGTGCACGGAGGAAACGGAGAAAGATCCGTTAACGGATCCAGCAGAGTAGCATTTATACCTAGGGAACATGCCATTGGTATCTAACCAATGGCGTTTTGCACAAGATTTTGTGTGGGTCCTACTTAGTTATTTGTGTGAAATCTAACCCCTCTATCCATTTTTTAAGCTCATTTTATGACGTGGGACCAAAATCGAGGAGGATCAAAAACTCATATAGGCCACACAAGAGGAAACAGTGGAGATTAGTGACCACCGTTGAAATAATTTTCTTTTGGTTTTTTCACTTTATCTAAGTGAAAATGACCTTATAAACGGTTTAGATGGCATATAAACAGCAAGGTAGAGCCTAGGAAGGGTTCAACGGTAGGCATTCCTTTCCCCACTGTTTCATCTCCTATGGCCTACTTGAGTTTTGGATCCTACTCATTTTTGGTAGAATATCTTAAAATGAGGTCAAAAAATGGATGGACGGCTTTGATTTCTCACAAACATCCCAACGGGCCCCACCTAGAATCCTTGCGCTGGAACGTCATGCGAAAGGCTTTCGTTGGAAATCCGCGTACGACACGGATTGGTTACTCCCCCTGGCACAGGCCCCGTGGCCAGTGGTCGGTGCTATGTGGGACCCACCATGATGTATGTGTTTCATCCATTCTGTTCATCCATTTCTACAGAGCATTTGAGGGCTTTATACAAAAAATAATAAGGATAAAAATCTTAGGTGGACCACACCACAAGGAAAAAAAATAATGATTGGATATCCACCATTAAAATCCTCCTAAGGCCCACTGTACTGTTTATTTGACATCCAATATGTTGATTAGGTCGTACAGACCCAGATGAAGGGAAACAATAAATATCGGCCTGATCCAAAACTTTTATGGTCCCAAAATATTTTTAATGTTCAATGTTCATTCAACACGGTTTCCTGTAACGTGTTCCACTTGAGAGTGAGATATATCGCTCTCTTTTTTTTTTTTTTTTTTTCATGCCATAAAATGATCTATAAAAATAAATGGACGGAATGGATGAAATATATAAATCATGGTGGGGCCCACATAGTACTGACAACCAGCCAATTGGTGGTGGCAGGGAGTAGCCAATCCGTTTCCGTCGCTGACCTGGGCGTCTCTTGGACACCCTATGGTCAGTGACGTCACTAAGTTTTGTGGGCCCACTATGATGTATTTGTTATATCCACACCGTCCATCCATTTTGAGATATCATTTTAAATCATGATCTAAAGAATGAGGCAGATAAAAATCTGTAGTGGACCCCACCATAGAAAACAGCGGGATAGTGATTTCCACCGTTGAAACTAACTATCTTAAGGCCCATCGTAATGTTTATTTGAAATCCAACCAGTTCAAAAGTTAAAAAATACATGAAATATGAGAAAACACAAATATTATCTTCATATAAAACTTTTTTGCCTTTAGACGTTTTTAACGGTGGGCGTCACTGTCCCACTGTTTTTTGTGCTGGGGTCCATTAGAGCTTTGGATTTAACTCGTTCTTTGGATATTGCCCTAAAATGATCTCTACAAATGGATGGAAGGGGTGGATATAAAACATACATAATGGTGGGGCCCAAAAATGAGAGATAAATATCAGGTGGACCACACCACATGAAAACAATAGTGATTGGATATTCATCATTAAAATCCTCGTAAGGTCCACTGTACCGTTTATTTGGCATCCAATGTGTTTATTAGGTCATACAGGCCTAGATGAAGGGGGAAAACAAAAATCATCTCGATCCATAACTTTTATGGCCCCCGAAATGTTTTTAATAGTTGATGCTCATTCAACACTGTTTCCTGTAATGTGGTCCATTTCAGATTGGGATATACCTCATTTTTGGTCTCATGCGATAAGATGATCTTTAAAAATAGATGGACAGCATGGATTAAACACATACATCATGGTGGAGCCCCCATAGCACCAACCACTAGCCATTGGCTAGTGTCACGAGAAGTAGCCAATTTGTTCCCCTTATATATGGTGCAGTCCATTTAATCTTTGGATATGATTCATTTTTTGGATAATTCTCTAAAATGATCTCGAAAAATGGATGAACGGTGTGGGTTGATCCCAAATTTTTGGTAAATCCAAAACTCAAGTGGACCATGCCACACGAAACAATGTGAAATAATGATTTCCAACGTTGATACCTTCCTTGGGCCCACAGTAATGTTTATTTGTCATCCAACCTGTTCATAATATCAAACAGATATGAATGAAGAGAAAACACAAACATCAGCTTGATCCAAAACTTCTATGGCCTCCAAGAATTTTTCAATGGTAGAGGTTCAATCACACTATTTCTTGTGGTGTGGTCCACTTGAGCTTTGGACATGATTCCTTTTTGTTCTTTAGACCCCAAATCATCTGTTAACATGGATGAACGGAGTGGATAAAATAAATAATTAATGGTAGAACCCACAAAGTTAATTCAGGGTAATTAGTAAATCACCTAAATGGAGTGGAGAGGGGTTTCCTTTCATAATCATATATTGGGTTTGCCTAAATGTGATTCAGATATCCAACCCACTCATTATGTGTGTCCCACTTGGATGAGGGGTCAAACTAAGTTTCAGCCGCATCCAAAACTCACGTGGGCCCCACCAACTTCTTTTATATTTTTTAGGATGTCTTCACATGGTTTTAGATGGCATAGCCCACCTGAGTTTCGTATACGAATAATTTTTTACGTATCTCATAACCTGAAGGAGACACATTAAATTCACGGTGTTGATGTTCGACACACATTATGATGGGGCCCACAAAACTTACATCAACACTTAGGCTCTCACGAGGTCAATAAAGTTGGGTCACAATTTTGACCAAAATATTTGCCCCATTTTACCTGTCTGCTCCATTCACTCTATTTCTCTAATCAATACTCAATTTCAATAGTTATTCGTCCCGATCAGGTTACATATGAAAAAGATATTGGGCATACAAGATTGATCAACAATTTTAGTGAAATTTGATTTAAACATTTGAAGTTTTTTACTCTTTAATCTGGAATGATTAGATTGTCCAAAAACGGTTAAAGCTACAATTAGTGGATGTGCCTAATAATTTAGTAACTTCTTTTTTTCAAATATAAATTTGAATTTCCATTAAAAAATAACATTCTTTTATAAAATGCATATTTTTGAAAACATTTTAACAAAATAACATTTTTATTATAAATTATTTCTAAAAAAAATTAAATACAAATTTTGAATTTTTATTTTCAAAATTTAAAAATATTTTCTCATATTTTAAATTTTTCTAAATAATTTCAAAATGCCGATTTTCTTTTCTTCAAAATAAGCATCATTTTATTTTCAAAAATTTTCTCAAACATTGTTAAAATTTTGAACTTCTCAATATTCTTTTTCATGAAATATTACAAATATTAAAATATAACATTTTAATCGTAAAAAATAAAAAAATTTCCACATGATATAAAAACCATATATATACAGAAAAACAGAGGATTATTACCAACGGGTGCTGGTTGTCGGTAAAAACAATTAGCGACGGTTATCTGCCGTCGGGAAAACTTTTATTTTGAGGGAACCCTTTCCCGACGGTTATAGATCGTCGGAAAAACTGTCATGCTTTCTGCCATGGTTATCTTTGGTCCCTGGAGGGAACCTTTTTCCGACGGTTTTAGTTCGTCGGTAAAACTGATGCTTTTGGTGGGAACCTTTTTCCGACGGTTTTCATTCGTCGGTAAAACTGTCATGCTTTCGTTCATGTCGGGAATCTTTGGTCCTTGGCGGGAACCTTTTCCCGACGGTTTCAGAACGTTGGCAAAACTGACATGTAACCTTTTTCCGACGGTTTTAGCTCGTCGGGAAAACTGTTATGCTGTCAGTCATGGCGGGAATCATTGGTCATTGGCGGGAACCTTTCTACGACGGTTTTAGTTCGTCGGTAAAAAGCGATATTACCAACCCTAAACTAGTACGGGATTTAGGCCGACGGTTGATTTCTGTCGGGAAAAATAATTTGACCGACGACATTGGTGTTCGTCGGTATTTACGTCCTTAACAGATTTTATCCGACGCTTCAAGTCCGTCGGGGAAAATACTATTACCAACGAAAGTGGTTTTCAGCGGTCAATAACATTGTATCGAATTTTTCCCGACGGCTGATGTCCGTTGGTAAAAACACATTTACCAACGAAACTTTTTCATCGGTACTAACATTGTACCAGATTTGTGCCAACGTACCATGTCCGTCGGGAAAAATAATTTTGCCCACAACGATAGGTTGTCGGTAATTACATTGTACAAGATTTTTGCCGACGGTTTATGTCCGTCGGGAAAAACACTTTTACCAACGAAAATGAAATTTCGTTGGTAAAAATAAATTTTTCGATTTTTTTTTTTCAAGAAGTAAAAATAACCATTACCAACGAAAATTTACGTTGGTAAAAGTATACTTTTACCTGCGAAATTAAAATTTCGTCGTTAAAAGTAAACTTTTACCAACGAAAATAATTTTCGTTGGTAAAAGTCCTTTTTACCTAAGAAAAAAAATCGTTGGTAAAAGTTTCGTCGGTAAAAGTCCAGTTTCTTGTAGTGACATGGGGGCCATGGTTAGGGTCGCACAGTCTTGGGTGAAGCTGCCCTGGGTCTCACCCAGTCCGATCCGGCCGCGTGGTAGGAACCATTGGTATGTGCATTACCTTTAATTCATCCATAAAATGCACCCTCTTGCAATTCTCCTTTGTATCCAGTAGAACCACGTCAATTCAGAAGAAACGGGCTTCCTCCCGTTCAAACCTTTACAGGCTCGTCACCTTATTTATATACGATCTAGACCATTGGTTTTCTTTTATGTGGCCCATGTGAGTGCTAGATCTGCCTCATTTTAGGAGTCATGCCCTAAAATGATCTAGTAAGACAGATGGACAACATGGATATTTTACAAACACTATAGTGGGCCACACCTAGCTTCCTACCTAGGGTCACTAACAGTCTATCGACGTGGGGAGCGGAGTATGGGCAACCCCTGGCCACACCAAACACGGTGCCGACAGAGGGTCTCGCCTTGACGTATGTATTGTATATACATACCAACCAATCTTTTGATAAGGTCATGAGACCTAGATGAAGGGAAAAATAAATATCGAAATGGTCCAAATTCTGTGGCCTACAAGAAGCTTTTATAGTAAATCATCACCGTTTTGGCGAACTTAAGATTTAGATATACTCCATCTTTGGGCATGCCTTAAAATGATCTAGGAGACCGTGTAGATATACAATATGTACATCAAGGTGGGCCCCACGGTCAGGGACGCACCGTGCTAGATGAGTACGGGCCGCACCTAATCCACTCTCCCATCTTTGCCGGACGCGGATTTCTGGGAACCCATGTGGGACCTACTGCTATGTGAGAAATCCTCCCCGTCCATCCGTTTTAGGACATGATGCTAAAAATGAACAGTATCCAATGCTCAAGTGGGCCGAAAACATAATAATTGAACATCCACAGCTGAAATATTCGTGGGGCACAGAAGTTTTGAATCATGCTAATATTTGTGTTTTAAGTTCATCCCAGTAGGAATGATTTTATTAATGGTAGTGATGTTAAGTAAACATCACTGTCGAACGCAGGGAAGTTTCAAGGGTAGGAATTTCCCTGACCACCTTTTCCTTTAATATGGCCAACCAGACCAGTCTATGGGACTGGTAGCACTCCATCCGGTTCGTTATCGTGAGTTACCCCCTAATCACCCCTGACTCGACTGAGGACCGAACGAGTCGGTCCAAGTCAGTGGCTTTTAGCCATTGGTCCAGTTACTCTACCCATCTGTTTTACCCATGAAAGCATGTTTGAGTTTGGTTTTCCTTACCATGACGATTGCTTTGCAATTGGTTCGATCAATATTAAACTTCATGTGGTTGGATGCCATGAGTGCCAGCATAACATCGATGAAGTCCCTTTGATGGCCCACCTCTCTGGTTTGTATGTGATCATCGACGACCCTCTCAAGAGGTCATCAAAGAACTCTATAAATGCTTTCATCCGGCGAGTTAGCCCTTGAACATCGAGTAGTCCAGTGTAGGGGATGTAATCAGCTATGTTAAAAGCCCCAGCCAGCATCATACCTTCATGGATCCGTGCTAT
The DNA here is from genome assembly GCA_021015155.1 of Magnolia officinalis. NCBI lineage: Eukaryota > Viridiplantae > Streptophyta > Magnoliopsida > Magnoliales > Magnoliaceae > Magnolia > Magnolia officinalis. The sequence continues at coordinate 75,678,037 of JAJHSJ010000003.1, forward strand.
GATGCCCCTTCCATCATAATCCTCGTCCATGGACTTCTTTCCGAACACCATCCGACATGTCATGCCTGCGGAAAGGGATCCCACCTTATCAGTGAGATCAACCACGGCGCAGGCATCAGATGTATCCTTGAGTGATCGGATGAGGTGGCCTAGTTCTTCTCTCCTCATTGACCGGAAAGAGTCGATCTTCGCATTGCTAAGCAACTCCAGCATGCACAATTTGTGAATGTCGCGCCAATACTGGCTGTGCTCAGCGAAGGCCACTCCTTTCCGATTGTAGGATAGATACTTGCCAGCCTCAGTGTACGGCCTGCTGGTAAAAATGGCATCGTGGGTCTTGAGGATTTGTTGGGCCGCCTGCGGGGATGATACAATTACTGTTGGAACCATGCCGAGTCGCATGTACATGATCGGCCCATATTTCTGAGCTAAACTATGGAGCGTACGATGAGGGAGATGGCCCAGCCTGTGTAGGCTTCCGATGATTAGTAGCCCAGTAGGGCCTGGTGGCAATCTTTTCTTTTGATCTTTCGATGCATGAAGGAGATACGTAAATGACTAAACCCCACAAACTACAACTGCTACCGCTACAAAGAGAACAGTAGTCCCCCAAGAGAACATGGCAGGCATTGCACCGGAAATTCTCATTTGTGCCTTATCAGGCTTTATCTTGCTCATTTATAGAGTGAGAAATACCTTGATACTCTGGCAGAGTGTGATGGATGTTCAACGGTAGTTAGAAATTGAACACGTGGTATAAAAGTGTCCACGATTTTGGAGATTGGGATTAATCGATATCTTAGGAATGTGACTTACCGACCGTGGATAGGGATGCAAGTTCCTGCGATTGAAACTTAGGTGGGTCCACCGTGATGTTTTTCAGAAATCCACTCCGTCCATCCATTTTGTGAGCTCATTTTAGGAGGCGAAACCAAAATTGAGCAGGGTACAATGTTGGAGGCCTTGCACAAAACCTTAGGATCTAGCCTCCCAAAACAAACTAGAATTATTGGATAATAAAGCAATGAAATAAATCAAAGCATCAACCACACGACACAAGAGATTTTTACGTGGAAAACCCTCAAAGAGGTAAAAACCACAAGACCTCGTCCAGATCAACAATTCACTATGAAGTAGAACGTTACAACCTTATTCACTCACGCAGGAGTGGATAAACAATAAGAGAATAAAAGAAAAACGGAGAGATCTCACCGATCACGTGGACATAGAATCGCTGAGATGTTGATTGCATAGTAGATCACCTCCACGAGCATAACCTCCCTTCTACAAGCTTCTCTCTCTCTCTCTCTCTCTCTCTCTCACACACACACACACACACACACCCCTTTGATAGCCCTAAACCCTTTAGCAAACCTTTGTAAAGCTTTAGGAAACCCTCTTGCATTACCTAGAAAGCCCTAGGTACCTCCTATTTATAGTTTAGGAAACTCCCTTCCGCATCCTGTTACAAAAGGCCTTAGAAATCTGAATCCAGCACAAAATCGGACTCAAATCTGCGTAGCCTCAACTAGTCGAGCAGTGTCCTCAACCGGTCTAGCGGCCCACTCGACCGATCGAGCACCTCCCTCGACTGGTCGAGAACTACGGGAAAAAATAACTCAACTTCGCTGGACTTTGAGTCAAGCCCCGCTCGACTGGTCGAGAACTACGGGAAAAAATAACTCAACTTCGTTGGACTTTAAGTCAAGCCCCGCTCGACTGGTCGTGCACCAGTCCTCAACCGGTCGAGCCTGGGGCAAAAAACCCCATCATACAAGACTCAAGTGGGCTGTACTAAAGGAAAAGGTGATTAGGGAAATTTCTACCATTGAAACCTCCCTAGGTTCGACATTGATGTTTAAATGCCATCCATACAGTTAAAAACATAATTTGTACTGAATGAACTGAAAACACAAATAATAACATAATTCAAAACCTTTTGGGCCCCACGAATATTTCAACTGTGGACGTTCAGTTATCATGTTTTTGGCCCACTTGAGCATTGGGTACTGTTCATTTTTGGCCTCTATCCTAAAATGAATTCAAAAAACGGACTGACGGAGAGGATTTCTCACAAATATGACAGTGGCCCCACCTGGGTTCCCATAACAGGAACTTCCTGCTAAAGGCTGTCTCTGGAAATCTTCGACAACATGTGAGAAATGTAAGTGGATTGGCTGGTGCACCACACACCAGCCATCTGGCTGGTATGAGTAGAGAACGGATTGGCTTGTGTCGTGGGAAGACGAGCTCTTACGCTCCTCCAGCTCCGAGTTGTATGAACGGTTTAAAGGAGATCAAAGTTACATACCCCACAATGATGTATTTATTATATTCACACCGTTCATCCATTTGGAGAGATCATTTTAGAGCACTATGACAAAAATGAGTGGTGTTAAAATCTCAATTGGACCACACAAAAATTTTAGTGGAGAAGATGATTCTCACTGTTAAAACATTTGTATGCCAAATATAAGGTTTACTTTCCATCCAGTCCGTTCATAATGTCACGCAGACATGGTTGAAGAGGAAAAACAGATATTATATTATCCACAACTTCTGGTGACCCCCAAAAGGTATCAATAGTAGGTGCTCATTCTCCCGCTGCTTTTTTTTTTTTTTTTTAGCTTGTCAGTACACCCCACTGTCAGTTGGCACTTCACTGTTAGCCACCCCCACTAGGGATCGATACCAAGACCCCAGTGTTGAAACGAGGTATCTTTCACTCAATCTACCACTTAAGCTATGGATCAGGGTGTAGATGTTCATTCTCCCACTGCTTTTTGCATGGTGGTCCACTTGATCTTTGGATCTATCTTATTTCTTCTATCAAGACTTACCACGAGCTCTCTAAATGAATGGACGGTTTGGATATAATGCATACCTCATTATGATACCCACAGAACTCGGTGATGTCGACACACCAGCTAGATCGCTGGCCAATCTGCTTCTCTTGCGCAGATTTCCTGCCAAAGACTTTTGCATGAAGTTCCTGTGCAAGGATGCAAGGTAGGATCTATCGTAATGTTTATGAGAAATCCAACCCGTTCATCCATTTTTCGATCTCATTTTCTCATTTTAGGACATGCGGCAAAAATGAGGAGTATCCAAAACTCAAGTGGGCATAGGAGATGAAACAGTGAGAAAAAGAATGCCTACCATTGAAACCTTCCTAGGCTCTACCATGATGTTTATATGTCATCCAAACCGTTTATATGGTCATTTTCACCGAGATGAAGTGAAAACATCAAAAACTTCCACCGATACAAAATTTATGTGGCCATATAAATGTTTCAACGGTGGTCACTAAATCCCCACTATTTCATCTCGTGTGGCCCATTTGAGTTTTAGATCCACCTTATTTAAAATGTATGAATGGGTTGGATTTCTCACAATGATCATGGTGGCCCCAACCAGAATCCTTACCTAGTAAATTCCTGCAAAAGCCTTTCACAGGAAATCCGCGTCTAGTTCGTGGTACTGAATCTTTGTTTGAATGGCTAGTGTTTGCTCAATTCTATCAAACGAAAGGCCAACCAGTATTTAGCTTGCATGTATGATTAGGAAGTATGAATATGGTAAAGTTATACTTGACTCAATATTTGACTCAACCCGGTGCCTCTGCATTGAGATGGACCGATATTGATCGATAAGGCAATTTATAAAAGGGCACAAATTAGTCCTTGATGGATTATTTTTTACTTCAGCTAATAACTTACTTTCACCAATAATTAGAGCTAATATTTTTCTAAAAAGAATAAAGATGAATATTGATTTTATTAATATGTAGATGTGGCTTATTACAATTAGAAAAAAGGTTAAAAAAATAACTTGAGAAAATGAAAAAAGATAAACACCTAATTCATTTGTATAATTAGACAATACAAGCAAACGGTCAGCAAGATGTGACTAGAATGATGATCTCCCAAGCAAAAAATCGATTGATAGAGATCCAACAATTTAAAGTTGTGAATGTTAAATCTACTTTATGGTACTGTAGCGATAGTGTTGGGAAATGGCGATCTATATTGAGATTAAGGCTAAGATTTAAATAAATAAAAAAGATAAATTGTGTTTAGTGTGGGCCTCATGCTTTTCATCATATTGTCATTTTATAGGTTGTCAAGGTGACAAAACTCTTATTGGGTTTCCTTGATCGTCCAGGATCCTTTGCATTTACTGCTTGTAGTATTTTTATAGGGAGTTTCCATAAATTTGAAACTATTTTCATATCCCCACATTTATGTAGATGCTCCCCTATTAGAGATCTCAAGGACACTATTGCAATGAGATCTGGTTCGATCAAAGCCATCTTCACCCTTCTCCTATTGTGCCCTTAAATATCCGAGGAGCTAGTGGGATTGGATTCACCCGATCATGCTCTCCTATTCTTATGATTTTGATCTACTCCAATATTGGTTAATTCTATTCTGCTAATCTGCTTGGATATTGCTTTAATTTGATCTCTAAATATTTAGAATCTTCATAATCACCGCGAGAGTTCCGAATATGTCTCTAGAATGATCACCCATTTTGGAAGGATTGTAAGAGACGACCTTACCAACGTATCACCAAAGAAAAGGCAATGAAAGAAATCTTTGGATTCGAGTACAATTCTGTCAGTATCGAACCCGTAGTGTCGACATGTGGCAACCTCCTATTGGCCCACATCGGAGATATGATGAGACGTTTGACATCCTATTTTCGGAGGCCACTCCGATGTGCGACACATGATAGCATGGGGTTCTCACTTGACCGACATATGATTAAGGCTTGGAATTCGCCTGGCATGATTGCCTACTTTTAATGCAAACGTGAACAATGACAACCATTTTTAGTTTTTCATCCTGTGACCAAATTTGTCTTTTTTCCATGGGCACTCCTCTAATGCATGAAGTGAAAAGAGAGTTAAAAATTAACTCTCTTTATGGGTGGTGGCTGAAGCTTGGGTCTTGGCCACTATTTTTATTAAAATAATGAAGATAAAATCGGACTTTCGATCAGCCAAAGACATTTATTTTCTTTCTCTTTCTATTATATAAAAACATACTCATAAAAAAAAAAAAAAACTACATTTCGTACCAAAACTTTGTAGTGGCTGATTTTTACTCTCTGATTCACTCTTCATTTTGATCAACATGAACTATAGCTGATTCTTCTTTTATTTGTATTTATTCACATAATGTTGGGTATTATTTCTTTAGGTATCATCATTGATGTGATTCATGCTTTCCTAGTCATTCATATCTTGTAACATATATAATCCTCTATGTAGAACTCATTTATTTTTAGTGATACTTCCCATGTGGGGGACCATTTACCATACTTGTAATATTCTTTGCATGCACCAATCAAAATTATGATTTCCACACCAACTCTCCTTCACCAAAGCTTTTTTCCTTTTATCTTCTTATGGTAAGCTTCGACAACTTTGAATTTATGTACTTTCAGCATATCTAGAGCTTTTTTTTTTTTTATTTTTATAAAACGATTCTTTTCATTCATAACGACCTGAATACATTCGGGCATGCCCAGAAAAAAGAACCGGGCACGCCTATCATGAGCACAAAAAGAAGAAAGGAAAACTAATTACAACTGGTTACTCCCTGTCATCATGGCCTCTAACTGCCCCCAAACACACTCTATCTAGGAAGAGCATACCCCTAACATGATTCGACAATTCTGCAGCAATTGAGAAGAGGTAAGCGCGTTAAGTGTCAGTCCCAATCCTGGCTAGCACGTCGGCTGGGAAGTTGGCTTCCCTGAAGCTGTGCATCATGTGAGTTTGGGCCAACATTCTAATATTTTGGATCCTCTTAATCCAGTAGCTCCACTTCCAACCTGGACATGAATTACCGTTCAGAATGTCCACAATCATCTGCGAGTCAGATTCAATCACCACCTTATTAAATCCCCATTGAAGACAAAGGGAAAGGCAGTCTAAAATGGCTCGAATCTCCGCACACGAGTTTGTACCTTGCCCATACGTAGTGGAGAAGGCAAACATAAACTCCCCTTTATCGTTTCTGCAAATCCCTCCACCGCCAGAGGGCCTCGAGTTTCCCCTACAAGAACCGTCAACATTAATATTGACCCAGCCATTTCGTGGCTTGCTCCAATGCACCACCTTCATCTGAGCACGCACCTGATTAGAAGAAGTCGGGTCCGAGCTCCTGCAAGGGACAGAAGAGGACGGCTTCTGGACTGACTGGCCGTCACTCCGAACGGCAACATATCTGAGCCACCATTCCACCTAAGCAAACAGGGCGGGAAATGAGACGTTTTGCTGTCAAACCTGACAGAGTTATGGGCTTTCCACACCACCCAACAAAGGAGGAAAGGGGCCACTCTCTGCACCTCTGACGTCTTACCCGAAGCGGGGCAAGCGCTCTTCCACTGCGCAATCCGAAGGCTCAAAGAGTGAGGTGGAAAAATATGGATGTGGAAGATTTCACCCACGTGACGCCAGAGGGCCTTCACAGTGCAATTATGGAGAAAGAGATGCGAAATTGTCTTGATAGATTTTATGCCCGGATTTTTAAACCCACAGCAGACGCATGCAGAAGCCAGCTGCACACCCCGAGACTGAACTGCACCATCCACTGGGACAGCCCTCTGAAGGATCCTCCACACCAGCAACGAGATTTTAGGAGGCAACACTCTGCTCCATAAGATTATGGACCATTCCATAGGCGGAGAAGGATATCTGCAAATGTTTCTAACCGAGCTGACTGTGAACTTGCCTGACGGATTCAACAGCTAAAAGCTGATATCAGGGCCTGCCGATATGCTAAAACCTCCTTGGAATATGTAGTCAATTACCTATTGAGGAAGAAGACTGAAGACCGCTGAATGGGGCAATGGGCCGCACGGGCCTAGAAAGTCTCTGACCTGTATCTCCGTCAAAGCCTCTGGGATGGGATTGACAGCAAGATACATAAGTGGTCCCAGGCCAGACCAGTTCTCCGACCATGGTAGATAGGTACCCTCTCCTATCCGACGCTGCACAATAGGAAACAAAAGAGGGAGTTGGGACTGAATGCGAATCCAGAGAAGGGATGCAAAATAGCATCTCCTGTGAGATTCGAGAGGATGCAAAGAAGGCTTGTATTTGGTAGCCATGAAGGAACCCCACAAACTCTTGTTCTTCGCATAGACGATAAACCACGCCATCTTCAAACGAAAGGCTTGCATGACCTCCTGCAATCTCCTAAAGCCCAAACCACCTTCTTCAAGAGGAACCGCCAACCTTTTTCAATTCAACTAGTGAAGTTTCCTTTTACCTTGAGACCATCCCCAAAAAAAGTTGCAGAAACACCTTTCCAAAGAGAGTAGAACCTACTAAGGAATATGCGCTGCCGCTAAAGAATGGATTGGGACACTTCCCAAAACATGCTTGATAAGGACCATTCTACCCGCCTGCGATAGAATCCTAGCCTGCCATCCCTGTATTCTCCCTTTTATCCTATCCAACAACGGTTGGAACATACACGATTTAACTCTTCCAGCAGAGATGGGAACTCCCAGATATGTAAATGTGGAGGAGGCCCTGGTGATTCCTAGGACTTCCTCGATCGCTCTTACCCTTGTTGACGTCGTCTTAGCTGCGCAAATAAAGTAGCTTTTATGGAGATTGATGCTTTGGCCCAAAGCCTCCTAGTAGATGTCTAGAAAAGCTCTCATGACCCGAAGCTAGGCTAGGTCCCCATTAAGGAAAAGCAGGGTGTCGTCGGCATAAAGGAGGTGGGACACATGTGGGCAGCCCCTGCGGGTTTTGAACGGGGTGCAACGGCCTTGGTCCAGCAAGGACTTAACGCCCCGACTAAGAGCCTCCACTATGATAACAAACAGCGCAGGGGAGAGAGGATCACCTTGTCGAAGACCTCTGGTTGATTTGAAGAAACCAGTCGGCTCCATTAACTATCATCGAAAATCAATTATTACCCCAGCACTTTTCGACCAAGTCCACCCATCTTTTACCAAAGTCGAACCAAAAGAGGACCTGCTTGAGAAAGTTCCAATTGACTCTATCGTACGCTTTCTCCATATCCAACTAGAGAATGATGTTTCCACCCCGGACCTTCCTGGTAATGTCCCTGAAAAGTTCCTGGCTAAGCGCAATGTTTTCTAAAATGAGGCGGCCCGGGATGAAAGCCTCTCGCTCTAGGGAAATGATCGAAGGAAGGATGGAACTCAATCTAACGGCCACAATATTGGCAGAGATCTTATAAATGCAGTTGCAAAGACTTATAGGGTGGCAGTCTGAAAGCTTTTTTGGAGATTGCATCTTAGAGATTAAGCAAATGAGCGAAGTAGTGATGATCTTGGGAATTTTATCACCTTGGAACAGAAAGATGATGGCATTCTGGATATCTTGGCCCACCACTTCCCAACAATCGAGAAAGAAAGCGCTCGAGAAACTATCTGGCCCTGGCGCAACATCCATGGGAATCGCCTCGACGGCCTTTTTAACTTCCATAAGAGTCGGCGGGGCCATCAGCCCGTGATTCTACTACTGAGAAACAAGGTACGGGATGACCTGAATAATCTGGTGAGCGTCAGAAGCAGCTGAGGAGCTGAACTGCCGCTTGAAAAATTCCACCGCCTCTGCTTTTATACCATCTGGATCTTCATTCTCTTGGCCCGCGTCTGAGGTGATCTTGCGAATGAGGGATCTGTGGTGCTTTGCAGCCGCAGAAGCGTGGAAAAATTTTATGTTCCTGTCACCTTCTGCTAGCCAATCAATACGAGCCTTTTGCTTCCAATAAATCTCCTGCATTAATTCTAGCCTATTGAGCTTTTCCGTTGCTGATTTAATGTCATTAAGTTGCTGAGGAGAGGAGCTTTCTGAAGTATCAACGGTCTGGACGTTGGCCTCTAGCTCGCCAAGCTCCCTATCGGCATGACAGACTTGCTAGAAAATGTTATCGAAGACGTTTTTGTTCCAAACTTTGAGATCCTGCTTCACTGCCTTGAGCTACGCTTGACATTTAACACCGGGTGCTGGGATTCTGCCTTTTTCCAAGCTATGCTAACCACCTACTGAAAGGATTCGTGGTGAGTCCACATCCTCTGAAATCTAAACGGCTTAGGGCCAATGGGAGCTCCTGGGGGAAAAACCAAAAGCAGAGGGGCGTGATCGGAATTGACTCTAGGCAGATGATGCACTTGAAAGGCGGGGAAGAAAGCAGCCCAAGTAGCATTGATGAGGACCCTGTCTAGTCTCGCCCAAACCCTGGAGGAACCTGCTTGATTATTGCTCCACGTGAACCTGTTTCCCGTAAATCCTGCATCCATAAGCCTTGAAAGGCAGGGAAGAAAGCAGCCCAAGTAGCATTGATAAGGACCTTGTTTAGTCTCGCCCAAACCCTGGAGGAACCTACTTGATTATTGCTTCACGTGAACCTGTTTCCTGTGAATCATGCATCCTTCAATCTAGGCAAGGAAAACAACATCACACCGATGATATGGCAGAAGGAGATGATGAACTTTGGGACCCCAGCGAGAACATCTTTGAAGAGGACAAGGAGGTTGAACTGCAGCTCCACACTGCAGCTGTTGATCTAGTCTCCAGGAATGCTGGGGGCTTCTTAGGGCTTCAACATTAGAGTACTGGAACTGAGGACCAACTGGTTTGTCCTAGCCCAAGGGCTAGCGTCCAGACAGACAGGCTGGATCTTTTGGTGGACTTGTCTCCTTTCTTCGAATCAGCAGTCACAGATTTGGAAAGAAACACCACAGTGGGGTTGAAAGGTGATCCAAAGACAGGAAAACTGCTCGACAGATTGAAACTTAATAGAAAGAGAAAGGGCACTGCAAGGGGGTTACAATCTGCTAGGAGGATTAGCACAAGCAAGCTTTTTTCAGCAAGAGATAAATGAGAGTCGAGGTTGTGCAGACAAAGGCGAAGGGTTGTGAATACCAGATGTGTGACGAATGGATAAGATCCTCATATGGAATGTTCGTGGAACAGGGAACCAACGCTCCCTAAGAACTACTAAGTGGCTTATCAGGGATCATAACCCCTGGATGGTAGTATTACTTGAACCGATGCTCGGAGACGAGAAGAGGGAGGGAGTTGGCTTGTCCCTCGGCTACCACTCATCCTGTTCTAATGGGGATGTAGGGAGTAAAATATGGTTTTTCTGCAAATCCTCTATCCCTTTTTCAGTCATTAATATGTCACAACAATCCCTATCTATTCTTTTTAACCTACAGGAAGTGGCGGTCCCGATCACTTTGACATTTGTCTATGCCAGTTGCTCAAGGATTATCAAGAGAAAGCTATGGGCAGAGTTGGCTGCTATGTCAACCTTGGTGAATGGTATTTGGGCGCTTGGTGGGGATTTCAATGTCGTGACAAATGCCTCTGAGAGAAGAAGTAGGAGCCAATTGGATAGAGCTAGTTCAGCTGAATTTTTCGATGCATATCTAGAGCTTACAATTGAACAATATCTAGCTTTTCCAACTCCATAAGTATGGTTTTGGTAAATTCTTTAAGAGTATAAGTATTATGATAAGCTACCCCTAAGAAAGAAGTGTTAACTTCCACAATCAACATGACAATGCCATGCTTGTACATTAGGGTGAAAGGTGTTATCCATGTACTGGTTCTTTGGGAAGCTTGTAAGCTCACGGTGCTTCTTTGGACAATATTGTAGGCCATGATCAAGAATTGTCTTTTATCATCCGTTTGACAATACTCTTATCCAAATTTTATATTAGGATGAAATTTGTATCTACGGTTTGTTTGAGTGGTAATAACACCGTCTGGATGGCATATAAACTCATAATACTCTATAGGAAGATTTCAACTGTGTTTCCGTTTTATCTGTTTCAGAAGGTTTCAACGGTAGACATTTCCATTCTATCTGTTTCACTTGGTGTCTCACTTGAGTTCTGGATCTGCCTGATTTTCGAAATCTTGTGATCTGGTAGTCTTGCTAAACTGACTCGCCGAGTGGATTTGTCACGGGCATCTCTGTGGGCCCCACATAGCTTCTGATCCTAGGAACGTCCTGTGGCCGGGCGCACAGGCGAGTCACAACCACAAAAAATAAATGGAAGGGGAGTGGATTAGGTGAGAACCCGGCCTCACCCAAGACGACGCGACCCCTAACCTGGGGCTAATGTATGTATTCTGTATCCACCACGTATCCATCCGTTTTTTTTTTTTTTTTTTTTTTTTTTTTTGCAGATTATGTCACGGCGTTATCCCAAAAAATAAGCAAATCCAATAGTCATGTAGACCATGCTATGGGAAAAGGGTGGACTGACCATTAATGGGCCACAAATTAGTGTGCTCACTAAGAATTTTTTAATGGTATGGTGTTTAATCACCACTGTTTCCTAAAGGATGGTCCACCTAATAATTAGATCTTCTTCTATTTTAGGATAATTAGCTAAAAAGATCTGTTAAAATGTATGGACGGGTCGATACAGCATACACAAAACAGGATGGGCCCATGGTAAGTGTCGTACCACCTTGGGTGAGGCCGGGTCTCACCGAATCCGATCGCGAATGAATGTAAGGGACGCGGATTTCCTGCCTAAGGCTTTGGCAGGAAGTTTCAGCTCTGGGATTCCAGGTGGGGCCGCTGTGATGTTTGTTAGAAATCTATCCCGATCATCCTTTTTGCAAGGTCATTGTAAGACATGCAATCGAAAATGAGGTGGATCCAAAACTCAAGTGGGGCACACCAAGGGAAACAGTGGGGTTGAAGTGTGCCACCCCGTCCATCTGATTTGATGATTGACATGCAAGGATGTCATTAACATGCACATATGCACGTGAGTCCCATTGGTTCCAGTCTTTTACATTTGAGAAATTTACTACTGTACGATCCATTTATGGCTCATTTACCCTTTTCAAGCCCACTTCTTTTTACCTCACCGGAGTAACTCCCAGATGTGCGGACAGCTTTTCTAGCTCGAAAATGCTGGTGCTCGAAGACGAGGCTGACGCTCCTCGAACTCCAGGTTGTACGAACGTTCAAAAGAGATCAAAGTTACATGGCCCACCGTTATGTATTTATAATATCCACAACGTTCATCCATATTTCGAGATCATTTCAGAGCATTATCAGAAAAAAATATATCATACCCAAAGATCAACTGGACCACACCACAAAGAGCAGCAGAAAATTGATTTTCACCATTGAAACTTTTGTAGGGCCCACCAAAACATTTATTTTCCATCCAATCTATTCATAAGGTCATAAAGACATGAATGAAGAGGAAAAACAAATTTCATAATGATCCAAAACTTTTGTGACCCGTAAAACGATTTCAATGGTAGACGTTCAATCCTCCACTACCTTTTACAGTGTGGTCCACTTGATAGCTAGATCTATCTTATTTTTCGTCTCAAGCCTTAATACAAGTTCGCCAAATAGAAGGATGGTTTGGATATAACACATACCTTATAATGGGACCCATAAAAATTGGTGGGGATTACACCAGGGAAAAAAAAATAATAATAAAAACAAAGACAGTAAGTTGGGGTCGACCGGGTTGGACCTGGTTGATTGGGTCAGAGTTGGGCCTATTACTACGGATTATAACCGTAGCCATAGCCACAGTGCTATGCACCTTTTTTTTTTTTTTTTTTAAATTTTATTTTTAACATGGAGAGCTTTAATCTACCTACATTTTTCTCTAATACATATTTATATAAATATGTATATATAAGCAAATATTTTTTTTTCTCTTTATTTTTTTTCATTTATTTCTTTATTCATTTAACAAGACTATCTTCTAAACCAAAATTATTTACTTGGTGTACCACGTATGATTTTGGGGTAGGAGAAGCTACTTTAGCTAACCAACTTGATTATTTTCCAAGATTCCATTAGGTCGATGGTCGAAATCCATTTCATTTACTTTGCGGTCAATTTCAATCAGTTCATGATCAATTTCATTCGCTTTGCGGTCAACTCAATTCATTTCACAGTCAATTCCCTTCACTTCACAGTGAATTCCATACATTTATCGATCATTTCCCTTCACTTCACGGTCAATTCCTTTCACTTCACGGTCAATTCCTTTCACTTCACGGTCAATTTGCTTCACTTACGGTCAATTCCATACATTTCACTATCAATTCTAGTGATTCCCCTTCACTTCATGATCAATTCCATGCATTCCACGGTCAATTCCCTTCACTTCACGGTCATTTCCATGCATTTCACGGTCAATTATGGCGATTCCCCTTCACTTCACGGTCATTTCTATACATTTCATGGTCAATTCCCTTCACTTCACGGTCATTTTCATGCATTTCACGGTCAATTCCCTTCACTTCATAGTCATTTTCATGCATTTCACGGTCAATTCTGGCGATTCTACTTCACTTCATGGTCATTTCCATGCATTTCACGGTCAATTCGCTTCACTTTACGGTCGATTACATGCATTTCACGGTCAATTCCCTTCACAGTCAATTCTATGCATTTCATAGTCAATTACGACGGTTCCCCTTCACTTCACGGTCATTTCCATGCATTTCACGGTCAATTCCCTTCACTTCACGATCATTTCCATCCATTTCACGGCCAATTCCGACAATTCTGCTTCACTTCATTATCATTTTCATGTATTTTACAGTCAATTTTGGCGATTCCGCTTCACTTCATGGTCATTTCCATGCATTTCACGGTCAATTCTCTTCACTTCACGGTCATTTCCATGCATATCATGGTCAATTCCAGCGATTCCACTTCACTTCACGGTCATTTCCAGGCATTTCACAGTCAATTCCATTCACTTCACAGTCATTTCCATGCATTTCATGGTCAATTCCCTTCACTTCACAGTTAATTCCATCAATTTCATGGTCAACTACGGCAATTCCCCTTCACTTCACGGTCATTTCTATGCATTTAACGATCAATTCCCTTCATTTCATTGTCAATTCCATGCATTTCACGGTCAATTGATTGACTGTAAAATGCATGGAAATGACCGTGAAATGAAGGAAATTGACCGTGAAGTGCATGGAAATGACCATGAAGTGAAGGGAATTGATCGTGAAATGCATGGAAATGACCGTGAAGTGAAGTGGAATCGTCTGAATTGACCATGAAATGCATGGAAATGACCATGAACTGAAGGGAATTGACCATGAAATGCATGGAAATGACTGTGAAGTGAAGGGGAATCGCTGTAATTGACCGTGAAATGCAAGGAATTGACCGTGAAGTGAAGGGAATTGACCGTGAAATGCATGGAAATGACCGTGAAGTGAAGCGGAATCACCATAATTGACCATGAAATACATGGAACTGACAGTGAAGTGAAGGGAATTGACCGTGAAATGCATGGAAATGACTGTGAAGTGAAGGGAATTGACCGTGAAATGCATGGAGATGACCGTGAAGTAAAGCGGAATCGCTGCAATTGACCGTGAAATGCATAGAAATGACCGTGAAGTGAAGGGAATTGACTGTTCAATGCATGGAATTCACCGTGAAGTGAAGGGGAATCACCAAAATTGACCATCTAATGTATGGAATTGACCGTCAAGTGAAGCGAATTGACTGTGAAATGCACGGAATTGACTGTGAAGTGAAGGGAATTAACCGTCAAATGCATGGAATTCACCGTAAAGTGAAGGGAATTGACCGTGAAAGGCATGGAATTGACTGTGAAGTGAAGGGAATTGATCACGAAATACATAGAATTTACTGTGAAGTGAAGGAAATTGACTGTGAAATGAATTGAGTTGACCGCGAAGTGAATGAAATTGACCACGAACCGATTGAAATTGACCGCGAAGTGAATGAAATGGATTTTTGACCTTTGACTTGATGAAATCTTGAAAAATAACCAGGTTGGTTGGCTAAAGTAGCTTCTCCTACCCCAAAATTATGTGGCACGCCAAGTAACTAATTTTAGTTTACAAGATATTCTTGTTAAATGAATAAAGAAAGAAATGAAAAAAAAAAAAAAAAACCAGAGAGAGAGAGAGAGAAAAAAAACTTTTTATGCTTATATATACATATTAATATAAATATGTATTAGAGAAAAATGTAGGTAGAATAAAGTTCTGCCGATACAAATAAAAAAAAAAGATATTAAAAAAAAAAAGTACATAACACTACGTTCATAGCTATAGTTATAATCCGTAAGCATAGGCCTAGCTCTGATCCGGTCGAACCCAACCCGCTGGCTTTTTTTTTCTCAGTTATAATTCCCTACTGATTTTTGTGGGTCCCATTATGAGGTATGTGTTATATCCAAACTGTTCATCTATTTGGCAAACTCGTATTAAGAATTGAGACGAAAAATAAGACAGATCTAGCTATCAAGTGGACCACACTATAAAAGGCAGTGGAGGATGGAACGTTTACCATTGAAACCCTTTTAGAGGTCACTGAAGTTTTGGATTATGAAATTTGTTTTTCCTCTTCATCCATGTCTTTGTGACCTTATGAATAGATTGGATGAAAAATAAATGTTATGGTAGGCGGTGAAAATCAATTTTTTGTTGCTCTTTGTGGTGTGGTTAGTTGATATTTGGATATGATTTTTTTTTTCTTTTGATAATATTTCGAAATGATCTTGATACATGGATGAACGTTGTGGATATAATAAATGCATAACTACGGGCACATAACTTTGATCTCTTTTAAACTGTTAGTACAACTGGGAGATCGAGGAGCGACAGCGCTCGTCTTCGAGCACCAGCCGATCCGCTTGAAGGAAAATGTAGGGGCATTTTCGACCTAGAAAAGCTGTCCGTACAGATGGGGCTTATTCCGGTGAAGTAAAAAGAAGTGCTCGAAAAGATAAATGCCTTAAATGAATCGTACAGTGGTAAAATTCTCTTTACATTTTAAAAGAAAACTTCCCTCCAAAGCGGACGACGGACTCGTTATTACCCCGTACCGTCTTCAGCACAGGCAGGATCTATGAGGGGCTACCTTATATATGATTTTATCCATGCCATCCATCCATTTTTACGTATCATTTCAGTATTAGTTTTTCCAAACGAGTCACATGAAAGCTTCAAGTAGGCCACATGGTAGTGATTATATGCCTACAGTTGAAAACTTCCTGAGAACTACAGAATTTTGTATAAGCTGATATTTTTGTTTTCCCTTCATCCAGGTTTACTTGAGCTTTTCATCCAATTTTTGTGTGAGCTTATGAAATAGGTGGATGGAAAGTAAACATTAGGATGGCCCTAGTAAGCTTTCACAGGTGGACAATATTATAACTGCTGCTTCTTATGGTGTGGTCCACTCCTGTGTTAATATGCCGTTTTCTTAAATTATACGTACCTTAAAATGATATTTCAAAATGGATGAACCGCATACATAAAACCCATACATCACCTTGGGCCTCAAAGCCCTTGCCTGTCCCGTGCTCCGGACACGCCGTGTAGTAGCGAATCCGCTCTCTCCACCGAGATATTTTCATTGATTGATGTCGGGGGACAAGGAATTCTTGTATAAATTTTCGAAATTAAAATGAATTCTTCCATAAGGATTCTTAAATATTTCATAGGCAACAGTCCACTGGAACCACTCAAAGCGCTTCCACAAATGTGCAGCACCCCATGAGGTGCAGGACGCGGATCGCCAGCAACACCCTGGGTTTCCTGCAGTACCAAGCTCTGTGGGGCCATCACGATATATGTATAACATCTATGCTGTCCATTCATTTTCCATCTAATTTATGGGGTCAACTCAAAATTGAAGCATATCCAAAGATAAAGTGGATCATACCACACGAAACAGCGGGGAAAATGATTTCCACCAAACCTAGCTAGGCCCTACAGTTATGTTTATTTGATACGTTTGTCAGCGGGCTGAAAAGCCGAGATCATACAGTCTTCGATGAAGGACAAAAACAAATATGAGCTCATCCAAAACTCCTGTGGCCCCTAAGAAATTTTCAAGGGTCAATTTAGCTGTTTCCTGTGGTGTGGTCCATTGAACATTGTATATGCTTTATTTTTTGTCTCAAGCCTTAAAATTATCTGTTAAAATAGATGGATAGAGAGGATAAAATACATAAAACATGGTCAACCTCACAGAGTTTATTCGTACGCATTGCGTGGTGAGTTACTACGCAATCCGCTTCCGTTCATAGGGCCATTTGTATATAGATAAAAGGAAAACATAAATATTAGCTTGATCCTAAACTTCCGTCACCTTGGGTGTTTAATCTCCACTGTTTGTTTCCTATGGTGTGACCCAGTTCAGGTACGGATTCTTTTAGTTTTGGGTCACTTGGTTAGAAACGACGGACCGAGTAGATGACACGTACACATCATGGTCGGCCCCAAATATTTGTCGGGCTTAGATCACGGTGGGCTCCACAGATTTTTGCCCTGCATGGATCACGAGAAGTTGACAAAAATCTGGCCGGTGCTACAGACTTTTTGTCCGTTCTAATCATGAGAAGATGATAAATATCTGGCCAGTGAAAACTACTGCCCATCACAGGTCGGTACCAACCAATCCATTAGTGGGTCTCGACATGAATGAAACGTGCTAAATATTGTAGCCTTAAAATAAAATAAAATAAAAAATAATAATTAAAAAAAATAAAAGTGAAAATAAAAGATGCAACCCACACATGAAGGACCGTCCGAAGGGTAAAAAGAAATGAGCCCTGAATTTCAAACTAACAGACCCCGCTAGCAAAGAGATCCGGTAACCAACATAGCACCCAGCTCGGTTTTACTATTTATGTTTTTTTAAGTTTGCGCAGGTTCCTTGTTTCCATGCGTTTGCACTGAGTTTTCTTTTATCTTTTTATTTATTTATTTTTCTGCGTACACTGACCTTGACATGTGAGGCCCGTGGGATTTTTCTTTCGGCAGAATAGTAGGACACCACCGGTAGCTTTATTAATGGAGTCCCCAGAACAAGATGATGTACATAACATTTAGGAGGTCTAAAAAACAAGGGTCCCGGTCAATCATATCATATGATATAGCTAGGTAGCATGGAAATATATATATATATATATATATATATATATATATGGGAAAAGGTACTATGCGCTTGAGCTGATGGGAAGGCCCCATGAGGTCGAGCTATGTGGGCCCCACCGTGATGCCTTTCGACCATCTACCCCATCAGTCAAATGCACCATTCCATCGTGGGCCTAGGTCTCAAAAATCAAGTCAATCTGTGACTTGTGTGGGCCACACCACATACAAAAGTTGAGAGGGGCCGTGCACCATTAAAACATTCATAATCATTTTTTGGGCCCACCGAGATGTGGTTTGCAAATCGAGCCCATCCATTATGTGTGTCCCACTTGGATGAGGGTTCAGACCAAGTTTCAGACGCATGCAAATTTCAGGTGGGCCCCACCAAGTGCTTTTATATGTTTTTGGCATGTCTTCACATGATTTTAGATGGTATGACCCACCTGAGTTCCGTATACGACTGACTTTTGGGATATCCCATAATTTAAAGGGGACCCATCAAATGCACGATGTTGATGGCCAACACGCATCACGGTGGGGCCCACACAGCTCGACCTCATGGGAGCTTATCGTGAGGTCGAGTCACATAGTACCTTTTCCATATATATATATATATATATATATATATATATATATATATATATATATATATATATATATATATATCCTTAATCAATTGTGAAGATTGGAAAGGATTCCATCACCCTATCATACTCAGGAGACGATAGTGAACAATGCAATTTACCAATTTCACCATCTTAAAACAGGAATCACCCTACCATACTTAGGAGATGATGGTGAAAAATGGGATTTACCAATTTCGCCATATCAAAACAGGAAAGGAAAATATTCAAAGTTATCACAGCATCTATTGTAATTTGAGTCACAATAAATCATAGAAAACTGAAAATGTTCCTTTAATATCAAACTAGAAATTAATGAAGTTCAATAAGAATATGTAATGCCCAGGTTTTTGGAACCCGAGTATATGACTCGTTCTCCAAAAACCCAAGTGTTAGCTTATAAAATTCAGTGTAAATTTGAACCACTTATCATTAACCAGAGTTAACAGCAACGAAGCTAGAATAAACCATGCATTGAATGAAAACATCCTGATCTTCACCAAATTTCAAATGTAATGCCCATAAAGGACTTATACAATCCCAAATACAAAGTTCATTAATAAAAAAAATCAGAAACCTATCTTCTAATGGTGGAGCTCAACATGGGCCGCAGGTACCTCGTCTAGCTCCTCAGCTACCCGATCTGTTCTAGCAACCCTGTGAACAGCATCGAATCACTCTACACCTGCATCAAATGTTACAGTTTGATAGCGTCAATGACTATCACAGTGAGGAGCACCCTCTAAGATTGTGCACTCATCATGCATAAGCCAATATAGATTGCAAGTCATGGAATTAGACATATTAAACAGGGCATTTCATAATCATACTTATATACTAAAAAATTAACCAATCAATACAATCTCATCATAAGTAAAATGTAATAGCAATCGTAAGATAAAGGAATACGTTCAGATGGTCAAATAATCCATCATAGGACTTTCTATTGCACTCGAAATCGCATTGTATGTGAACTCCGTAAGATGGCTAGATAATCGATAAACGAACTTCAGCTCCACCCGAAAATCATGGTACCAGCGAGATCCATAAGGTGAATAGAAAATCAACCTTTATGCCTCTACTTCACCGAAAAATTGCATCATACGTGAACTCCGCAAGATGGCTAGAAAATCGATAAACGAACTTTAGCTTCACCTAGAAATCACCATATGACTGAACACCGCAAGATGAAGAGAGTACCAATATAGGAACCTCAGCTTCATTCGAAAATCGTATGAACTCCACAAGATGGTTAGAAAATTGACAAGAGAACTTCAGCTCCACTTGGAAATCATAATGAACTCCGCATAATGACCCGAAAATCAACAAGATGTGCAAATATAACCAATAAACCACGAAGGGCACCGGTAACCCATCAAAGGCACAAGGGCAGATATGCTATCCAAGCCACGTAGGACAAATATGTGAGAAATGTCATGTAAGGCAACGTGCGGTCCAAGCCATATAAGGCAGATGTGTAATCCAAGCCGCATAAGTCAAATATGGACCGCAAGGTAGTAAGATCATGACAAGTTCCATTCAATACATCAATGATCGCAAATGATGCTCATAAAATTAACTAACATGTGTACAATTAAAGAAAGCATATTATCATCAATAATTTATAATTACCAAAATTAGAGTGACATGTTCATTAACTAACACAGGAATCATGTACGCAACAAATTAGTATATTTATATAATAAGACGAATATTTCATTGGGAGGAATCAAGGCATCATATATGTCTAGATTAATGAACTTAAGTGTGAAGCTCAAAGGGTGAGTCCTCACCTTAGAGTGCAGCTTCAATCGAGTATAGACTCCAATATGAACAAGAATGAGAAAAACTCCAAATCCCTACATTTCAATCAAAATTTGACTTAATTAAACCCAACTTAAACCCTAATATGAAATCTTATTAGAAGCTTAGAGACTAAATCACCTTGATTTATGATTCAACTTGCCCTAGGGGCGATTTGGCCTAGCTGCAACTCAATTGAATAAAGTCCTAACTAAGGAATTTGAATATCATACTTCACTTGAACCAATGCGATTTGAGACCAAACATCACTCTAAAAGAAATGATTTTACCTACTAATCAAGGGAAATAAGTCACCTGATTTGACCCAACTCGGTGTCGAGTTCAACCATGAACTGGTGAGAGAACGCTAACCCTATAAGACCATAAGTACTCTAATTAGGAGTAGATTAAATCTAAACAAAATCTGATCAAATAGTTTCAAGTGAGGGTTAGAGCATCTAAATTTCTCAATTTAATAGGAATAATTCTAATTAGTTAAAAAATGTAAATAAAGTTCTATTTCAACATTGTGGAGATCGAATTACCTTAATTCGAGTGATTCGAGTCGATTCGACCCTACTAACTTCGTTGTTCAACTTAGCTCCATTTGGTGAGCCGGCCCTACAGCTCACCCGAGTTGACTAGACAGCGCCTTCCCAAACTCTCCTTCTTTTCTTTACCCTCTTTCATTATTTCCTTCTCCCTTTCTTTCTTTTCTTCTTCCTTTCACTCCCTCTTTCTCTTGGTGGGAACCCAACTGGACCAGGCCCAGGCCTGGTTCAACTCAGTAAGACCCGGTTTAAACCGAGTCGACTTGGTTCCAGCTGAACAGCAGCCCCAAGCTACCTCTCTCTCACTTTTCTTCCCTTTTTCTTCTTCCTTTCTTCTTCCTTTCTCCTTCCTTTCTTCCTCCCTTTCTTCCTCTTCCTCTGCTGGTCCAGACAACATCTGGACCTGACCAGCAGCGACCCAACTAGGCCGGGCAGCAACTTGGTGAAGCCGCACCTCTCTCACGATCTTCTCTCTCTCTCTCTCTCTCTTATTCTTCTTCTCTTCTTCCTTTCTCTTTTCCTTCTTCTCCCCTCTTGCTATTGGAAACACCCAGCAGAGGCTGGCAACCTAGCCTTACTCAGGCTTGGCCCAGTTTGAGTGGGTGCGGTGCAACAGCCGCACCTCCTCATTCCCTTCTTCTTTCTTCCTCTCTTTTCTCTCCTACTTCTCATCTCTCTCTTTTCTTTCTTCACACCAGGGACATCACATGACATTGAAAACCCGAGGAACGACGTGCCCGAATCGAGCTAACTCGGTTTGAAGTGGTGGGGAAGATGATCGGCGTCCATGACAGGTTTGGATGCGGGCCACCATCCTTTGAAATGATGTTGCTGGAGGGCCTAGTTCTTCCACGTGATGCTTGTGAGAGAGAAAAAATGAAGCTCCAACAGTGTTTTTGCGGTGGGTTCAAGCTTTAAAAGAAATGAGCGAGTTTTCATTGAAAGGTCAAGAACGACGGATAAATCGACTATTGATCGATCCTTCCTTAGTTTAAACGTGCCCTGAACTCTCCCAGATCTGTTAGATCGAAGTTAAACGGCTCGAATTCATTCCGTGGCAGGGAGAGACTGTTGGCGCAATAAAACCGGCGTCGGTTTCCACTGACAGCCCTAATCTGCGTGAACAGCAGTGGGTGGCTGAGATGAATCTATGTAGAGGGCTAGGATTCAACGATTTCTCCTCACATGGATCGCCAGCGTGGAGAGGAAACTGGGCTTTCCGTTTTTGGAAAGAGAAGAAGCACAAATAACCTTCTTCCGCTGGCATTTGTAATCGTGTGTGTGGGATCCAGCAGTTGAAACTAAGGATTGGTAGGACCAATGTCCTATAATTTATGAACGGTTTGGATCAGCTAAGTGTCCGCTGATGGTGGGCCACCGATCCATGCACGAAAACAACTGTTTCAAACAGCGTGTGGGCGGGAAGCAAGGTGTAACGTCTCGGAAAAATCCGTACAAAGACCCGAGTACCACCTCAGGCAGAAATCACTCAGGACCAAATCCTTTAGAAATTAGACGAAATTAACTAAGTGCTAAACTAGTTTACCTGTGAAATTAGCACTAATCACTTTAAATACAAACTGCAAGACCTAAAACTTGCAGAATCATCGATGCTACATTACCCCATAATCTAACATCAATCTCATTACTCTGTTGCTCTCGAGAGCACATTGAAACTTCGTATCGAACCTGAACCGTGCGTCGAATGTCCGATTACTGCGAAACCAAACGGTTAGGACCGCCTTACTGGGCTTGATAACCAACTCGGAAATTAAGTCTAAATTGTGTATAAAAACGCACAACTTGAACCCGGAGCGAAGTGTGTGAGAAACGTGGATATCTTTAGAAATAAAAATCTAAATTTAAATAATCTGAGACTTGTCGCTTGTGGGCCAAATATAAGGATTCTGACCGTTAGAATCTGACCTAAATATACCCTCGGATCAGGAGAAAATTTTCATACATGGCAGTGTACTTGTGGCCCTGATCGAGTTTTGGTGACCGTTGAACGGAAACTGGTCCACCGTGGTTGATCTGTAAATCCGATCAGACTAAAAACTTAACTCGACCTAGATCCATGGTTAGGGAGCTTAAGTCCGACTGCATATAGAAAGGGGGCCTCTAGAAGTGGTCCGTTGGATTAGAACAAACCTCCTTTGGCTATAACCTAAGTATACCTTGGCCCTGGGGCCATTTCCATCAGTTTTAGGCCTATATAAGGACCTTAAACCCTCTCTCATTCCCTCCGTACGAATTTGAGGAAAAACTTAGGAGAGAGAAGAGAGTAAAGAGAGAGAAAGTGTGAGTGCAGTTGGAGGAGATTCCTGGTATTCTACCCTGCCTCTTCCCGTGCTTATTCATGCTACCGGATCGCTATTCCGGTGATTTCAATTCCACTATTGGGTAAAAAATCGTAACCCTAATCCATTCTAGGGTTTCAAATAGTTAAAATGATGAAATAGCTAACCTAGTTCATACTATAGGTTGTCATTCTGCCGGTGACAAAGACTACGTGTTTAAAACGAATCCGTTATACGTTTACTGGAGTAAGGTGCGGACTATAGACGTATAAGTTATGGTTTTCAAAGCTTTCAATGTTAGTTAATGAGAGATTCCTGACATGGATGCTATTTCACATGCAAAATGCGATGTCTGTTTTGCGTTTCAGTTATATACAAACTATGTGGAGTTTAACGTATTCTTTGTATTTGTAGAAAGTACCATATACGTATGAAATTTGAAAGTGTGCTTGCCATGATTAACTGCCATGTGTATGCACTAGTTATGCATGTAACAAATCCTTGGCGAAAGGATTCGCCCTAATATATGTTTGGGCCAACTTACGATTTTGTAAGCTAATAAGTGTAGTCTAAGTTTTTACGAAAATGCTTGTATAAGTAAGTACTTAGGAGATAGTGTTTTAGGTGGGTGTTGAGTTAGGATTCTCAACTACCCTAGGGATGTGTATGATTTCCTCCATGCAAGTTGTTTAGTTTATCGCTTTACTTACGAAATGCATGTGTATGGATTCTTGTTTATGTTGCATCTGATAATATGCATGATATTATGATTAGACTACTTGGTTACTCCTGTTCTGACTACTTCACATGCTTATTGGTTAAGGTTGAATGTGTATGGGGCTATGTTATGGTCCAGGCAAACGGTAATAGGTTTGAGTTCGTGGTTGAGATTTATTTGCCACGTAGGACGTGTTTGATGAACCCGAGCCGTACTAGAGTTGTCGAAAGTGGTTAAGACACACGGATCGAGTGTTTACGCACTTCATGTCAATTAACTTAAGGCGCGCTCAAAATAGTCTAGCTCGTCAAATAACCCGAATGACCCGATGTATGTTCACCATGTATGGACGCTCTCGCTTGAACCTAAAGGTACCGAACTTACCATTAGAAAATCCTAGTAACCATAGTACCTCGATCCGCTAAGACTCATGAGCCGGACATGGTGGTATGGGACACCGTGGTCGAACTATCGGCCTACGCTGAGGCGATGAGCCTACCCGTAATGAATAGTGAGCAACCCAAACTCGTAAGCCGAATATGGTGGTATGGGACACTGTATTTGGGCTGTCGGCCTACACTGATCAGGTAACGAGCCCTTTGTAGTGACCTCGAGTGTACTCTGAGTCTACGTAGAGGCGACGAGCCTTTCCGTAGCAACTAGAGTATAAACTACGCTTGCACTGATCAGGCGACGAGCCCTTTGTAGTGACCTAGAACCGTAACATCGTATGAGATTTACTAGGATTGACGACCCTAGAATGGATCATTGTTTGGGAAATGATATAAGGGAGGTACCTTAGTTTCCCAATCCTGCTGTATGAAAAAACCTAAGTAAGAACCTGGCTAATCACGTGCATGCACCGCATTGCATGTGCTTTGGCGTGGAAGAGCACTTTCAGATGCTTGTCATGCGCGCCGTAAGATGAAGACGCTGAGGGAGTGTAGATGAGGGCATACATCATTCTTACATTTCATTTTGCATTAATCAAAAGTATTTAGGACATGATTGTTGTACTGCTTTATTATTACTGCTTGATTGAATTGATAACATGTTAACCTTTGCTTTATTGTTCCACTGAGTTGATCACTCACTCCCACGTTACGGGATGGTGTTTTAAACACCAAGTAGACTCCGTCTTAATTGTAGATGGCGACGCGACTCCTGAGGCGGAGCCTGACTTTTGTGATGACAAGGAGGCATTCTCGTACATGCAGTATTCAGGCGGGTTCATGTGAGCCGTTTTGAATCGACGGGGCTTTAGGGTTATACTTGTAGTGGACTATCACATTCTTTTGACATTTTGTATTTTGAAACAATACTTGTACTTATTGACCTGGCAACACATACATACTTTGAGAACTTATACTGGTTTATACTGTTATACATTTCGTTTCAGTCTTCCACTTGTGCATTACAACTGTCCTAGGATTATATGTTGCTGTTTTGGCTTAATCTCACTCATGTTTAATGTACTAACACAGACAACATTTAATCATCATTATCTATGTTGCATAAGTGATGCGTTGAAACTCGGGAGTTAAGTCTATACTCGACCCCCGATTTTCAGGGCATTACACAAGGAGGAAAATCTCCTTTTTTTGGGAGATATTGGGTCAGATCTGATTTGACTGGGCTTCCAGCCCAGTGCACGGTGGGTGCACGTATAGGTTGTGCACACACATCAAAGGTAGGGCCCACAGGGTTGGCCTAACAGAAATTCACTTCGTTCATTCGTTTTGTTGGGTTAAATTAGGGCCTGACACAAAGAATGAGGCAGATCTTAATCTTAGGTGGGCCATATATGCCAAGTTCGTGCTTGATTAGTGGTTTGCGCGACCCATGGTGACGTTAAGTGAAATCTGGCCCGTCCATTAGTTTCAATTCAAAGTGTACTATAACTAATTAATACAATATTATTATCTATTTATTATAATAAATATTAGTAATTAATATTTTAGATTATACAATAAAAATACATTTACATGTTTGTTTAGCGTAATACATTAATAGTTATAGATAAGTATTTATTTACAACCATTTACTATTTATAACGTATTTTTGTGATTATATATGCATATGTTAATGTAGCAAAATTTATGTTAAGTGATGTACATTTTATATATTAATATAATACAATAATATATAGTTAAAAATGTAAATATTAGTCAATGTACATCAATTATATGATAATGTGTTGGCAAACAATTTATTTTATATATAGTTTAAATATTATACATAATTTGAATAATTCAAGTAACATATTATTAGAAATAATTATAAAATTACTTTATATTATAGTATATATATATATATATATATATATATATATATATATATATATATATATATATATATATATATAAATATATATAAGCACATCACATTTAAAATGAATTATTAGGGTATCAACTTAAGATAGGCCACCCATCAACTTTGAGGTAGATCTATAGCTCTAGATCTGACGATCAGTACTCAGATTCCCCTACACCTCAGTTGGACGGTAGATCTTGAATCTCGTAGTTGCTCCACCATCTCGACGGTTGGATTTAGCCTAGAGTGTAAATGTTTACATAAATCGGGATTGTATTTATACTAACACTAGGAAATTGCACTTTTACCGATGATATAATTTGTCGTTATTTCATCATTTTTCGTCGGTAATAATTAATACCGACGAAATATGTCGTTGGAAAGATCGTTGCGATAACACCGTGGCTAAAGGCTTTTACCGACGAAATATTACTTCATCAGCAATGGTAAAACAATTACCGATGAAAGAAATCGTCGGCAAAACATGTTCTTTTGGTAAGAGAAAATAATAGATTTTGTTGGTAAATACATCTTATACCGACGAAATATTTTATCGGTAAAACTGACTTTTACCTACGAAATATTTCATAGGTAAAAATTTAATCTTTTTACCTATGAAATATTTCGTAGGTGAAAACTTTTACTTACGAAATATTTCATAGGTAAAAAATGTGGATGAAACTTTTACCTACGAAATATTTCATACGTAAAAAATGTAGATGAAACTTTTACGTACGAAATATTTCGTAGGTAAAAAATGTGGATTAAACTTTTACCTACGAAATATTTCTTAGGTAAAAAATATGGATGAAACTTTTACTTACGAAAGATTTTGTAGGTAAAAAATGTGGATTAAACTTTTACCTACGAAATATTTCGTAGGTAAAAAATGTGAATTAAGCTTTTACCTACGAAATATTTTGTAAGTAAAAACTGTGAATTAAACTTTTACCTACGAAATATTTCATCAGTATAAGTTGTAGATTAAACTTTTTCCTTCGAATTATGTCGTCGGTATAAATTATTCGTATTAATTTCTAGCTACGAAATGTTTCGTCGGTATAAGTTTAAATTTTTGTATTAATTTTTACCTATGAAATATTTCGTCGGTAATAGTTTTTTTTTTTTTTTTTTTTTTTCAAAATTCAGGAAAAAATTCCTGACATGCACCTGTTACAATATATTTTCATCATATTCACATTCACATCCATCCAAACACAAACCACATACATACATACACAAATAATCTTATCCACATCACATTCATCCACGCTCAAATGCATATAAGTTTAACATTTGTATATAAAATAAATCATAAAAAAATTAAAAAAATCACGAAGATGGAGGCAGAGGTGGTGGGGCATTAGATGAAGGTGGAGGTGGTGGGGCATCGGTGGCTAAGCGTGCAGCGAGAGTCTAAAACATCTCCTGCATCCGTCGCTCATGCTCCACCCGCATCTCCTCGATCCTCCTCTCCTGGTCCTCCCTCTGCCCCTCCAACTACTCTCTGATCTCATCGATGACTCGTAACTGTTGAACCTCTCTCTCTCTTTGCGATATCAGCTCGGCGTAGGGCACTCTCGCCAGCGACGGATTGACTGGAGGCAGGTCTAGCGGGTGCCATAAACTTGGCACCATAGGCAAGCCCAAGCACATATCCAGAACGGGTGCCAAGTACCTTGCTCAGGATATTTGGCTCACTCCGTTGACTACCATCGGGAGTGGGGTGACTGCATAAGGTGTCCATCACCGCCTGTAATGAAAACATATGAATTTTCATAACGAATGACATTATTATGATTCAATGTAATTAAATTTTA
Source organism: Magnolia officinalis (assembly GCA_021015155.1). NCBI lineage: Eukaryota > Viridiplantae > Streptophyta > Magnoliopsida > Magnoliales > Magnoliaceae > Magnolia > Magnolia officinalis. The sequence continues at coordinate 75,706,112 of JAJHSJ010000003.1, forward strand.
TAATGTAAGGATTTTTACCCAATTCTCGCTGGCTTTAGGATGAACTCAAGATCCCGTCGCCTGCCGATAGTGAGTCCCTCTGTAGAGGTCTACTGGTCTAGGCTGCTGGCTAGTGACGGAATCTCGCTACGCAATTGAAAGGATAATAGAGTTAATATAAATGACTTCAAATATATGAACTTAATATTCACCAGAAATTTCTTACCATGTCATGACAATGTCGTAGAAATGAATTTGAACTAGCTACGTGGTTCACTTCTAACTTTCCCCTATTCGTAGAATTTATTTTGCTTCTCTTCTGAACACATTATTCATAATACATTATTATTAATAATGAATTTAATTGTTAACTTAAGATAGCATAAATATGTAAATATTACCTGAAAAGTCTCAGACGAAAATCTGTCGCAGAGTATCCGCCAGTCTTCTGTAGTCACCTGCGACGGTGCGGACAGTACGATCTCCTCGTGGGTCCTGTACCGCTTGTACTGCTGGTATAACTCCCCGCGGTACTCCTTGAACCACTCTCTGACCATGTCATCGACGGCATGGAAAATGTAGGGAACACTCAGATCTAAGACAAATTTATCCTACAATTTCATAAATAATAGATTAAGGCAATAAACTTATTAAGAAAATAACTTAAACGTAAATGAACTTTCACAAAAAAAAATTAATTTACTAAAATTTACCTGAATGCGCTGACAGATGAGCTGTCGTACATCATCTGTCACATCTGCCCAACAAGGGGTGGTGGCGGGGATCACAGATCGACATATGACACCGACCTCAGATGTAAACAATTTGACATTGTCCCCAATAGGTCTAAGGTAGTCCTATGGGAACTCTACCGTCACCCTACCCTCACGAGTAAGTCACTCTAAAACTAACCCACGCATGGGTCCACGTCCTTATCGGCTGGTCGATGATGCTGTTGCAAAAAAAATATGTAACTCTAAAAATAAATAGAAGTCACTAAAAGAAATATATGTCTACACTTACATGTAATGCCCAGTGTATGCTCAATGGAGGGCTCAGACGCCTGTGATGCAGCATGCAACATCGATGCTGTCTCCGTTGCATCATGGGTGGAAGGAGTAGATCCAGTGTGCGAACGACCTGATCTCCCACCTGGTGCCATGACTAAGCTGTGCGAACTACAAACTTATAAATCTAAACAATGTCAGTACAAGTGTATGAACATCAATATAATAAACACATTAAACTTTACAGTGCAAGTGAAATATACTAAAACTTTATATAAGTAGTGTTGATGGTAAAATGAATTTGTGCTTATGCTTAGAGAGATGATTAAAATATGATTAGACCATTACACTATAATGCAAGTAGAATATAATAAAACCGTAAACATTCTAGTAAAATTTAGAAATTTCATTACACATTTTCATTCTATATTAAATACATGTATTTCATTATAATAATCTACAACTTTGCATCAACTATCCGAAGTACTCCCTGCATAAATTATCTTACGCTGCAGAAGTATATGTCAAGCTGTGTGAAGCACTCGACGTTATTACAGCCAACATGCCAGTCATAATAAGAGAAATCTAGTCTCTCGGGACTCCATTCAGATGTGCAAGTGACAAAATCACATCTTACATACGAAGTTTCCCGCGATTATATTCCTCCATCAGGTCTGAAATTTATTTGAGATTGTATAATCTTTCATCTGAGTCATCGTCGATATATTCCTCCCTACACTCATTGACCAGACTAGGTATCTCTTTGGCCCTACTAGAAGAGGATAGGGCCGGAAAGTCCATCCGCAACAGCTGATAAAGTATGCCGTGTGCTTCCGCTACGCTCCAGTTTGAGGAGGACATTATTAGAAATTGACTCAACTGCAAATGTGGATTATAAACAAGTTAATTAAATGAATAAATTATGGCTTGTAAAACATGTATACATGTAATAATCAAATTATTTGGATTGAAAAATGACATGTAAATCATGTGTACATTTAATATTCGTCGTCTGTATCACTATCGCTTAGGACTATTTCTTTTTCACCATCACTATCGCTGATTAGTATTTCCTCTTCATCGTCTGCAACGTTGTCATAAATGAAACCGCTATTATCTCTAACAATGTCATGTACTATTGAGGCATCAACATGTTCAGGTGGCACATCATCTCTGTCCAATTGCACCACATCAATATCAATATTTGGATCAGTCTCTCTATCCCCAGATGACATATTTTCTTAATTTGCTTGTTTAACCTTAGACGTTTCATTTCCCCCTTCCTCGCTATCTTCAACGTCTGGTTCGGGAACGTCAAATACGTTCCTGGTCTTTATTTTCTATACCACGTGCTAAATGCCGCCTAACTTAGTGTCAGCGAGGTCAAATACTTGTTCGGCTTGGCTGGCGAGGACAAATGGGTTGTCCTTAAACCACTTCCGAGATAAATTTACGCTCGTAAAGTAGTCATCAGTCTGTATTCCCAACTTCTTATTTCTAATGTCCCACCAATCACATTTAAATAAGTACACCCACTTTCTCGTATAATAACTCAACTCAATAATATTCGTTAAAATGCCATAAAAGTCAATTTCTACCTCCTCATGTGTTCCCTTCACAACCACCTCACTATTTTGTGTGGTCCTATACTTCTCACGCTCTTCGGTGCGGAACCGAATCCTATTTATAATACAACCTGTATATCTAGATACATGTCTATTAAGGTCACACGCCAGTGAGTAGAGTGCATCAGACGCATCCGTAAAGTTGCTAGCGCGCAATGTCTTCATCTATTATAACATACAAAATGTAATTGTTTAGAAATTTTCTTAGGTTTAAATATTGTGCAATACAACAAAATTCTAAGTGTGGTGAGATACGAAGTGAAATCTTACATGTTTTGTGAACCATTCTGGAAACTGATCCTGATACATTAGATCATAATTTGTAGTGTAATGGGACTTCATCTCCTCAATGTGTTCGCTACACATAATTGGCACGTCATCAACAAGAAACATTAAGATCATCGTATGTAGAGATACAATTATCAAGGGATTTGACTTACTCTAAGTACGACTCTATTTCTTTACAATTGTGCAACACATACCACCGCGCCTTTGCTTGATCTCCAAGGTCCATATCTTGAAATTTCAGGGATCCTAAAGGACGGATGGTATGTGCAAATACAGATATAAGTCCTTGCTCATGCTCCTGCCTTTCGTTGGCATTCCGACCTTCTCGGTTGAATATAATTTCTATGTCAGGAAGACATGGAGCAAAATGTCAGAACTCATTATCAATGTACGCCTCAGCAATGGATCCCTCTAGACGTGCCTTATTCCTAATAAATCATTGTAGTGCATGAAGGTATCTGTACACAAAACCACTATGTTATACGTATGAAAGCATGGATATATGTAGTTAATGGAATGAATAAAAATTTTAATAGGTTCTACCACCTTTCGATCGGATAAATCCAATGATATTGTACTATGCCTGCAAGCTTCGCCTCGTGTAGTAAGTGAATCGATAGGTGCACCATGACATTAAAAAATGCAGGTGGAAATATTCTTTAAAGTTTGTAAAGGATTATGACAATGTCCCTCTCCAGTCGTTTAATAATCTCTACATTCAACGATTTCAAACATAGATCCTTAAAGAATATCCCCAACTCAATTAGCGCCGCACTGATATCCTTACTCAGAAATCCATGAATCGCAACCGATAGTAGACGTTGCAAAAGGATGTGACAATCATGACTTTTCATTCTTGTTATCTTACAGTCCGTAATGTTTACGCGCCGAAATATATTTGATGCATACCCATCGGAAAACTTCACCGATCTCAACCATTCACGTAAATGATTTTTCTCTAGTTTTGTAAATGTCTAGCAGGCTATTGGTATAGTATATGAATTTTCATGTAGTTGTAAGTACAACTCTTTCCTTAAAGCCATTGCTTGTAGATCCAATCGAGCCTTGAAACTGTTTTTTGTTTTCTTCTTTATGTTCATCAATGTTTCGAAGACATTGTCACATATATTCTTCTCAATATACATGACATCAAAGTTGTGTCACAATTTCATATCACTCTAATAGGGCAACTAAAAAAAAATGCTCTTCTTCCTCCAGTTATACTCCAATACTTTACGTTTCCTCTTCTTCAAGTGCGATGCCTTACCAAATCTAACTTCTCCAATGTTTCTAAGTTGTTGTATCACATCTTCTCCAGATAGCTTTTTCAGTGGTGGCCTATGATCTTGTTCACCATCAAAGATCATCATCTTCCTGCGCCAACTATGAACGCTCAGAAGGAAGCGACGATGGCCCATATAACACATTTTTTTTACCATGCTTCAATGACAATGAACAAGTCTCAATACTGCATGTAGGACAAGCCAACTTTCCCTTCGTGCTCCACCCAGAAAAATTCCTATACGCGGGAAAGTCATTTATTGTCCACAAGACCGATGCATGCAATCGAAATGTCTGTCATACAAATGTGTCATACGTCTATACACCTTGATTCCACAACTTGTTTAACTCATCTACTAATGGTTGCAAATACACATTAATATCATTCTCATATGACCTGGGTCCAGGAATAAGCAATGACATCATGAAAAATGACTCCTTCGTACATAACCAAGGAGGTAAATTATAGGGCATAAGTACCACTGGCCACATACTATACGTGTTACTCATATTACTAAATGGATTAAAATCATCACTTACAAGACCTAGTTGAACATTGCGAGAATCCTTTACAAACTATTCATATTGCTTGTCAAAATTTTGCCAGGCTTCAGAGTCCGTAGGGTGCCTCAGTGTACTATCATTATGAACGCGTTTCTCCCTATGCCACATCTTCAGTCGTCTTGCGAGACATAAACAATCTTTGCAATCTGGGTTTCAATGGGAATTACTTTAACACCTTTTGCGGGATTTTCTTATGCTTGGCTTCGTCATACTTTCACCTAGACTCTCTACATTCTGGACACTCTTCAATATTTTCTTTCCAATACAATACATAATCATTTATACATGCATGTATAGGGATGTAACCAAGGCCCAAGTCTCGCATCAAAGATTTTGCCTCGTAATGAGACTTGGCAATGTCTCACCGTCCGGTAATGCTTCTTTCAACAAGTCAAATAACGTGTAGAGAATGATTTGTTACTCCAACGATTTATTATCTTCAAATGAAGTAACCTTGTAAGAAAATTCAACTTGGAGAAGTTCTCGTACCTCGGATAAAGTAGACATTGTGCATCCCTCAACAACATACTAAACTTTTCTGATTCAACATCACCCATAGGAGGAATATCTTGGCTACTACTTGTCGTTGCAAAATTAGTATCTGCAATCGTTCCCTTAAACACATCCCCTATGATATCTCACATTTCGTCGACGTCTTCATCATCGTCATCCGACACAATTGGGTCAGTAAGGACTTCAGTGACCTTAACTCTTTGGTGGATATCTTCACCATGATGGATCCACCAAGTGTAACCCTGGTCAATCCCAACTATGAACAAATCGTCTTCTACTTTGTCTAAAGTCTTATGAACCATGTTCTTGCATTTTTGACATGAACACCTAATCCTATTACCTGAATCTGCCCGATTTCACATAAATTCTATGAACTCTTGAACCCCTTGTTTATACTCTGGGCCAAACCTGTTCTTAGCTCGCATCCAACTCTTATCTATCTCTACAATGAAAATATTAGAGTCAGTTTACGTAAATAGGTTTAAGATTAGGTGTAATGTCCTGGATTTTCACTGTTTTAGATTTCCAAAAATCCTTAAAAAATTTTCTATTAATTAACTTATAATGTCACTTAATGACCATTAGCACTCAATGTTAGTTTATATACGGGTGGTACCAGTAAAGAACCGCACAAGTCCGATTAATTAACCGTAGGAAGCCCACGAATCCGCCCGATCACTTGAACATCAGGTGTAGCCCCATGATTTACTCACATATGACCCAAATCTAACCGACCCATCGCTAACTAATCAAGACAATCACGACTAAATTAAAGATCTAACCGAAGCCGAGTCATATAAGGCCCGAACCTTGACTAATGGACTAAATCAACCCCGTTATTCTTTTAACCTAAGACAGACGGTTTATAGTAATCATGACCAAATCTTCACTTTTACTAGTTATAAATAGGCCACACTATGAACATAGTTAATCCAAACCCTAATCATTACCCATGAGAAATCTCAATACCTAATTCATTCCAGAAATGCTCCGATTTTTCGAACAAGCTCTAGACCGCTCGTTGGTGGGCCACTAGTTCCAAAGCTATAAAATAATGTCCGTCTTACTGGGTTTGACGTCCATCGCGGGAGTCAGACCTAGGTGCTATCTAGAATTACTCAAATTGAGCCAAAGGGCGAGTGTATGAGAAGTGCAAATACCTTAAAGGAAGAGGCTGAAACTTAAGTGAATTCGGTTGTCCACTCTTATGCAAAGTTAAGGATTTCGGACCGTCGGTTTACGATCAAACTTCACACGTGGAGTAAGGATATTTCTCCACTCATATCCGTATAACCGCAGCCCCGATCGACTATCGGTGACTATTGAACAGACTTCTAATTATATCTTTTCGATCGGCGCATCTAAATGGCGGGCCGATCATATCCATACGTAGATCATCATTAGGACCAACTATCCAATGGTGGGTGTCGACTCCTACGCCCCGTAGTAGCCCCCAAATGGTAGAAAAACACTCCCCTACGGTTAGTATAGTAAAAACCCAACCCTTAGGGCCATTTACACCAAATCTGACACTATATAAAGGCCTTATTTGGGCACCCCCTCCTCCCATACGAATTTCATACCCTAGAGCAAGAGAAAAAAAAAAGAGAATGGGAGAAGAAAAAGAGGAGAAAGGAGAGGAGAAAGAGGAAAAGAGAGTGAAGGCAGATCATAGCTCAAGTGGGGTCCAAAGGAGTTTGATCCTTACAACTCCTCATCTCTTCTTCAACGAATCCCTCACCCACAACTGAAAGAACCCCTCTCCTCCAATTGGGTAGGTAATCCCTCATCTTTTCTTGAAACCCTTTGTGTTGAGAAGGGATTTGCATGAAGTTCTAACATGCAAATGCTTTGCCTTAGGGATTTCGGCCAATCGACCCCAAATCCAAGCACTCCTAGGTCATTTCTTAAGAACTCAACGATCCATAGGTGTGAACTATTATTCTTAGGTGGCCTAGAACCAATTTTAGTATGAATCTAATGATTATGCTTGATTGGGTGATGTATTGGATAATCTAGAGAAAACCTAGGAAAGACCTCACCTTTGATTTTCTCAATCAATATGGAATGTTTGTTGTCTCTCACATGATTGGGTATGTATTTGATGATTGCATGTTCATATCTTGATTGATTCTTATACAATATTTTCCTTATAGGATGTATGATGCATTAACCCTTGTATATTTTTGTGCTATGAGATATAAGAGATTTTTGGTTTCATCACTAACCCACACAACACACATGCACATTTATTTCGTAGTGTTGTTAGTAGTTACATTTATATCAAATTCTAAATTTATATTTTAATACATGATTACACGACATCATTTGTATAAGATGATAATTCTTAATTTGTTAAAGTGCTATTAAATACCATCGAATCCCTGGGTTGGTCAGGAAACTGAGATGAGAGAAGGTGGTCCCGTTGGTAGGACTACCTTGAAGCTAAACCCGTGGAATTGGGCGGTGTGTATGGGCGACAGTAGTTGGAGTACATGGATCACTTGTACTCGATGTCATCTATCATGTGCTCACCTGAACTTGTGCGTTCTAGTCTACTGACTGACCAACTATATTTGTTAGCCCTGTCTGCTCACGCCTGTATGGAACTTGGAACACCCTTCAACCATTAGAGCCCATTGATAACCAATTAAAACTAATCCACTGACTCGAGAGCCGGGCATGGTGGAATGAGACACTATGTCCGAGCTGTCGGCCTACGTTGGGATGACGAGCCTCCCCGTAGTGACCGTGAGTGATCCCACATTTCAGCACCCCCCATGTGCTCAAAGTCGAGGATGGGATAACCTGACAGGATCAAGGATCGCGGGGTCTTGGCCTCACATGTTGGAGGGCCTTGGCCTCGCAACCAGTTTAGGGCATTGACATTGAGGGGTGTACTAATTTCTGAAATCTGTTATTTGAATGGACTTAATTAAAAACCCAGCTAACATAATCATGACCGCATCGCATTAGTTAGGTTGGCGATTCGGTAGTTGAGGTCACAATGATTGTGGTTGGTCATACGCGATTGTTAGATGGAGTCGCTCGAGGAAGTGTTGTTGCGAGGGCATGTACATATCATAATACATGCACATGCATTAACAAGACTAGTTAGGATTTTATGAATGTATTGCCTTTCGTTAAATTCATAATATAATAAATGTTTGTGTAACTTAAGACTAATAGCACCCACTGAGTTGATCACTCACTCTCACTCTGAGACGGTGTTTTAAAACACCAACCATACTCTTCAGCAGATGCAGGTGACACAGAGTATGAGGAGCATGGTAGCGCGAGTCTGGATGTGGAGGACGAGTTGTCCTATTTCCAGTTGATCGGCGGCGCTTACCCTAGTTTTGCGAGCGGACTTGGATCGCTAAGTAGGGGACTTGGTGAATCATTCTTTTGGACATACCATTTTTATACTTTTGTTGGGCAACGCCTTGTGCGACCCATAGTTATAATTTTTAGACTTGTAAACATTTAGCCTTTTTCATTACAGTAGCTAGTTGTGAATTGTGATTCATGTTTCAAGTAATTCCATGCTGCGCATTTAAACCTAATTAATCATAAAATAATAAAATTGATTATAAGTAATACCCGGGAACTTAGGAGTCTAGCGTATGCACGACCCCCAATTTTAGGCAGTGGATTCGATGGGCCGTATCTTACTAACGGAGCTAGCGTCTGTTTAACACACAATTTTCACTGTTGCGACTATGGCAACAATGCATTCCTCATGACAGAGGTTTCAAGGTCATACGAGACAAATATCCATGGAGCAAAATATTTTGAAAAAGACACACGGTGAACCTTTTGTTCCAAAACCATGGCCATGTTGACCGGCAGATTGAGTTGATTTTAGGCAGCAACACTGACACAATGTATCCTACCTAGTAGATATATCAAATCTTAAATACGTTTGTGACTTGGAAGCAAAGAAATGCATAGAAATTATTTATCTTTACTATGTCTCACTATTTAGAGAGACGGTTTTAAGTCCAATCGGTTGAACCATAACAGCCCAAGAAAATAACTTCAAAGCTTTCAAATCCATCCATCGAAAGGGCCCCACTTTGTTTATGCCCCGACCCAAGAATCAGGTTGGTCCACTCATCAGGTGTGCTGCAATTAGCAAGACAAATCTATGCCTCTGGAAAACTTAGTTGAAGTTTTCTAAACCATCGTCCTGTTTTTATTATTCGGGCCTAACAGGCTCAGTGGACTAGATTTAATTTTGGGAAATAATGTATGAGGTCGGACTAACCTGATGGATGGATGAGATCTCGCACCTATGTCATACTGTCAAATGTGTGGCATGCACATGAGTTTTATATACTGTGCATGCATGTGCACCTCGCAAAGCTCTTTGTTTTTTTTTTTTTTTTTAATCTTATAAATGATACCATCCAAACCGGTCCAGAACCCAGTTGGGTCGAGGTTTAAACATTGATACAACACATAATACTTAAGTGCCTGATACGAATACTTGGATACTATGCCCACTCCTATACCATCGATATGATCCTTTTTACAAGCAACCATCCCTAAGGCGATACTTTGGAATAGCCAGTAAATGGTTAACTCTAGCCACAACGAGGCCGAACTTCTCAGTCATGTCCAAATCAGTGGGACCCATACCATTTGGAAGCTCCCAATCAAAGCAATGCACCAATTGGGCCAGCACCAATCGGAACACGGTAAGGCCCAGCTGAATTCCAGGGCAACCTCGCCGCCCAGACCCAAAAGGGATAAGTTGGAAATGGCGCCCACGGATATCTATGTCTAAACCATCGAACCTTTCTGGGTAGAATTCTTCAGCATTGGACCACACAATTGGGTCGCGGGCGATGGTCCACGCATTTATAAGGACACGGCTTTTTTTGGGTATGTTGAAGCCATCGATGACACAATCCTCCATAGCCTCATGGGGAACCAGCAATGGGGCCACCGGGTGCAGCCTCAAGGTTTCCTTAACCACCATTTCTAAATACTCCAGTTTCTCCAGATCTGACTCATCCACCATCCGATCCATACCGACCATAGCCTCCAACTCTTCTTGGGCCTTTTTCATTACACGTGGATGCCTGAAAAGCTCAGAGAGAGCCCACTCAATCACAGCTGATGATGTGTCCGCTGCACCAGTGAGCATGTCCTAGAGATTGAAAAATTATGTGTGAGAGATATTGGATGCTACAAAAAAAGTTCAAAATTCAGACAATCACACCATGCAGAAGGAATGGACAAACAATAATACAATAGTCCATGCGAGCTGGGACCACTGAGGCAAAGATATCAACCAAGCCAAAATAAGCATTCGTGCCTCATGTGCTATGTGGCAATGGGCCATGTTCATGCCAGGTTGGGTCAGGCTCAAGACAGCATGTTTAAATTAAGGCAGATGTCCCTATTCCAATTATTCCCTATACTTTCGACCACCTGAGTTTTAGATCGGCCTGATTGTGGATGCCAAGGAGAACATGAGGGGACAGACATGATGGATGAATTGAGTGTCATAAACAAGTCACACTGGGCCCCACACATCATGTTGTAGGTTAAGCTTAAACTACAAAGCTTTTTAGTGGATCCGACCTCATACATATAGCAATGTATAGTAACGGAATATACAATGCATTCCTCCCTCATGCAGTGCGAATGGAATTTAATTGCATAAAAAGCATAGACATCATACACACGCTATAAAAAATTTATCGCAACAATGATAAAGTCATGCAAATGGGATGATGTACTTGTCCGCCACTAGGAAAATTGAGAGAAGGTGGTTGTGCTCTGTTAGCTCAACCTCGTTGTGTTTAAGGGGTTGTTCTTTGAAAGTGGTTTGTTTTCAAGAATGCACCTTAGCAGATAATTCAATGAAGTCGGTCTTGCTTTGAAGGAAATGGGGTTTAAGTTTCTTTCATTCATTCAATCAAAGGAGAGGGTAGGACAATCTCTAAGATGTGATCTGAAGGCGAGTGACTAGCGGTTAGTTTGCTATTTCGTTCTAAGCCAAGACCCAATAGTTTCTTTAGCGAAAAAGGGATAGATCATAGCCAAAAGGAAAAACTAGTGCTTTTAACTCCCAAGAATAAGGGACAATCAATTAATCTGAACAGAGAACCAAAAGAATTAGTTACATTTTTCATATGCCTTTCTTTTTTATACAGGACTAACAAAATCGAAGAGAGTTCTTTTTTATCACTCCCTCTCCTTCTTTTAGTATTGATTTCTTATTTATTGATTGACTTACCATTTATTAATATGAATTTATTATTTCATTTGAATTCATTTTAAAATTTCAAAGCTAATTTTTTATTATTATTTTATTTTAATTGAAGTTCATAATAAAATACTAATTAGGTCTCCTTTTTCATGTCAATTTCAAAATACTTCGCTTGTTGCAATAAAATACATTAAACCTTGGTATATAAACCTTTTCTATATTCACTTTTGGGATACATATAGGAACAATTTTGTAAGTGGTAATAAAAAGACCAAACAAAAAATAATAGTTTCGTTCTTTAGAAAAAAAAATTACCATGTTTGGTAAACACAATCTATTAATTTTGGACAATTGTAAGGTAGAGATGGTGGAGAGAATTTAATCATCAATATATAATTTCCAGTAATCAGAAGGTTGTATGGTCATAGGTTGCCGGGACAGCCATACGCTTGTTGTATAGTAGATATTGAGAGAGAGAGAGAGAGAGAGAGAGAGAGAGAGAGAGAGAGAGAGAGAGAGAGAGAGAGAGAGAGAGAGAGAGAGGATATGTCGTCCGGTTGGTGATGAGCAATCCCCTTTGAATGGTGGTGCCAGTGGTAGGATTTAGAGATGAAGGGGGGAGAAGTGGCTGATAAAAATACTTGGAGGGGATAAAAAAGCAACCAAAATTGGGGCCCTTTTTTTGTAAAATATTAAGCAAAAAGTTTTTCAATTCAGACCCACTCTGAATCGTAAGCACCTTATCTTGCATGATCCCCAAGAATTTGAACTAGAGAGAATGATGGATTTCAAACCCATGAGCCTATACAACTGTATTTACAAGATCCTATCAAAACTCTTAGCCCTTTGCCTTGCCAAGCTCCTCCAGGGCCCTTTGTCGTCCAAGATCGATGTGCAATGAAAATATTGCTCTTGCCAATGAAATAAATTGGAAATGTAGGGTGGAAGTGTAATCTTCAAGCCGGACAAGAAAAAGGCTTATAATAAGATAGATTGGGGATTCATATCTCAAGTTCTAAAGAAATTCGGCTTCTTGACTCTATGGATTGGCCTACTGGAAAGTGTTAGGATAGTTGTTGGTTCTCTATCTTACTTAATTGAAGATTGTTTGGGTTTTCAAGCCATCGACAAGCATTGTCAAGGAGACCCACTCTCGCTAGCAATTGTTATCCTAACTGCGAAAGTGCTTAGGGGTATAGATTGGCTTGTAAGAAGTGGTGAATGCATCCATTCCACTTGCTCCATTCATGGCCAAATATTTCTCACCTTTTATTCACTGATGACAAAAGAATGTTTCTGAATGGCAGGTAATTAAGTTTCGATTAGAAGAAAAATGTACCCTTTCTACAGGATTATGAGAGGGCTTATGGGCAACGTATCTAAAAGGTCAATCAATTTCCGAACAGCACCATCACCATACTTATAACCTCGAAAAAGGCTTCAACCAGACTGCTTAGAGTAGATTAGTTTTTCGGCTTTAAGCATGCCAAGATTTCATTAATCTATCTAGGGTTGCCGTTAACAAGAAGTAGGTAAGAATTATCCATTATCAACAACCTCATTCAAAAAGTGTTGGGCAAAATAGTAGGATGGAAAGCAAAGCTTCTCTCTCTAGACGGGGATGGACATTGATCAAGCATGTTCTTACTAGCTATCTAATCCATACCATGTCAACCATTAACCACCTAGTCTCTATATGTACCAAAATTGAGAAGGCCTTTTCGGATTGCTTTTAGGAACAAAATGCATTAGATCAGGTGATTTAGAGTATGCATTCCAACCAAGTAAGATGGATTCAAAGTTAGGTGCCTAGGAGAAGTCATGAAAAGATTAAGATTGAATGTATGCTTCTCTTCTCTAAGAAACGTCACTATGGATAAGCTGCATCAATGCAAGATTTCTCTCAAATTTTAACAAAAATCGACATCAATGCAAGATATCTCTCAAATTTTAACAAAAATCGATCTGAGTGATTTTTTTTCTAGGCACAACACTAGAAAGGTTTTAATTAGCTCTTAAAAAGTTTTTAACAGTTAAAGTCTTGTTTCAAGTGGTAAAATTGCTTTAATCAACTTAATTATAATCTAATAGCCCAAATTTGATGGTCCACTTCATGATTGTCATAGGATCTAAATCATTGGTGGATAGCCTTAATAGTGGAGGGATTATATCATGGTTATGTGCATGATAGAGGCAAATTGAAAAACTTCATTCACATTAGGATATATCGAAATCCATAAGGTGGACGAGAGCACCATATTGAGTGCATCTTCTGAAATGCTAACCCTTCTTTATAAATCCTATTGCAGAGGGAATTCCCATGAGAGAGAGAGAGAGAGAGAGAGAGAGAGAGAGAGAGAGAGAGCTTGGACGACATCTAGACTTTGTCATGGAAAAGTGATCGAAAGAAATCCACTCAATCTACATTATTAGACTTCTCTCTATGTGTTCTCTCATCAGGCTTCTTCATCTGCGATAGCTCGGAGAGAAACTCCCTAGTTTAGGAGATCAGTATCATTTGATTCACATTAAGGATATCATCTTTACACACTTTGTTATGGGGAAAATCAAACTGACCTAGCCTATGAGACACGCGGCAGAGAACGATCAGAGCATATTCCTCGAACTGTCGAGGTATCCGCTACCAGAGAAGCCGAGTTGAGCAAGAAAATCCGATGGCCAAGCCAAACTAGTCAATCAAGCTCGGTACTAAGATTCATAGACCGACCTCGACCTCGAATACCAACCTGGATCTCGAATATCGACCTCGACGTTGACCTCGATTATTGACCTAGACCTGGAGAATTGTCCTCGAGCTCAGAACAGAAAGATTTGGTGAGAATCTTATGACATATTAAAATAGGATCGATCCGATGAGGCCTTAGCCAAAAATCACACTGGTCAAGGCAAAATCGGAGAAATTCTCAAGAGCAGATTCCAATACGTCCGCTCCAGCGTATACAACATATCTAGCGAATCCACTAAGATATGCAAAGCCTTATATATAGACCATCCTACTCTAGGGGGGAGGTACACACCAAAAATCCTAACTCTAGTCACACCTACTTTAGGTCCATATACCCGACTTAGGCATCGGAGGGTTCCTGGCCACAACTGGCGCCCCTAATGTTCATTATTTTTCGATTAAAGTGGAAGTATCTAGTGACTTATAGGAGGAGTTACGGGATCGACTAGATTCAAGTGATAACACATTTCATGTCTACGTATGACCATAACTCTTCATATGTTATTATTATTTAGAAATCTTATATCACTACAATTGGGGTATCTTGGGATGAGTCCCTTGATCAAATTGTTTTGGCACACAATTCCATTGCTCATGTACACTAGGGAACTAACATGAACCAGATCATTAACTAACAAGGTGAATGGAACTTGGAGAAGCTCGAAAGAAATGTCTCAAATGAGTTACTCAACCAAATTAGGGCAAGCGATGTTAAAACAAGCAATCACAAATACTGCCTTATTTTTTCCTCTTCTACTTCAAGAAAGTTTTCCATGAAACTGGTGTGGGAGTAAATTCGAATTAGGTAAAGTAAGAAAGCTTGGTCAAAGTGGGTTTGGAAAAAGCACGATCCCCTGAAGATGTCAATTTTTGGGTGTCAGGTCTTGAATGGATTGGTCTCCCCTTGATGCTATTGTCCAAAGAGTTGGGATCTATCTTTCTTCTAAATATATCTACTGCACATCTGACTGGGAGGAAAGCGGCATAACATAAGAAGGAATGAAGCTAGAAGCCCATTACCTTTCAGCGGGCTAGCCCATTTAACAATCAAAGAGCCAGCAGTAAAATCCTCTCATCCAGTATTAGGAGAGAGGATTGATCTAGCGCCAGAATTCAGCAAGAGAGAAGCAGGCTGATTCAGCCATGGAACAAGTCTATGGACAGCGTGTAATGCACTGAAAGAAGAGATGAGAATGTCAACCATTCAATGACCAGATCACAGGACCAAGAATATCCAGTTAATTAGAGGAGGGAGCCGTCAGGGACGTGACTTGCTAGAATGGATAAAACCGAAAGCAGAGAAGACTCCAGTTTTATCTAGGTTCAAGGAGGAGACAATGGTTAGGAACATGAGAATAATTTCTCTACAACAGAAATTGGAGTTTGTAGTTACTCCTAAGGCTTCTATAGCAGGTAGAGTTCTCCCTCCGGTCGCCTCAGTAGGAATCAGTAATGCAAACCCTATCAGTGGTGTAGTGGAGGACTCGGACCATCTTTTCTGCCAGTGTAAGCTTGCTCCAATAGTTTACAGGCATTTCAGAGCAATATTCAACGTCCAATAGCCAGTAGTCAATTAATTCAGTAAAGGTTCCACCAATGCAGTAGCCTCACTCGAACCTCCTCAAGATTCAAAGTGCTAAGAAAAACTGTCCCGAGCATCACTGTGTAGGAGCTATGGTTATGTGGAAACATGAGAAAATATGAGGGAAAATTCACATTCGACGTAGGGATAATTAGGAAAGTTAATGGTTGGATAATAGAAAAAGAGGGTCACATGCTGAGCGATCGCGAAATTCCTTTTTGGAATCCATAGGCATGTAATCATTGGTAGTTCTCAATCAGATAAAGCATCACGAGGAATCTCTAAACACAAAATGGATGAGACCTAAAAAAGGATGAATTAAACTAAATGTCGACAATCGGTCAACAGGCAACACAGGAGAAGGATGTGGTGGGGGCATGTACAGAACACACGAGGAAACCTCGTTTTTACTTTTCAAAATTATTATGCCTCAGTTTTCAACAATGTAAAATGTTGTTATTGATCATATTCAAAGATGATTATTGAGAGCCTTATCAAGCCTCACTCAAGTCCTGAATGGAAGATATGGTAATGTATTTGGGGAGATAGAAAAGGAATTGCTATAAATAACCACTCGCTCACATATGTGTACAGCCATAGAGTACACGAGTTGAACCCAGTCGCACTTAGACTAGCTCGGCTCGGCTCAGCTAGCAGGCTACCCCAGCTCAAACTCAACTCCACTTAGTCATCTACCTTGACTGGGCAACTCGGCTCGATCAGCAGCTCGGGCCAATTACAACCAAGTTTGAGCCGAGCTTGAACTCGATCTTTCAAGCCGAGTTTGAGTTCGAGCTTACGAGCTAAATTCAAGTTTGGATTTTAAATTTTTTAATATATATAATATATAATATGCATAATATATAATATATATATTTTTTATTTAAATATATAAATATATACAAAATATTTATATTAACTGAACATGAACTGAGTCAAGTTCGAGTTAAGTTCCAAGCTGAGTTGAGTCGAGCTTGGTCTAGCTTAAACTCAGCTTGAATTTTTATTGAGCTCAAAAAAGCCGAGTCTAGCCAAATAAGCAAGGTAACTTAGTGCGAATACAGCTCTTAGTACAGGTAGAGAAACAAGGCAGCAAATTGTCTGGCTACATTAGGAAGCAGCGACGATGGTTCTAAATTTTATAAAGGGAGAGAAGAACCCCCGAACACTGTGGAGGTGTCCTGATCTTGGATACCGCGTAGACAGGTAATTCTGTTGGAAGGAAATAGTTGGTAACTTGATTTTTTAGTTATCTGGATTCAGATCATAGTAAAAGTGTTTTCAGCATAGGTTTGTCGTAAGTGGGAGCTTTTTCTAATCTTGTTGGGTTTCCCTAGTAGATAGGTCACATCCGAAGGCGTCAGAGGTGCATAGCCGTATATGCAAGTGTCGGGGTTTTCCAGTGGTGGGGGCTGTCGATGCAGTTGGATATCTTCTGTCAGTTCTATGTGATAAGCTTAAACCACAGAGTGAATCATGGGGAGTGGTGTAGGTGAGACCCCGGACTCACCCAAATGGCGCAGCCCTTACCGTACGGTTCACCTTGATGTATATATTCTGTATCCACACTATCCATCCGTTTTTCAAGTTCATTTTAGGATGTTAGACCAAAAATGAAACAGATCTAATTATCAGGTGGACCATACCATACGAAACAGTAGTGATTGACTATTGATGAGCTACAGAAGTTTTTGGATAAAGCTGATATTTGTTTTTTCCTTCATCCAGGCTCATGTAACCTTATAAACAGATTGGATGGAAAACAAACATTACGTAGACGTTAAGATGCACAGTAAGAAGTTTTTAATGGTAGGGTGTTGGATCATGACTGTTACCTAGAGTATGGTCCACTTGAGATTTCGTTCTTCTTCATTTTTAGATCAAGCCTTAAAATGACATGGAAAAATGGATAGACAATGTCGATACATGGGGGCCATGGTTAGGGCCGCACCGTCTTGGGTGAAGCTGCCCTGGGTCTCACCCAGTCCGATCCGGCCGCGTGGTAGGAACCATTGGTATGTGCATCACCTTTAATTCATCCATAAAATGCACCCTTTTGCAATTGTCCTTTGTATCCAGTAGAACCACGTCAATCCAGAAGAAACGGGCTTCCTCCTGTTCAAACCTTTACAGGCTCGTCACCTTATTTATATGCGATCTAGACCATTGGTTTTCTTTTGTGTGGCCCATGTGAGTGCTAGATCTGCCTCATTTTAGGAGTCATGCCCTAAAATGATCTAGTAAGACAGATGGACAACATGGATATTTTACAAACACTATAGTGGGCCACACCTAGCTTCCTACCCAGGGTCACTAGCAGTCTATCGACGTGGGGAGCAGAGTATGGGCAACCCCTGGCCACACCAAACACGGTGCCGACAGAGGGGATCGCCTTGACATATGTATTGTATATACATACCAACCAATCTTTTGATAAGGTCATGAGACCTAGATGAAGGGAAAAATAAATATCGAAATGGTCCAAATTTTGTGGCCTACAAGAAGCTTTTATAGTAAATCATCACCGTTTTGGCGAACTTAAGATTTAGATATACTCCATCTTTGGGCATACCTTAAAATGATCAAGGAGACCGTGTAGATATACAATATGTACATCAAGGTGGGCCCCACGGTCAGGGATGCACCGTGCTAGATGAGTACGGGCCGCACCTAATCCACTCTCCCATCTTTGCCGGAGGCAGATTTCTGGGAACCCATGTGGGACCTACTGCTATGTTTGTGAGAATTCCTCCCCGTCCATCCGTTTTAGGACATGATGCTAAAAATGAACAGTATCCAATGCTCAAGTGGGCTGAAAACATAATAATCGAACGTCTACAGTTGAAATATTCGTGGGGAACAGAAGTTTTGAATCATGCTAATATTTGTGTTTTCAGTTCATCCCAGTAGGAATGATTTTATTAACGGTAGTGATGTTAAGTAAACTGTCGAACGCAGGGAGGTTTCAAGGGTAGGAATTTCCCTGACCACCTTTTCCTTTAACATGGCCAACCTGACCAGTCTATGGGACTGGTAGCACTCCATCCGGTTCGTTACCGTGAGTTACCCCCTAATCACCCCTGACTCGACTGAGGACAGAACGAGTCGGTCCAAGTCAGTGGCTTTCAGCCATTGGTCCAGTTACGCTACCCATCTGTTTTACCCATGAAAGCATGTTTGAGTTTGGTTTTCCTTACCATGACGATTGCTTTGCAATTGGTTCGATCAATATTAAACTTCATGTGGTTGGATCCCATGAGTGCCAGCATAACATCGATGAAGTCCCTCTGATGGCCCACCTCTCTGGTCTGTATGTGATCATCGACGACCCTCTCAAAGAGGTCATCAAAGAACTCTATAAATGCTTTCATCCGGCGAGTTAGCCCTTGAACATCGAGTAGTCCAGTGTAGGGGATGTAATCAGCTATGTTAAAAGCCCCAGCCAGCATCATACCTTCATGGATCCGTGCTATGATGCCCCTTCCATCATAATCCTCGTCCATGGACTTCTTTCCGAACACCATCCGACATGTCATGCCTGCGGAAAGGGACCCCACCTTATCAGTGAGATCAACCACGGCGCAGGCATCAGATGTATCCTTGAGTGATCGGATGACGTGGCCTAGTTCTTCTCTCCTCATTGACCGGAAAGAGTCGATCTTCGCATTGCTAAGCAACTCCAGCATGCACAATTTGCGAATGTCACGCCAATACTGGCTGTGCTCAGCGAAGGCCACTCCTTTCCGATTGTAGGATAGATACTTGCCGGCCTCAGTGTACGGCCTGCTGGCAAAAATGGCATCGTGGGTCTTGAGGATTTGTTGGGCCGCCTGCGGGGATGATACGATTACTGTTGGAACCATGCCGAGTCGCATGTACATGATCGGCCCATATTTCTGAGCTAAACTATGGAGCGTACGATGAGGGAGATGGCCCAGCATGTGTAGATTTCCGATGATTGGTAGCCCAGAAGGGCCTGGTGGCAATCTTTTCTTCTGATCTTTCGATGCATGAAGGAGATACGTAAATGACCAAACCCCACAAACTACAACTGCTACCGCTACAAAGAGAACAGTAGTCCACCAGGAGAACATGGCAGGCATTGCACCGGAAATCGCCTTATCAGGCTTTATCTTGCTCATTTACAGAGTGAGAAATACTTTGATACTCTGGCAGAGTGTGATGGATGTTAAGCGGTAGTTAGAAATTGAACATGTGGTATAAAAGTGTCCACGATTTTGGAGATTAGGATTGATCGAGATCTTGGGAACGTGACTTACCGACCGTTGATAGGGACGCAAGTTACTGCGCTTGAAACTTAGGTGGGTCCACCGTGATGTTTTTCAGAAATCCACTCCGTCCATCCATTTTGTGAGCTCATTTTAGGAGGCGAAACTAAAATTGAGCAGGGTACAATGTTGGAGGCCTTGCACAAAACCTTAGGATCTAGCCTCCCAAAACAAACTAGAATTATGGGATAATAAAGCAATGAAATAAATCAAAGCATCAACCACACGACACAAGAGATTTTTACGTGGAAAACCCTCAAAGAGGTAAAAACCACGAGACCTCGTCAAGATCAACAATTCACTATGAAGTAGAACGTTACAACCTTATTCACTCACGCAGGAGTGGATAAACAATAAGAGAATAAAAGAAAAACGGAGAGATCTCACCGATCACGAGGACATAGAATCGCTGAGATGTTGATTGCACAGTAGATCACCTCCACGAGCATAACCTCCCTTCTACAAGCTTCCTCTCTCTCTCTCTCTCTCTCTCTCTCTCTCTCTCTCTCTCTCTCTCTCACACACACACACACACACACACACACACACCCCTTTGATAGCCCTAAACCCTTTAGCAAACCTTTGCAAAGCTTTAGGAAACCCTCTTGCATTACCTAGAAAGCCCTAGGTACCTCCTATTTATAGTTTAGGAAACTCCCTTCCGCATCCTGTTGCAAAAGGCCTTAGAAATCCGAATCCAGCACAAAATCGGACTCAAATCTGTGTAGCCTCAACTAGTCGAGCAGTGTCCTCGACCGGTCGAGCGGCCCACTCGACCGGTCGAGCACCTCCCTCGACTGGTTGAGAACTACGGGAAAAAATAACTCAACGTCGTTGGACTTTGAGTCGAGCCCCGCTTGACTGGTCGTGCACCAGTCCTCGACCGGTCGAGCCTGGGGCAAAAAACCCCATCATACAAGACTCAAGTGGGCTGTACTAAAGGAAAAGGTGATTAGGGAAATTTCTACCATTGAAACCTTCCTAGGTTTGACATTGATGTTTAAATGCCATCCATACAGTTAAAAACATAATTTGTACTGAATGAACTGAAAACACAAATAATAACATAATTCAAAACTTTTTGGGCCCCACGAATATTTCAACTGTGGACGTTCAGTTATCATGTTTTCGGCCCACTTGAGCATTGGGTACTGTTCATTTTTGGCCTCTATCCTAAAATGAATTCAAAAAACGGACTGACGGAGAGGATTTCTCACAAACATGACAGTGGCCCCACCTGGGTTCCCATAACAGGAACTTCCTGCTAAAGGCTGTCTCTGGAAATCTTCGACAACATGTGAGAAATGTAAGCGGATTGGCTGGTGTACCACACACCAGCCATCTGGCTGGTATGAGTAGAGAACGGATTGGCTTGTGTCGTGGGAAGACGAGCTCTTACGCTCCTCCAGCTCCGAGTTGTATGAACGGTTTAAAGGAGATCAAAGTTACATACCCCACAATGATGTATTTATTATATTCACACCGTTCATCCATTTGGAGAGATCATTTTAGAGCACTATGATAAAAATGAGTGGTGTTAAAATCTCAAT
Organism: Magnolia officinalis; assembly: GCA_021015155.1. Taxonomy (NCBI): domain Eukaryota; kingdom Viridiplantae; phylum Streptophyta; class Magnoliopsida; order Magnoliales; family Magnoliaceae; genus Magnolia; species Magnolia officinalis. Next base: position 75,727,762 of record JAJHSJ010000003.1, read on the forward strand.
TGGACCACACAAAAATTTTTAGTGGAGAGGATGATTCTCACTGTTAAAACATTTGTAGGCCAAATATAAGGTTTACTTTCCATCCAGTCCGTTCATAATGTCACGCTGACATGGTTGAAGAGGAAAAACAGATATTATATTATCCACAACTTCTGGTGACCCCCAAAAGGTATCAATGGTAGATGCTCATTCTCCCGCTGCTTTTTTTTTTTTGTTAGCTTGTCAGTACACCCCACTGTCAGTTGGCACTTCACTGTTAGCCACCCCCACTAGGGATCGATACCAAGACCCCAGTGTTGAAACGAGGTATCTTTCACTCAATCTACCACTTAAGCTATGGATCAGGGTGTAGATGTTCATTCTCCCACTGCCTTTTGCATGGTGGTCCACTTGATCTTTAGATCTATCTTATTTCTTCTATCAAGACTTACCACGAGCTCTCTAAATGAATGGACGGTTTGGATATAATGCATACCTCATTATGATACCCACAGAACTCGGTGATGTCAACACACCAGCTAGATCGCTAGCCAATCTGCTTCCCTTGCGCAGATTTCCTGCCAAAGACTTTTGCATGAAGTTCCTGTGCAAGGATGCAAGGTAGGATCTATCGTAATGTTTATGAGAAATCCAACCCGTTCATCCATTTTTCGTTCTCATTTTCTCAGTTTAGGACATGCGGCAAAAATGAGGAGTATCCAAAACTCAAGTGGGCATAGGAGATGAAACGGTGAGAAAAAGAATGCCTACCATTGAAACCTTCCTAGGCTCCACCATGATGTTTATATGTCATCCAAACCGTTTATAAGGTCATTTTCACCGAGATGAAGTGAAAACATCAAAAACTTACACCGATACAAAATTTATGTGGCCATATAAATGTTTCAACGGTGGTCACTAAATCCCCACTATTTCATCTCGTGTGGCCCATTTGAGTTTTAGATCCACCTTATTTAAAATGTATGAATGGGTTGGATTTCTCACAATGATCATGGTGGCCCCAGCCAGAATCCTTGCCTAGTAAATTCCTGCAAAAGCCTTTCACAGGAAATCCGCGTCTAGTCCGTGGTGCTGAATCTCTGTTTGAATGGCTAGTGTTTGCTCAATTCTATCAAACGAAAGGCCAACCAGTATTTAGCTTGCATGTATGATTAGGAAGTATGAATATGGTAAAGTTATACTTGACTCAATATTTGACTCAACCCGGTGCCTCCGCATTGAGATGGACCGATATTGATCGTTAAGGCAATTTATAAAAGGGCACAAATTAGTCCTTGATGGATTATTTTTTACTTCAGCTAACAACTTACTTTCACCAATAATTAGAGCTAATATTTTTCTAAAAAGAATAAAGATGAATATATTTACTAAAAAGGTTAAAACAATATTGATTTTATGAATATGTAGATGTGGCTTATTACAATTAGAAAAAAGGTTTTAAAAAAATAACTTGAGAAAATGAAAAAAGATAAACACCTAATTCATTTGTATAATTAGACAATACAAGTAAACGGTCAGCAAGATGTGACTAGAATGATGATCACCCAAGCAAAAAATCAATTGATAGAGATCCAACAATTTAAAGTTGTGAATGTTAAATCTACTTTATGGTACTGTAGCGATAGTGTTGGGCAATGGCGATCTATATTGAGATTAAGGCTAAATTAGGCTATGCTAAGATTTAAATAAATAAATAAATAAATAAATAAATAAATAAATAAAAAGATAAATTGTGTTTAGTGTGGGCCTCATGCTTTTCATCATATTGTCATTTTATAGGTTGTCGAGGTGACAAAACTCTTATTGGGTTTCCTTGATCGTCCAGGATCCTTTCCATTTACTGCTTGTAGTATTTTTATAGGGAGTTTCCATAAATTTGAAACTATTTTCAGATCCCCGCATTTATGTAGATGCTCCCCTATTAGAGATCTCAAGGACACTATTGCAGCGAGATCTGGCTCGATCAAAGCCATCTTCACCCTTCCCCTATTGTGCCCTTAAATATCCGAGGAGCTAGTGGGATTGGATTCACCCGGCCGATCATGCTCTCCTATTCTTATGATTTTGATCTACTCCAATATTGGTTAATTCTATTCTGCTAATCCGCTCGGATATTGCTTTAATTTGATCTCTAAATATTTAGAATCCTCATAATCACCGTGAGAGTTCCGAATATGTCTCTAGAATGATCACCCATTTTGGAAGGATTGTAAGAGACGACCTTACCAACGTATCACCAAAGAAAAGGCAATGAAAGAAATCTTTGGATTCGAGTACAATTCTGTCAGTATCGAACCCGTAGTGTCGACATGTGGCAACCTCCTATTGGCCCACATCGGAGATATGATGAGACGTTTGACATTCTATTTTCGGAGGCCACTCCGACGTGCGACACATGATAGCATGGGGTTCTCACTTGACCGACATATGATTAATGCTTGGAATTCGCCTGGCATGATTGCCTACTTTTAATGCAAACGTGAACCATGACAACCATTTTTAGTTTTTCATCCTGTGACCAAATTTGTCTTTTTTACATGGGCACTCCTCTAATGCATGAAGTGAAAAGAGAGTTAAAAATTAATTCTCTTTATGGGTGGTGGCTGAAGCTTGGGTCTTGGCCACTATTTTTATTAAAATAATGAAGATAAAATCGAACTTTCGATCAGCCAAAGACATTTATTTTGTTTCTCTTTCTATTATATAAAAACATACTCATAAAAAAAAAAAAAAACTACATTTCGTACCAAAACTTTGTAGTGGCTGATTTTTACTCTCTGATTCACTCTTCATTTTGATCAACGTGAACTATAGCTGATTCTTCTTTTATTTGTATTGATTCACATAATGTTGGGTATTATTTCTTTAGGTATCGTCATTGATGTGATTCCTGCTTTCCTAGTCATTCATATCTTGTAACATATATAATCCTCCATGTAGAACTCATTTATTTTTAGTGATACTTCCCATGTGGGGGACCATTTACCATACTTGTAATATTCTTTGCATGCACCAATCAAAATTATGATTTCCACACCAACTCTCCTTCACCAAAGCTTTTTTCCTTTTATCTTCTTATGGTAAGCTTCGACAACTTTGAATTTATGTACTTTCAGCATATCTAGAGCTTTTTTTTTTATATATAAAACGATTCTTTTCATTCATAACGACCTGAATACATTCGGGCATGCCCAGAAAAAAGAACCGGGCACGCCTATCGTGAGCACAAAAAGAAGAAAGGAAAACTAATTACAACTGGTTACTCCCTGTCATCATGGCCTCTAACTGCCCCCAAACACACTCTATCTAGGAAGAGCATACCCCTAACATGATTCGGCAATTCTGCAGCAATTGAGAAGAGGCAAGCGCGTTGAGTGTCAGTCCCAATCCCGGCTAGCGCGTCGGCTGGGAAGTTGGCTTCCCTGAAGCTGTGCATCATGTGAGTTTGGGCCAACATTCTAATATTTTGGATCCTCTTAATCCAGTAGCTCCACTTCAAACCTGGACATGAATTACCGTTCAGAATGTCCACAATCATCTGCGAGTCAGATTCAATCACCACCTTATCAAATCCCCATTGAAGACAAAGGGAAAGGCAGTCTAAAATGGCTCGAATCTCCGCACACGAGTTTGTACCTTGCCCATACGTAGTGGAGAAGGCAAACATAAACTCCCCTTTATCGTTTCTGCAAATCCCTCCACCGCCAGAGGGCCCCGGGTTTCCCCTACAAAAACCGTCAACATTAATATTGACCCAGCCATTTCGCGGCTTGCTCCAACGCACCACCTTCGTCTGAGCACGCACCTGATTAGAAGAAGTCGGGTCCGAGCTCCTGCAAGGGACAGAAGAGGACGGCTTCTGGACTGACTGGTCGTCACTCCGAACGGCAACATATCTGAGCCACCATTCCACCTGAGCAAACAGGGCGGGAAATGAGACGTTTTGCTGTCAAACCTGACAGAGTTATGGGCTTTCCACACCACCCAACAAAGGAGGAAAGGGGCCACTCTCTGCACCTCTGACGTCTTACCCGAAGCGGGGCAAGTGCTCTTCCACTGCGCAATCCGAAGGCTCAAAGAGTGAGCTGGAAAAATATGGATGTGGCCACATGACGCCAGAGGGCCTTCACAGTGCAACTATGGAGAAAGAGATGCGAAATTGTCTTGACAGATTTTATGCCCGGATTTTTGAACCCACAGCAGACGCACGCAGAAGCCAGCTGCACGCCCCGGGACTGAACTGCACCATCCACTAGGACAGCCCTCTGAAGGATCCTCCACACCAACAGTGAGATTTTAGGAGGCAACACTCTGCTCCATCAGATTATGGACCATTCCATAGGCAGAGAAGGATATCTGCAAATGTTTCTAACCGAGCTGACTGTGAACTTGCCTGACGGATTCAACAGCTAGAAGCTGATATCAGGGCCTACTGATATGCTAAAACCTCCTTGGAATATGTAGTCAATTACCTATTGAGGAAGAAGACTGAAGACCTGTAACGCCCTGAAATTCGGGGGTCGAGTATGAACTCAACACCCGAGTTCCAACGCATCACTTATGCAACATACACAATGCTGGTTAAATGTTGTCTGAGTTAGCGCAATAAACATGAATGAGATTAAACCAAAACAGTAATTCATACTCCAGTTCAATTGTATAAAAGCAAGCGGAAGACTGAAATTTTATATTCAAGTATGTAAAATAACCAAAATTTTCTGAACACCAGAGTATGAGTACTAGCTGAGCACCAATATACATGTATTGTTTTTAAGTCAAAACCCAAAATACAATCCTCAAAAGAGGCCCTGAGAATCCCGCGATGCAGCCGGCCTAAGCGAAGCCGTCAGAGTACTGCATGAAGGAGAACTCCTCTTGGTCCTCATCAAAGTCGGGCTCTGGCTCCTGAACCAAGGCGCCCTCTATACCTGCGACAGAGTCTGGTTGGTGTGTACAACACCGTCCCGTAACGTGGGAGTGAGTAGCTAACTCAGTGGAACAATAAAGCATAAGTTAACATGTTATCAAATCAACCAAGCAGTAATGATAAAGCAGTACAAATCAAGCATTTCTAACTACTCTTGTTAAGTGCAAAATGATATGACATGATGCTGTATGCCCTTGTCAAACCACCCTCAAGCGACATCATCTTACGTTCGCGAATGCTTAACTCCCTCAGTGCGCCACATCTACAAAGCACATGCGGTGCGATGATGCTCATGATTACCAAGTTATTATTAGTCCATTTCAACCAGTAGTATTGGGAAACTAAGGTACCTCCCTTGTATCATTCCCAAACATGATCCATTCTAGGGTCGTCAATCCTAGATAATCTCATACGATATTATGGTTTGAGAAACATAGTGAAGGCATCGCAAAGGGCTCGTCACCCGTCACCGCGGATATAGGTCTCACCGTATGCAGCTCAATTGCTGGCCGTCAGCTCGAGTACAGGTCTCACCGTACTCGGCTCAATCACTAGCCGTCAGCTCGAGTACAGGTCTCACCGTACTCGGCTCAACTCACACTCTAATTGCTGTAACAGGCTCGTCGCCAATCACAGACTCTTGGAGTGTACTCGATGATACCACGGAGGACTCGTCGCCCGTCAGCACGAGTACATATCTCACCGTACTTGGCTCTCGCCGTAGTATCGACAGCTCGAATACAGTGTCCCATACCACCGTATTCGGCTCACGAGTTGGTTGCGTAATGGTCACTACGGGGAGGCAGAAGGCCCCAGCGTAGGCCGACAGCTCGACCACGGTGTCCCATACCACCATGCCCGGCTCATGCGACTTAGCGGATCTAGGTACCATGGTTAAACGGGGATCGCCACTGGTAAGTTTGGTACCCTAGGTTCAAGCAGTAGCGACCAAACAGGGTGAACACACAAGTACACTTCGGTTTAGTTGGCGAGCCTGACTAGCTCGAGCGCACCACAAGTTGAGCGATATGGAGCGCAAAAGCACTCCGTGTGGCCAACCACAATCGCCAACCGAAGTACGACTCAGGTTCGCCAGACACGTCTGTTGTGGCGATACGAATCTCAGCCACAACCGCAAGTCTGGTACCGAATGTTTGGACTATATACATAGTCCCAAACTCAACAGTTTTCATCGATAGCATATGAAGTAAAGCATGATAAACAAGCAATACAAGCATGTTAGTAGGCATGTTATAAAGCATGAAGTAAAACATGAAGTAAAACATGTTACAAAGCATGTTGTGAAGCATGTAGTAAGGCATGTGATAAAACACTATCCCCATAGGGATACAATTGTGTGCGCATTACAAGTGAGGGGTTGCGGTGAACCACCGCATGGAGGGGATCCTACATGTCTCTAAGGGAGTCGGAAATCCCATATCAGCGCCTATCTAAGGCACTAGTACATACACATGTACACATACAAGCATGTGCACAAACACTTAGAATACACTATTCCAACATACATGACGTATGTTAGCCACGTTCGTGTTAGGGCTGTCCCTTCGCCACGAGAGTATTTTTCTCGTGTATATCGTAATCATACAGCAAATAATCATTACAATTACGTTTCCAAAATCCGCACGTATGCGGAATTTCTAGAATACGTAATTTCAACATACCTGACATTTACACATGAACATGTATTTTTGCGATCCCTTTCGCCAAACTAGCATTTTATCCACACATGATATAATCAAACATTAAATAAACATGTCAAATATTTTCCCAACAAAAATACGTATACGGTATTTCTACGTATATCTAGAGTATGTGAAATTCCATATTCTTTATCGCTAATCGAAACAGGAAACGGAAAGCACTTTGTACATGTGCATTTGCATGCAGATCATGAATCTATCATTATCTGGCATTGAAAGTGTTGAAAACCGTAACTTATACACTTAAAATCCTCACCTCAGCCCTTGGAATTCCAACGAATCAGCAAGGGTGTTGGAGCTTCCGTATACGGGAGTTTCCTAGCCTAAAGAGCGGAACCGATTAGCCTTTGCATAACCTACCACTAACCAATCTCAAATCAGACCTAGGGTTAGGGTTTCTTACCTTCAAATGGGATAGACACCGCCGGGAAAACCCCTGAAATAAGGCGGTGTAGGCCGTGGGATGAGTGGAAGCAGCAGGAGGAAGATCGGCTTCGATCTCCAAGACTTTCTCTGTCTTTTCTCTCTTTCTCTCCAAGGGTTTGCTCCCAAATTCGTATGGCTGTGAGAGGGGCTGTTCTAAGCCCCTTTTATAGCCAAGAACATGTCCAAAATAGACTCAGGTTCAAGGGTGGCTGCATATATAGGCAGTTTGCCACTTTCCAAGCTCAAAAGGTATGTTCTGGTGGCCCTCTTTGAGCCAAACGTCAGACTTAAGCTCACCATATATGGATCTACGTGGGATTACGTTTTCGACTCGATCGAATTCCCAGATCGCACGTGGCGGACCACTTTCAGTTCAACGGTCAGTGGGCCACGATCAGAAATTCTGAGTACATGTAAATGTTCCTGAAATTTTTCTTAATCCGAGGGTGTAATTTGGTCTGATTCCGACGGTCAGGTTGCTTAATACTGACGCGCAACCGAATGATGCCAGATCGCTATTCCAGATATTTTTATTTGGATGGGAATAGTGTTTTTCACACTCCCTCGCTCCGGAGTGAAAAGAATGGCCGTGGGACATCGGAATCATCTGATTTTTGAGATGATTGTCAAGCCCAGTGGGGCGGTCCTGGTTCCTTAGCTTCGTGTTAATCGGACTCCCGATGTGCGATCTAGACCCAATACGAAGTTTCGTTTCATTCCTGAGAGCAGCCGGGTAATGAGTTTGGCTCTAGACTTTAGGGTAACCTAGAGTCACAAATTCTGCAAGTTTGGGTCTTGCAGATCGTATTTAAAGCGATCCCAACGGATTTCATGGCTAACAGAGTTTAGTACTTAGTTAACTTTGTTAAATTTCTAAGGGATTTAATCCTACGTGATTTCTGGTCGAGGTGGTACTCGACCCAATGTACGGAAATTTACAGGTCGTTATAAGACCGTGAATGGGGCAATGGGCCGCACGGGCCTAGAAAGTCTCTGACTTGCATCTCCGTCAAAGCCTCTGGGATGGGATTGATAGCAAGATCCATAAGTCGTCCTAGGCCAGACCAGTTCTCCGACCACAGCAGATAGGTACCCTCTCCTATCCGACGCTGCACAATAGGAGCCAAAAGAGGGAGTTGGGACTGAATGCGAATCCAGAGAAGGGATGCAAAACAGCATCTCCTGTGAGATTCGAGAGGATGCAAAGAAGGCTTGTATTTGGTAGCCATGAATGAACCCCACAAACTCTCGTTCTTCGCATAGACGATACACCACACCATCTTCAAACGAAAGGCTTGCATGACCTCCTGCAATCTCCTAAAGCCCAAACCACCTTCTTCAAGAGGAACCGCCAACCTTTTTCAATTCAACCAGTGAATTGAAGTTTCCTTTTACCTTGAGACCATCCCCAAAAAAAGTTGCAGAAACACCTTTCCAAAGAGAGTAGAACCTACTAAGGAATATGCGCCGCCGCTAAAGAATGGATTGAGACACTTCCCAAAACATGCTTGATAAGGACCATTCTACCCGCCTACGATAGAATCCTAGCCTGCCATCCCTGTATTCTCCCTTTTATCCTATCCAACAACGGTTGGAACATACACGATTTAACTCTTCCAGCCGAGATGGGAACTCCCAGATATGTAAATGTGGAGGAGGCCCTGGTGATTCCTAGGATTTCCTCGATCGCTCTTACCCTTGTTGACGTCGTCTTAGCTGCGCAAATAAAGTAGCTTTTATGGAGATTGATGCTTTGGCCCAAAGCCTCCTAGTAGATGTTTAGAAAAGCTCTCATGACCCGAAGCTAGGCTAGGTCCCCATTAAGGAATAGCAGGGTGTCGTCGGCATAAAGGAGGTGGGACACATGTGGGCAGCCCCTGCGGGTTTTGAACGGGGTGCAACGGCCTTGGTCCAGCAAGGACTTAATGCCCCGACTAAGAGCCTCCACTATGATAACAAACAGTGCAGGGGAGAGAGGATCGCCTTGTCGAAGACCTCTGGTTGATTTGAAGAAACCAGTCGGCTCCCCATTAACTATCACCGAAAACCAATTATTACCCCAGCACTCTTCGACCAAGTCCACCCATCTTTTACCGAAGCCGAACCAAAAGAGGACCTACTTGAGAAAGTTCCAATTGACTCTATCGTACGCTTTCTCCATATCCAACTTGAGAATGATGTTTCCACCCCGGACCTTCCTGGTAATGTCCCTGAAAAGTTCCTGGCTAAGCGCAATGTTTTCTAAAATGAGGCGGCCCGGGATGAAAGCCTCTCGCTCTAGGGAAATGATCAAAGGAAGGATGGAACTCAATCTAGCGGCCACAATATTGGCAAAGATCTTATAAATGCAGTTGCAAAGACTTATAGGGTGGTAGTCTGAAAGCTTTTTTGGAGATTGCATCTTAGAGATTAAGCAAATGAGTGAAGTAGTGATGATCTTGGGAATTTTATCACCTTGGAACAGAAAGATGATGGCATTCTGGATATCTCGGCCCACCACTTCCCAACAAGCGAGAAAGAAAGCGCTCGAGAAACTATCTGGCCCTGGCGCAACATCCATGAGAATCGCCTCGACGGCCTTTTTAACTTCCATAAGAGTCGGCGGGGCCATCAACCCGTGATTCTACTACCGAGAAATAAGGTACGGGATGACCTGAATAATCTGGTGAGCATCAGAAGCAGCTGAGGAGCTGAACTGCCGCTTGAAAAATTCCACCGCCTCTGCTTTTATACCATATGGATCTTCAATCTCTTGGCCCGCGTCTGAGGTGATCTTGCGAATGAGGGATCTGCGGTGCTTTGCAGCCGCGGAAGCGTGGAAAAATTTTATGTTCCTGTCACCTTCTGCTAGCCAATCAATACGAGCCTTTTGCTTCCAATAAATCTCCTGCATTAATTCTAGCCTATTGAGCTTTTCCGTTGCTGATTTAATGTCATTAAGTTGCTGAGGAGAGGAGCCTTCTGAAGTATCAACGGTCTAGACGTTGGCCTCTAGCTCGCCAAGTTCCCTCTCGGCATGACAGACTTGCTCGAAAATGTTATCGAAGACGTTTTGGTTCCAAACTTTGAGATCCTGCTTCACTGCCTTGAGCTACGCTTGACATTTAACACCGGGTGCTGGGATTCTGCCTTTTTCCAAGCTATGCTAACCACCTGCTGAAAGGATTCGTGGTGAGTCCACATCCTCTGAAATCTAAACGGCTTAGGGCCAATGGGAGCTCCTGGGGGAAAAACCAAAAGCAGAGGGGCATGATCGAAATTGACTCTAGGCAGATGATGCACTTGAAAGGCGGGGAAGAAAGTAGCCCAAGTAGCATTGATGAGGACCCTGTCTAGTCTCGCCCAAACCCTAGAGGAACCTGCTTGATTATTGCTCCACGTGAACCTGTTTCCCGTAAATCCTGCATCCATAAGCCTTGAAAGGCAGGGAAGAAAGCAGCCCAAGTAGCATTGATAAGGACCCTGTTTAGTCTCGCCCAAACCCTGGAGGAACCTGCTTGATTATTGCTTCACGTGAACCTGTTTCCTGTGAATCATGCATCCTTCAACCCAGGTAAGGAAAACAACATCACACCGATGATATGGCAGAAGGAGATGATGAACTTTGGGACCCCAGCGAGAACATCTTTGAAGAGGACAAGGAGGTTGAACTGCAGCTCCACACTACAGCTGTTAATCTAGTCTCCAGGAATGCTGGGGGCTTCTTAGGGCTTCAACATTAAAGTACTGGAACTGAGGACCAACTGGTTTGTCCTAGCCCAAGGGCTGGCGTCCAGACAGACAGGCTGGATCTTTTGGTGGACCTATCTCCTTTCTTCGAATCAGCAGTCACAGATTTGGAAAGAAACACCACAGTGGGGTTGAAAGGTGATCCAAAGACAGGAAAACTGCTCGACAGATTGAAACTTAATAGAAAGAGAAAGGGCACTGCAAGGGGGTTACAATCTGCTAGGAGGATTAGCACAAGCAAGCTTTTTTCAGCAAGAGATAAATGAGAGTTGAGGCTGCGCAGACAAAGGTGAAGGGTTGTGAATACCAGATGTGTGACGAATGGATAAGATCCTCATATGGAATGTTTGTGGAATAGGGAACCAACGCTCCCTAAGAACTACTAAGAGGCTTATTAGGGATCATAACCCCTGGATGGTAGTATTACTTGAACCGATGCTCGGAGACGAGAAGAGGGAGGGAGTTGGCTTGTCCCTCGGCTACCACTCATCCTGTTCTAATGGAGATGTAGGGAGTAAAATATGGTTTTTCTGCAAATCCTCTATCCCTTTTTCAGTCATTAATATGTCACAACAATCCATATCTATTCTTTTTAACCTGCAGGAAGTGGCAGTCCCGATCACTTTGACATTTGTCTATGCCAGTTGCTCAAGGATTATCAAGAGAAAGCTATGGGCAGAGTTGGCTGCTATGTCAACCTTGGTGAATGGTATTTGGGCGCTCAGTGGGGATTTCAATGTCGTGACAAATGCCTCTGAGAGAAGAAGTAGGAGCCAATTGGATAGAGCTAGTTCAGCTGAATTTTTCGATGCATATCTAGAGCTTACATTTGAACAATATCTAGCTTTTCCAACTCCATAAGTATGGTTTTGGTAAATTCTTTAAGAGTATAAGTATTATGATAAGCTACCCCTAAGAAAGAAGTGTTAACTTCCACAATCAACATGACAATGCCATGCTTGTACGTTAGGGTGAAAGGTGTTATCCATGTACTGGTTCTTTGGGAAGCCTGTAAGCTCACGGTGCTTCTTTGGACAATATTGTAGGCCATGATCAAGAATTGTCTTTTATCATCCGTTTGACAATATTCTTATCCAAATTTTATATTAGGATGATATTTGTATCTACGCCAACTTAAACCCTAATATAAAATCTTATTAGAAGCTTAGAGACTAAATCACCTTGATTTATGATTCAACTTGCCCTAGGGGCGATTTGGCCTAGCTGCAACTCAATTGAATAAAGTCCTAACTAAGGAATTTGAATATCATACTTCACTTGAACCAATGCGATTTGAGACCAAACATCACTCTAAAAGAAATGATTTTACCTACTAATCAAGGGAAATAAGTCACCTGATTTGACCCAACTCGGTGTCGAGTTCAACCATGAACTGGTGAGAGAACGCTAACCCTATAAGACCATAAGTACTCTAATTAGGAGTAGATCAAATCTAAACAAAATCTGATCAAATAGTTTCAGGTGAGGGTTAGAGCATCTAAATTTCTCAATTTAATAGGAATAATTCTAATTGGTTAAAAAATGTAAATAAAGTTCTATTTCAACATTGTGGAGATCGAATTACCTTAATTCGAGTGATTCGAGTCGATTCGACCCTACTAACTTCGTTGTTCAACTTAGCTCCATTTGGTGAGCCGGCCCTACAGCTCACCCGAGTTGACTAGACAGCGCCTTCCCAAACTCCCCTTCTTTTCTTTACCCTCTTTCATTATTTCCTTCTCCCTTTCTTTCTTTTCTTCTTCCTTTCACTCCCTCTTTCTCTTGGTGGGAACCCAACTGGACAAGGCCCAGGCCTGGTTCAACTCAGTAAGACCCGGTTTAAACCAAGTCGACTCGGTTCCAGCTAAACAGCAGCCCCAAGCTGCCTCTCTCTCACTTTTCTTCCCTTTTTCTTCTTCCTTTCTTCTTCCTTTCTCCTTCCTTTCTTCCTCCCTTTCTTCCTCTTCCTCTGCTGGTCCAGACAACATCTGGACCTGACCAGCAGCGACCCAACTAGGCCGGGCAGCAACTTGGTGAAGTCGCACCTCTCTCACGATCTTCTCTCTCTCTCTCTCTCTCTCTCTCTCTATTCTTCTTCTCTTCTTCCTTTCTCTTTTCCTTCTTCTCCCCTCTTGCTATTGGAAACACCCAGCAGAGGCTGGCAACCTAGCCTTACTCAGGCTTGGCCCAGTTTGAGTGGGTGCGGTGCAACAGCCGCACCTCCTCATTCCCTTCTTCTTTCTTCCTCTCTTTTCTCTCCTACTTCTCATCTCTCTCTTTTCTTTCTTCACACCAGGGACATCACATGACATTGAAAACCCGAGGAACGACGTGCCCGAATCGAGCTAACTCGGTTTGAAGCAGTGGGGAAGATGATCGGCGTCCATGACAGGTTTGGATGCGGGCCACCATCCTTTGAAATGATGTTGCTAGAGGGTCTAGTTCTTCCACGTGATGCTTGTGGGAGAGAAAAAATGAAGCTCCAACAGTGTTTTTGCGGTGGGTTCAAGCTTTAAAAGAAACGAGCAAGTTTTCATTGAAAGGTCAAGAACGACGGATAAACCGACTATTGATCGATGCTTCCTTAGTTTAAACGTGCCCTGAACTCTCCCAGATCTGTTAGATCGAAGTTAAATGGCTCGGATTCATTCCGTGGCAGGGAGAGACGGTTGGCGCAATAAAAATGGCGTCGGTTTCCACTGACAGCCCTAATCTGCGTGAACAGCAGTGGGTGGCTGAGATGAATCTATGTAAAGGGCTAGGATTCAACGATTTCTCCTCACACGGATCGCCAGCGTGGAGAGGAAACTGGGCTTTCTGTTTTTGGAAAGAGAAGAAGCACAAACAACCTTCTTCCGCTGGCATTTGTAATCGTGTGTGTGGGATCCAGCAGTTGAAACTAACAAGGATTGGTAGGACCAATGTCCTATAATTTATGAACGGTTTGGATCAGCTAAGTGTCCGCTGATGGTGGGCCACCGATCCACGCATGAAAACAGCTGTTTCAAATAGCGTGGGCGGGAAGCAAGGTGTAACGTCTCGGAAAAATCCGTACAAAGACCCGAGTACCACCTCAGGCAGAAATCACTCAGGACCAAATCCTTTAGAAATTAGACGAAATTAACTAAGTACTAAACTAGTTTACCTGTGAAATTAGCAGTAATCACTTTAAATACAAACTGCAAGACCCAAAACTTGCGGAATCATCGATGCTACATTACCCCATAATCTAAGATCAATCTCATTACTCTGTTGCTCTCGAGAGCACATTGAAACTTCGTATCGAACCTGGACCGCGTGTCGAATGTCCGATTACTGCGAAACCAAACGGTTAGGACTGCCTTACTGGGCTTGATAACCAACTCGAAAATTAAGTCTAAATTGGGTCTAGAAATGCACAACTTGAACTCGAAGCGAAGTGTGTGAGAAACGTGGATATCTTTAGAAATAAAAATCTAAATTTAAATAATCTAAGACTTGTCGCTTGTGGGCCAAATATAAGGATTCTGACCGTTAGAATCTGACCCAAATATACACTCGGATTAGGAGAAATTTTTCATACATGGCAGTGTACTTGTGGCCCTGATCGAGTTTTGGTGACCGTTGAACGGAAACTGGTCCCCCGTGGTTGATCTGTAAATCCGATCGAACTAAAAACTTAACTCGACCTAGATCCATGGTTAGGGAGCTTAAGTCTGACTGCATATAGAAAGGGGGCCTCTAGAAGTGGTCCGTTGGATCAGAACAAACCTCCTTTGGCTATAACCTAAGTATACCTTGGCCCTGGGGCCATTTCCATCAGTTTTAGGCCTATATAAGGACCTTAAACCCTCTCTCATTCCCTCCATACGAATTTGAGGAAAAACTTAGGAGAGAGAAGAGAGTAAAGAGAGAGAAAGTGTGAGTGCAGTTGGAGGAGATTCCTGGTATTCTACCCTGCCTCTTCCCGTGCTTATTCATCGCTACCGGATCACTATTCCGGCGATTTCAATTTCACTATTGGGTAAAAAATCGTAACCCTAATCCATTCCAGGGTTTCAAATAGTTAAAATGATGAAATAGCTAACCTAGTTCATACTATAGGTTGTCATTCTGCCGGTGACAAAGACTACGTGTTTAAAACAAATCTGTTACACGTTTACTGGAGTAAAGTGCGGACTATAGACGTATAGGTTATGGTTTTCAAAGCTTTCAATGTTAGTTAATGAGAGATCCTTACGTGGATGCTATTTCACATGCAAAATGCGATGTCTGTTTTGCGTTTCAGTTATATACGAACTATGTGGAGTTTAGCGTATTCTTTGTATTTGTAGAAAGTACCATATACGTATGAAATTTGAAAGTGTGCTTGCCATGATTAACTGTTGTGTGTATGCAATAGTTATGCATGTAACAAATCCTTGGCGAAAGGATTCGCCCTAATTATGTTTGGGCCAACTTACGATTTTGTAAGCTAATAAGTGTAGTCTAAGTTTTTACGAAAATGCTTGTATAAGTAAGTACTTAGGAGATAGTGCTTTAGGTGGGTGTTGAGTTAGGATTCTCAACTACCCTAGGGATGTGTATGATTTCCTCCATGCAAGTTGTTTAGTTTATCGCTTTACTTACGAAATGCATGTGTATGGATTCTTGTTTATGTTGCATCTGATAATATGCATGATATTATGATTGGACTACTTGGTTACTCCTGTTCTGACTACTTCACATGCTTATTGGTTAAGGTTGAATGTGTATGGGGCTATGTTATGGTCCAGGCAATCGGTAATAGGTTTGAGTTTGTGGCTGAGATTTATTTGCCACGTAGGACGTGTTTGATGAACCCGAGCCGTACTAGAGTTGTCGACAGTGGTTAAGACACACGGAGTGTTTACGCACTTCATGTCAATTAACTTAAGGCGCGCTCGAAATAGTCTAGCTCATCAAATAACCCGAATGACCCGATGTATGTTCACCATGTATGGACGCTCTCGCTTGAACCTAAGGTACCAAACTTACCATTAGAAAATCCTAATAACCATAGTACCTCGATCCGCTAAGACTCATGAGCCGGACATGGTGGTATGGGACACCGCGCGTGGTCGAGCTATCGGCCTACGCTGGGGCGATGAGCCTACCCGTAATGAATAGTGAGCAACCCAGACTCGTAAGACGAATATGGTGGTATGGGACACTGTATTCGAGCTGTCGGCCTACACTGATCAGGTGACGAGCCCTTTGTAGTAACCTCGAGTGTACTCTGAGTTTACGTAGAGGCGACGAGCCTTCCCGTAGCAACTAGAGTATAAACTACGCTTACACTGATCAGGCGACGAGCCCTTTGCAGTGACCTAGAACCGTAACATCGTATGAGATTTAATAGGATTGACGACCCTAGAATGGATCATTGTTTGGGAAATAATATAAGGGAGGTACCTTAGTTTTCCAATCCTGCTGTATGAAAAAACCTAAGTAACACTACAAGAAAAATGGGCAAAGGCTACAGACTAGATCCGTAGCAAAAGGACTTTTGCTACGGATCTAGTCCGTATCACGTCCGTCGCAATTGGTGGGGTAGCTAAAGGTCTAGCTACGGACAATATCCATAGCAATAGATACAATTAGCTACGGATCTTTTCCATAGCAATAGAGACCATTAGCTACGGATAATATCCGTAGCAATATGCAACAATAGCTACGGATTATATCCGTAGCAATAGATACCAATAGCTACGGATTATATCCGTAGCAATAGATACCAATATCTACAGTATTTGCAGCACTACATACGGAGAGCTACGGATATAATCCGTAGCTATAGATACCAATAGTTACGGATATAATCCGTAGCAATAGATAGTAATAGCTACGGTGAAATGCTGTAGCTTTGCTACGGATTATATTTCGTAGCTATTTTCCCTGTTTCCATTGCAAGAACCTGCTATGATTGATAACTCATCTAAGCTTAATGCAATCAGAGAAAAAAAAATGATGCATTTATTACAATAGCAATCAAATCTACAATGCATCCTACATTCACATTTCTAAATAAACAATACTTCACTTTGCTCAACCTATCAAAAGAATTACAACTAAGGCGTGCCCTCATGCATTAAATAATGCTCGCGCTTTTACAGAATTTTTTTTTTCAGACGGTTAAGTTCAGCAAACACAGAAGATAGAGCCTCTTCTTTCCTTGAAACTGCATATGTAACTTCTGTAGACTTCGACACAAGATCACTTTCAAGTTTTAAAACCCTTCCCTTGAGAAAATGAATTTCATCATCCACTGACTTCTTTAGCTTGTCAACCTGTATAAAACAACAATTGTAGACACAATCAAACAAGCATGCCTTTGTACACATCTCAAAAGGAAGAAAGACTAAAAAAAAAAAGAGCTGGAAAAAAACAATTATATATAAAGAAATAAAAAATGTGCCTACAAATCTTCTAAACTATAGCAAAATCCATAGGTTAGGTTATCGGTTATAAGTTTAGGTTATAAGTTATAGGTTAAGGTTTAGGAAATCGGGTTCGGGTTCAAGATCGGGTTTAGGTTTGGGTTTTCAAGTTTAGGTTTAGGTTTAGGTTAGGAAGTTGAGATTAGGATTAGGTGTAGGTTTAGGTTTAGGGATTTGAGAATACATTTACGTTAAGGTTTAGGGAATTGAGAATAGGTTAAGGTTTGGGTTTAGGAAATCGGGTTCGGGTTCGGGATCGGGTTTAGGTTTGGGTTTTCAAGTTTAGGTTTAGGTTTAGGTTAGGGAGTTGAGATTAAGATTAGGTGTAGGTTTAGGTGTAGGGATTTGAGAATACATTTAGGTTAAGGTTTAAGGAATTGAGAATAGGTTAAGGTTTAGGTTTAGGAAATCGGGTTCGGGTTCAAGATCGGGTTTAGGTTTGAGTTTTCAAGTTTAGGTTTAGGTTTTTGTTAGAGAGTTGAGATTAGGATTAGGTGTAGGTTTAGGTTTAGGAATTTGAGAATACATTTAGGTTAAGGTTTAGGGAATTGAGAATAGGTTAAGGTTTAGGTTTAGGAAATCGGGTTCGGGTTCGGGATCGGGTTTAGGTTTGGGTTTTCAAGTTTAGGTTTAGGTTTAGGTTAGGGAGTTGAGATTAGGATTAGGTGTAGGTTTAGGTTTAGGGATTTGAGAATACATTTAGGTTAAGGTTTAGGGAATTGAGAATAGGTTAAGGTTTAGGTTTAGGAAATCGGGTTCGGGTTCGGGATCGGGTTTAGGTTTGGGTTTTCAAGTTTAGGTTTAGGTTTAGGTTAGGGAGTTGAGATTAGGATTAGGTGTAGGTTTAGGTTTAGGGATTTGAGAATACATTTAGGTTAAGGTTTAGGGAATTGAGAATAGGTTAAGGTTTAGGTTTAGGAAATTGGGTTCGGGTTCAAGATCGGGTTTAGGTTTGGGTTTTCAAGTTTAGGTTTAGGTTTAGGTTAGAGAGTTGAGATTAGGATTAGGTGTAGGTTTAGGTTTAGGGATTTGAGAATACATTTAGGTTAAGGTTTAGGGAATTGAGAATAGGTTAAGGTTTCAGTTTAGGAAATCGGATTCGGGTTCGGGATCGGGTTTAGGTTTGGGTTTTCAAGTTTAGGTTTAGTTTAGGTTAGGGAGTTGAGATTAGGATTAGGTGTAGGTTTAGGTTTAGGGATTTGAGAATACATTTAGGTTAAGGTTTAGGTTATAGGTTTTGGTTTAGGTTAAGGTTATAGGTTTTGGTTTAGGTTTAGGTTTAAGTTTTAGGTTTAGGTTATAGATTTAGGGAATTGAGAATAGTTTAAGGTTTAGGTTTAGGAAATCAGGTTCGGGCTGGGGATCGGGTTTAGGTTTGGGTTTTCAAGTTTAGGTTTAGGTTAGTGAGTTGAGATTAGGATTAGGTATAGGTTTAGGTTTAGGGATTTGAGAATATATTTAGGTTAAGGTTTAGGTTCGGGTTTAGGCTATAGGTTTTGGTTTTGGTTTTGGTTATAGGTTTTGGTTTAGGTTATAGGTTATAGGTTTAGGTTTAGGTTTTGATTTAGGTTATAGGTTATAGGTTTAGGTTTAGGTTATAGGTTTTGATTTAGGTTTAGGCTATAGGTTTTGGTTTTGGTTTAGGTTATAGGTTTTGGTTTAGGATATAGGTTATAGGTTTAGGTTATAGGATTTGAGAAGGTGTTATGGTTTAGGTTTTAGAAATCGGGTTCAGGTTCGGGATTGAGTTTTAGATTGGGTTTTCAAGTTTAGGTTTAGGTTTAGGTTAGGGAGTTGCGATTAGGTTGGGTTTTCAAGTTTAGGTTTAAGTTTGGGTTTTCAAGTTTAGGTTAAGGTTTAGGTTTAGGTTTAGGTTATAGGTTTTTGGATTTGAAAATGGGTTCGGGTTTAGGCTATAGGTTTTGGTTTTGGTTTAGATTATAGGTTTTGGTTTAGGTTATAGGTTATAGGTTATAGGTTTAGGTTTAGGTTTTGATTTAGGTTAGGTAGGTTTAGGTTTAGGTTTAGGTTTAGGTTATAGGTTTTTTTAGTTTAGGCTATAGGTTTTGGTTTTGGTTTAGGTTATAGGTTTTGGTTTAGGATATAGGTTATAGGTTTAAGTTATAGGATTTGAGAATGGGTTATGGTTTAGGTTTTAGAAATCGGGTTCAGGTTCGGGATTGAGTTTTAGATTGGGTTTTCAAGTTTAGGTTTAGGTTTAGGTTAGGGAGTTGAGATTAGGTTGGGTTTTCAAGTTTAGGTCTAAGTTTGGGTTTTCAAGTTTAGGTTTAATTTATAGGTTTTTGGATTTGAGAATGGGTTCGGGTTTAGGCTATAGGTTTTGGTTTTGGTTTAGGTTATAGGTTTTGGTTTAGGTTATAGGTTATAAGTTTAGGTTTAGGTTTTGATTTATGTTATAAGTTATAGGTTTAGGTTAAGGTTTAGGTTTAGGTTATAGGTTTTGATTTAGGTTTAGGCTATAGGTTTTGGTTTTGGTTTAGGTTATAGGTCTTGGGATTTGAGAATGGGTTCGGGTTTAGGCTATAGGTTTTGGTTTTGGTTTAGGTTATAGGTTATAGGATTAGGTTAAGGTTTAGGTTTAGGTTATAGGTTTGATTTAGGTTTAGGCTATAGGTTTTGGTTATAGGTTTTGGTTTAGGATATAGGTTATAGGTTTAGGTTATAGGATTTGAGAATGGGTTCGGGTTTAGATTATAGGTTTTGGTTTTGGTTTAGGTTATAGGTTTTGGTTTAGGATATAGGTTATAGGTTTAGGTTAAGGTTTCGGTTTATGTTATAGGTTTTGGGATTTGAGAATGGGTTCGGGTTTAGGTTATAGGTTTTGGTTTTGGTTTTGGTTTAAGTTATAGGTTTTAGTTTAGGTTATAGGTTATAGCTTTAGGTTAAGGTTTAGGTTTATGTTATAGGTTTGGGATTTGAGAATGGGTTCAGGTTTAGGTTATAGGTTTTGGTTTTGGTTTAAGTTATAGGTTTTGGATTTGAGAATGGGTTCGGGTTTAGGCTATAGGTTTTGGTTTTGGTTTAGGTTATAGGTTATAAGTTTTGGTTAAGGTTTAGGTTTAGGTTATAGGTTTTCATTTAGGTTTAGGCTATAGGTTTTGGTTTTGGTTTTGGTTATGGTTTTGGTTTAGGATATAAGTTATAGGTTTAGGTTATAGGATTTGAGAATGGGTTCGGGTTTAGATTATAGGTTTTGGTTTTGGTTTAGGTTATAGGTTTTGGTTTAGGTTATAGGTTATAGGTTTAGGTTAAGGTTTCGGTTTAGGTTATAGGTATTGGGATTTGGGAATGGGTTTGGGTTTAGGTTATAGGTTTTGGTTTTGGTTTTGGTTTTAGGTTATAGGTTTAGGTTCAGGTTATAAGCTATAGGTTTCGGGAATTGAGAATAGGTTAAGGTTTAGGTTTAGGAAATCGGGTTCGGGTTCAGTATCGGGTTTAGGTTTGAGTTTTCAAGTTTAGGTTTTGGTTTAGGTTAGGGAGTTATGATTAGGATTAGGTGTAGGTTTAGGTTTAGGGATTAGGTTAGGTTGTAGGTTAAAGTTTAGGGAATTGAGTTTAGGTTATAGGTTTAGGTTATAGGTTATAGGTTTAGGTTAAGGTTTAGGTTGTAGTTTTAGGTTTTGGGATGTGAGAATAGGTTTTGGTTATAGGTTAAGGGTGTGGTCCCTGCAAATACAGATATAAACACGGTCTGTCCAAATGGCCAGGCCCTTCCAATGTTGTCCATAGGAAATAGACAGCTTTATCATGGTCAGCGGTTCCCACCTTTCAGGGACCCCCGCTCATCCAGATAGCTCCGACGCACATCCGGGTCTGCTCCATTAATTTCGAGCAAATATATAAACACGGCCTGTCCAAATGGCCAGGCCCTTCCAATGCTGTCCATAGAAAATGGACAGCTTCATCATGGTCATAACAGCGGTTCCCACCTTCCAGGGACCCCCGCTCATCCGGATAGCTCCGACGCACATCCAGGTCTGCTCCATTAATTTCGAGCAAATACATAAACACGGCCTGTCCCCAGGATCCACCGAATTCGTCTGATCCAAGGATCCAAGGAAGCTAGCCTTGGATGTGCAAAACCACAAACCCATTATGCTAAAACCAAAGACTAAGTCACTGAAGAGACGAGTCACTAAACAGATACGTTGGAGTTGGAAGTAAATGGTAGGCTCTTACCAGAGAGGATCTGCTTGTCTGATCAGAGATAGCAACGACAGATTTGTGAAATCCCTGCAAACAAAAAGTGAGTCTCAACAGCAGTAGCATTAAGCTGACAATCGATAAGGCCCCTTAAGTATAAAATTTCTTCACATGAATCTAATTGGGCAGTCATTGATCTGTGAAGATAAGTTGAAATAAACAAGGTCAATGGTCCATAATCACAACATTGGGTTTTTGAACAATGCCCCGTGCTAGTAAGGCCCACCTGATCAATTTCAATCACATACCTCATCACTGAAATAAAACACTTTTGATTATCTTCAATACAAAACACGTGAAAATAATTGGAGTACAACCATCATGTTTTAAAATCCCAACTGGAGTCCAGTTTCCAGTATCCAGTTTTAGAAGCAAGAACTAGAAATCACTCTTCATGCATGTGCATGTGTATTTTAATATTTATATGAATCCTACCATTCATCTACAAATTCCCACGATGGCATATCAAAATATTCCGGATACCCAGTTAGTGGTCTGCAAATCGGCGCGCTAATGTGTTAGGTAGGATCGAGTCAATGGGTGTATTAAATCCGACCTGTTTACTAATTGGATCTACATCTCAGCCCCAAACTTGATCCATTAGTATATACATGGGTCAAGTCCAGTTAGGGTCCAAATCCAAATAAATTCCAAGCAAGGAAGAAGATCCGAACCTATCTCATTAGCTGTCACTTGGTTTTGGGTCGATCTATTGTCTTCTTCTTCTTCTTCTTCTTCTTCTTTTCTACCCGAATGTTAAATCTACAAATAACCAAACAAAAGAAATTAGTTTCCATTCTCTAGATGAGCAACAGAATTCACAAGAAAAAAAGTCCAAGGAATAACCAAATAACGATGAATTCCTCTTAAATATGTTGATTTTGTGTTGTTTACTCCATGTAGTACAAGAACCTTCATACCAACCTGTCAACTCAAGCCCAGTAACATATTGACAAAATAAAAAGTTATAAAAAAGAAATCAGCTGAAGGCACAAAACCAAACCTGTTCCTGTAGAGCCTGCATCTGCGCCAAGTGCTTGGACATTTTTTTGTGAGCCTATAAAAGAGAGAAATTGCCTAGCATAATCAAGACAAGAAGAGGCAAAGATCAAATGAAAAGGCCATCTTAAAGTAAAGAAGCATATGAAAAATGAATATATTAAACATAGAGAAATTGCTTAGCATAATCAAGACAAGAGGAGGCAAAGATCAAATGAAAAGGCCATCTTAAAGTAAAGAAGCATATGAAAGATGAATACAACAAATAGAGAGGAATTCATCGTCTTTGACAGACAAAAAAGTTACGCAAAACTCTCTGAGAAAGGTAACCTCATGAGGAGTGGCGATGTTTTTTGTTGGAAATACAACACTCCTGATAAATGCCAACTTTCCTTTAGAAAGTCATTGTTTGTAGTGACTACATTCTCCTAAAACATGGAGTCTTTTTTTTTAACCCTTTATACTTAGTGGATGGCAGTTTTCAGGAAGACCACCACTCATCATGGGGATTTATAGAACCACCTGGTGTTGGCTGATTTATGCACCTGATGTTGGCTGATTTTTCAGCTTGGAAATAGCTGAAAAATGCACCTGATGTTGGCTGGTTTATGCACCTGATGTTGGCTGATTTTTCAGCTTGGAAATAGCTGAAAAAGGCACCTGATGTTGGCTGGTTTATGCACCTGATGTTGGCTGATTTTTCAGCTTGGAAACAGCTGGAAAATGCACCTGATGTTGGCTGAATTTTCAGCTTGGAAATAGCTGATTTATGCACCTGATGTTGGCTGATTTTTAGCTTGGAAACAGCTGAAAAATGCACCTGATGTTGGCTGGTTTTTCATTTTGAAAGCAGCTGAAAAATGCACCTAAAAGTGCTAATTTTTCAGCTTAAAAAAAGTTTGAAGGTTGAGCCCACAGTTATGAGTATGTCATATCCATGCCATCCATTTTGTACAACTAGCTCATTTCAGTGCATAAAAGAGAGAGAGAGAGAGAGAGAGAGAGAGAGAGAGGAGAGAGAGAGAGAGAGAGAGAGAGAGATCTAAAGCTCAAGTGGATCACACCAAATGAAATAATGGTTCTAACAGACTTCAACAGTTGAAAGCCAAAACCTTTCTAAAGCCCACATGATGTTTATTTGTCATATAATTTGTTCATAAGGTCATACTATCATGGATATAAAGAGAAAATAGGACCCAACCAAACAACTTGCATAACTCTCTTTCTAAGAGGTACTTTCACATCCTACAAAATTACCATGTGCCAAACACTCATGCTGGACAATCATGCACCAGAAGAAGCACAAATAGGCCTGACATTGGGCAAACAAGCAGTAAATAAAATAGTGATGATCTAGAACAAAGGTGAGAAGCCCATACCTGCTTTGCAATAAATTCCTTGACATGTTCTTCAGTCAGTGAGCTCTCGGGTGAGCGTATGACATATGCTATAGGAACCTCACCCGCTTCAACATTAGGAAACCTAAAAGGATTTAAAAAAAAACATGCAGAAAAATTTTCAGTGGATGGGTTGTCCTTAATTAGACTCTTAAACAGTAAATGATAGAAATTCTTTCTGCCTTCTCTGTTTTTAGTTATCTGGAGAAGAATACATATATACATACATACATATATACATTTATGGAGAGAAACAGAGATGAACAAGATCGATGCATTGCAGTCCAATTTAGGAAATTCATCAAACACTTGACATGCTTGTTGCTCACTAGAATTTCATTAAACAAAAGAGAAGGGCCTCACATACTTTTAGATTTATCGAAACCTTCCAAGTATGAAGCTCCTCTGAAGTGAAGTCAGCCTAGTGCATTTAAAAATGGAGGCAGAATATCAGTTTTGTAATCCAAACCCAATGCCATAAAGTCCAAAGGGAGTCTTACATTGTCATCAACAAGATCAGGTTGGTAATATGTATTTTAAATATTAAAAAAAAAAAAAACAGAGAGAGAGAGAGAGAGAAACAAAGAAGGAAATCAGACCTAAAGGGTTTCATCTTAGGAAATTTGAATAGAGTTGGAAGTGGATGGACAGTAGATTCCACATGTGATGGAGCAACCAATTTCCATGAGGACATGTGGCCCTCTGTGAAAATCGAACCGTGGATATAAAGGCTGTAGGAAATAAAAATTCCAACAAAATTCAAAATCTTCCATCAAAATTGTGCTAATTAGGACAACATTTAGAAGCACTACCTGAATCAAATTGCAATAGTTTCATGGAATTTAATATCAACAACTCCTGTAAGCAAAAGCATCCTATAAGAGGGGGAGTTATTTAATACTCTGGCAGGGTGTGATGTTTGATACACAGGTGCATAAATTGTACACATGGCATGCATTAACTCAACCTACATGGTCCAAAATTATGGGACCCCCATTGGATAGGCTGAGAACCAAAAATCAGATTGTTGGACCAATCTGAGAACTTTGGTTAATGGACATTTTTCTGTGGGTTTGTACCATAGACTATTTTTCATTTAACTGTCACCTTTGCTTCATGGCCCATCTAAAGTGGGGGCCATGATTTGGGCGGTTTAGTTTGAGTTACTTGTATGCCACGTGTACAAATTTCTAGCGCATGCACGTCGACCATCAAATTCTGCCAGAGTATCAAAGTATTCCCTCAGTTAAAATTACTGATGACTTCTTGCATGAACACAATTAGACCATCAAGTGCACATCAAACTCTAGCCAATGCACATCGACCATCAAATTCCGCTAGTTGTTGAAAATCATTTTCTAACTGCTAGAAATTGACCCCCATTTGATGGAAATTGTGAATAGTTGAATGTTTAGTTTAAACACTGATTTCATTGGATGTTTTACAAATACTTTATATTTTGTGTTGGACATCGAAGTGGGCCCTTCCCTAGATCATTGGAATTAAGTGACAATCATTGGGCCTCTTAAACCTATATCAATCCCACATCAGCCAATGGCATCCACTCTACACTTTCGACACGTCCTTGATTGATATAGTTTTCAATGCAACAAAAAAAGAAATAGATAATGACCAGACATTATTCTATCAAGTATGAACCACAATACCAGAAACCCACTTACTTGTACTCAAGGATTTTGGAAATCATCCATAGCTGAGGCTAATGCATGCAACACCCGTTGATGATACTGAACTTGAAAGTCTGGCCCCAAATCTGTAGACAATTGCCCATTTGCATTAATAGCAGCCCAACGCACACGAGGCTGGGGATCTTGGAACAAGTTCAAAACCATCGTCACCACTTGCTCCAGATTTTTTATCATCACCTGCATGGAATAAAAAGAAAATTAAATGAAAATGCAATTGTAAAAGAAGCTTTCATGAAAATCCATCATAAAACTCAAAATCAAGCTGCAAACAAAAGGAAACATAGCCTTAAATTTCAGATTCCTACCATGTTATTAAAAAACATAAGGCTGTATTTACCTCCAGCCATTAAAAAAAAATGATTTTTGGAATCTATACTATAAGTACAATTCTGCAATTCAATCTATCCAGATCTGACTCCTTTTGGAGGCTGTTTGATAGTCTAATACTTCTAACTGAATTTATACAAAAAAAAAAAAAAAAAAAAAAAAAAAAAAACACATCAAAGCTCCATATATTATATATATCTAAATAAATGTTATATATCAATTCTCTTCTTAAATCATTTTCAATCTATGGTTTCAGGCCAAAATAATCAAACACCCAGACAATATAATCATCTGAAATTGACATTCTATTTATAAAACAATCAAACACCCTATCAATACAATCAAAATCATACAAGAGTGGGTCAGTCTTAGAGGTGATTAGGAGGCAACTATAGAACTCAATTCAAAAAGTGTATCCCATTTTGACCCAACCTTAAGAAAGCTAAATATGTACAACTTTGGATGATTAAAAAAGATTTAGACAGAAACAGATACACAAATGCAAAATAAGGTAAGATCATAGCTTGTCGCAACTGCCAATTTCGGACATCAAGCATGCAAGACCACCAATTACTTGCTCATCGCTATTAGCAAGAGCAGGTAGAAGAAGTGCTTCTTAAGAAACTGTACTCTGAACAACAAAACCTGGGGTACACCTTGCCGGAGAGATGGTTGTTAAAAGCACATAAAGAAATACAATTGTTGAAGTGCAAATCCAGTAAGAAAGTCAACACAACAAGTCTCATCAATGTGAGACAAAGTCACACTCACAATCAAGTTCCCCAGTCATTCAGCTCACAATCTCATCGAAAACTTTGGTTTACCCATGGAGGGGCTAACATGCAGGCAGAAAAACTAGTTTGGAAAACTAGCTTATGGTTGTGTGCATATTCAGATGATATTGAGATTGTAGAGAATGTGTATGTGTGCACGTCACGCTATTGTACTCCCTCTGGGCACCATAACTATGTTTAGGGTTAGTTTAGAGTGGTAAGACATAAATCTTGCAGTTGCACAAATCTTTCTTTCTCTCACTTCTCCTTCCTGATTTTTGTTTTCTTTTTTCCTGCACAAGCTAATATACTATTGATCAAAAAAAAAAAAAATCATTAATATGCTTACATGGGACCCAATCTAATGAACGAACTAGATTTTTTAAACATGGGACGCATCGCTCCAATATGTCACACATGTACAACCTATTTAATCATCCCACTTTATTTAGACACAATCATTCTCCATATCTCTCACCTTATTTAATGCATTCTTTAATTATTTTTACGGACGTGGTTTGGCTAAAGTGGTTGCCACTAGCCCGTGGCTAATGGTTGGTGCTTTATGGGCCCACTATGAAGTATGTGTTTTATCCATGCCGTCCATCCATTTTTATAGATCATTTTAGGCCTTGATCCCAAAAATGAGGGCAATATAAATCTCAGGTGGACTGCACCGCAGAGAAAACACAGTGATTGAATACACACCATTAAAATCCTCCTAAGGCCCATTGTCCTATTTATTTGACATCCAATCTGTTGATTATGTCATGCAGATCTATATGAAGGGAAAAAAACAAAGATCAGATTGATCCAAGACTTTTATGGCCCCAAGAAGTTTATAATAGTGGACATTCAATCAACACTATTTCCTATGATGTGGTACACTTGAAATTGGAATATATCTATTTTTTGGTATCATACCATAAATGATATAGAAAAATAGATGAATAGCATGGATGAAACAAATACATCATGGTGAGGCCCACAAAGCACCTACCACTAGCCGTTGGTCAGTGGCAGGGTCACTAGCCAACCCGCTTCCATCTTTACAGCGCTGGAACTTCCAACCCGCATGGAGTGGATTAGGTGCAGCCCTGTCCAAGCATAATAGGGTGCATCCCTTACCATGGGGCTCAATTTGATGTATGTATTATATGTCCATGTAATCCAACATATATTTCAGTTCATTTTAAAACACTATTCAAAAAATAAAATAGATATAAATCTCAGGTGGACCACACCATAGGAAACAATGGTGATTAGCCATTAGAAAATTTTGTAAACCACAAAATTTTGGATCAAGAAAATTTATTTTTTATGTTTTCATTTTCCCATAATCTAGGTTTTCATAACTTTATCAATATTTCAAGTGGAAAATAAACACTAAAGTAGGCCTTAGGAAGTTTTTAATGATAAATTCAATATCAAATATTCTTATCGTGTGGTAGGCCTGAGATTTTATCTTCTCACTTTTTGGAATCTTGTTGTAACATGACCTTCAGATATGGACCAATGGCATGGATATATAATACATATACTAAGGTGACCCTACGGTGAAGGATGCACCCCATTGCGTGAGGACCATGCCATACTATCTTCACTGGTGTTTTTTTATTGTTTTGGCAAATGCCCCTTTTCTCGGAATGATGAGCGGGGAGGCCCTTTGCTCGGAGCCAACAGCGGGAGAGGGAGGCTAACATTGATTTTTTATAAGGCCCACCATGTGATTGTATATATAAGATCCCGTCCAACCATTAGTTTTGTAATCTCATTCTAGTTAAAGATTCAAAATATCAAGCTGATATTTGATTCAAGTAGGCCACACAAATAGAACAGTTGATGCAAAGATGTTCACCCTTAATTTTTGTAGCCAAACCATACACAACTGAAACAAGGAAAACCCAACACCTCGTTGAGTCATTTCATCAAACACTTGGTGAGCAACATCAATATCAAAATAAACAGTCATAGAACTTCAAAGAAGAAATCCTGAAAAAAAAGAAAGAGAATCTCACCTTTCAGAAGTGGAAACCCTAATCCGTTGGATTTGTAGGCCGATGAGGTGTGGTCGGAGCATAGTTACGCCGTCGTTAGGGCAGCTGGGTTGTGGTAGAACAGGGAAGCTGGGTTGCGGTAGAGAGAGACAGGGAGAGAGATTGCGAGAGAGAGAGAGACAGGGAGAGAGTGCGCGAGAGAGAGAAACGGGGAGAGAGTGCGCGAGAGAGAGAGAGAGAGACAGGGAGAGAGAGTGCGCGAGAGAGAGTTTGGGCGGCAGTGGGTTGCGGTAGAGAGAGAGAGAGACAGGAGAGAGAGATTGCGGAGAGAGAGAGAGGAAGAGATTGCGCGTGAGAGAGAGAGATAGGGAGAGATTGCGCGCGAGAGAGAGAGACGGAGAGAGATGCGAGAGAGAGAGAGAGAGAGACGGAGGGAGACTGGTGAGAGAGAGAGAGAGAGAGACGGAGAGAGATGAGAGAAATGAGAGATTGGCGCTTATGGTTTTAGACCGCCCGCGCAAATTTTGGGGCTTTTTGACGGACGGTTCGATTAGAGACTCTGTGGGTCCACCATGATGTGTTTCATTAATCCATTCCGATATATATTTTAATAAATTATTTTACTTCAAAAAAACAATTTTTCAAGTATATTAAGGCTCAATTGGACCACACCATAAGAAGCAACTGTAAATCAAGTTATAATGTTTCTTGGCGTGTGGTCCACTTGAGCCTTAGATCTAGCTGATTTTTTTTTTTTCAACGTCTAAAGTAATATTAAAAATATATAGAGGACTTAGATAGAGCATATAGTTTTTTTTTAGGCCTCAAAGAGCCCCTTACAACACTATTAGGTAGTAATGGCGTATCCACTGTTTAGCTACAGATTAAAACCGTAGCAAATACCTTTGCCCCTTTTTTTGGTAGTGAAGCTGAAACTTAAGTGAATTGGGTCGTCCACTCTTATGCAAAGTTGAGGATTTCGAACTGTTGGTTTACGACCAAACTTCACACGTGGAGTAAGGATATTTCCTTGCTCATATCCTTATAGCCGCGGCCCCGATCGACTATCGGTGACCGTTGAATAGACTTCTAATCATATCCGTTGATTGACACATCCAAATGGCGGGCCGATCATATCCATACGTAGATCATCATTAGGGCTAACTATCTTACGGTGTATATCGACTTGTACACCCCATTGTGGGCCCTAGAGGCTAGAAAAATCCTCCCATAGGGCTAGTATAGTAAAAACCCAACATTTGGGACCATTTGCACCAAATCTGGCATCATAAAAGGGGCTTCTTTTGGGCACCCCTCTCCTCATACGATTTTGCCCTAGAAATAAAAAAAAGAAAGAGAGAAGAGGGAAAAGGGAGAAAGAAGAAAGGAAGAAGAGAAGAAGGGAGAGTGAAGAAAAGGGAAGGTAGGCCAAAGCTCTAGTGGGGCCAAGGAAACTCAATCTTGCAACTCCCTATCCCTTCTCCAAAGGAAAACCCTACACCACAATTACAAGAATCGTTCCGTTGATCGCCTAGGTAAGATCCCTCATCCCTTTTCTTGAAACCCTTGTGTTGAGAAGAAATTTGCATGGGATTCTAACATACAAATGTTTACTTTAGGGATTCTAGCCGTTCGACCCCAAAAATCCACATTCCTAGGTCGTCTTCCAAGCCTTCAACGATCCGAAGGTGCGGACTATTAACTTTAGGTGACCTAGCACCAATTGTAGTATGAGTCTAATGATTTTATTTGTTTTGATGATGCATTTGGAGAATCTAGAAAAAACCTAGGAATTGTTGGGTTGTTTGGAATTGGTATGTCATGTTGATTTTCTCATATGATATTGTTCTTTTCTCTCACATGATTTGGTACAAATTGATGATCTCATGTTTATGTCTTGTTTAATTTTATTCACATGATATTGCCCTATAGCATGTATACCTTATTAATCCTTGTGTAAATTGGCTCTATGAGATGTAGGAAATGCTTAACTTCCTCACCAGCCCACACAACACACATGCACATTTATTCATGATATTGTTAGCCTCTCTTGCTAGGAGATTCTGAATTGTATGTTGAGGAGTATGAGAACATGATGTTGTTTATGTTAGTTGATAACCCTGTTAGTTAGCATGTTATGAATCACTACCCAATCCCTTGGGTTAGTCAGGAATACGAGGAGAGCGAAGGCGGCCCCGTTGGTAGGATCGTCTTGAGGCTAAACCCATGGATTCGGGTGAGTGCATGTAGGCGAAAGTAGTTAGACTACATGGGTCGCTTGTACCCGATGCCGTTCCGCCACGTTCTTGCCTGAACTCATGCGGTCTAATCTACTGACTGACCAACCTTGTTTTGTTAACCCTATTTACTCATACATGTATGAAACCTGGCACACCCTACAACCGTTGTAGCCCATCAATAACCACTTGAAGCCGATCCACCGTCTCATAAGCCGGGCATGGTGGAATGGGACATTGTGTTCAAGCAGTCAGCCCACGCTGGGATGACGAACCTCCCCGTAGTGACCGCGAGTGATCCCAGTTCTTAGCACTCCCCATGTACTTGAAGTCAGGGATGGGGAACCCGATGGGATCAAGGATCGTGGTGCCCTGGCCTCGCTCGTTGAGGGCCTTGGCATTGCAACTAGTCGAGGCATTGATATGTGGGGTGTATCAGATTCTCCAACCTGCTAGATGAATGGACTTATAACTAAGAACTCGGCTAACACGATCACATTGCATCGCACTATTTAGGGTGGCGACTCGGCAGTCGAGGTCGGTCTGAGGGAGTGTTGGTCATACGCGATCGTTAGATGGAGTCGCTCGAGGGAGTGTTGTGGTGAGGGCATGCATCATATCATCCGTCATGCATGCGCATTAATAAGATTAGTTAGGTGTTTATGAATGATTGCTTTTTATTAAATTTATAATATAACTGATGCTTGTTACAACTTAGACTAATAGCACCCACTAAGTTGATCACTCACTCCCACTCTGGGACGGTGCTTTAAAACACCAACCAAACTCTCCCGTAGATGCAGGTAGCATAGAGTACGAAGAGCCTGACGGCACGAGTCTTGACGAGGAGGATGAGTTGTCGTACTTCCAGCTGATGGGCGGTCCTCCATCGACTTCGTAGGCGGGTTTTGGATCATTGAGTGGTGGACTCAGCCACTATTCTTTTTAGACATTGTTAGCCTTTGTGATTTTGTTAAGCAACGTCTGTGTGTGCGACCCATTTATATTCTTTTGGACTTATATATTTGACCTCTTTCATTCAGTATAGTAGTTGTGATGTGTGTTCAGTTCCAAGTAATTCCATGCTGATCAATTAAACCTGATCAACGCAAATTGTTCAGATAAAAAAGTAATGTCTTGGAACTCGGGAGTCGAGCGTATGCATGACCCCCATTTTCAGGGTGTTACACCCTAGCCCTAAAATGACATGGAAAGAAGGATGGGCAGCATGGATGAAACACATACATGGTGGTGGGGCCCAAAGACCACTGAGCACCAGCCATTGGCTGGTGGCAGGGGGAGTAGTCAATCCGTCACCTTCTCAGGTTTTTAAAAAGAAAGTAACTTCTTATTCACTCCAGGATGGTACGACTTCTGAACCAAGGACGGAGGCATTTTCGTCTGAAACAATATCCAAAAGTTGTCAGAATGTCACTTTTGAGATATATGGACCGTCTTAGCTTTTTAGGTAATTTGTCCAAACTTTAAGGCTAGTACGGTCAAAATCCCATTTAAAAAAGTTCCCCACTAATGTACATACATATATATACCTACACATATTCATACAGTTCATCCGCTTCAAAAGGGCAAATCACCCACGTATTTATTAAACATGGCATTTTTTTGAGTATGTTGAAACCATCGATGATTAAGGGCCTGTTCGATTTTTCGTGATCCTGGTAAATCCCTGGTAAAGAAGTAATTATTACTTTTTTACATGTTCGAAAATGAGTTTATAATCTCACCTAGAAAACCGGTCTAAAAATGTTGACTTAACTCCGTGGCCCTACCAACTGTTTTATTAGAATATTTTAGGGCATGATCCAAAAAAATTAGGAAAATCTAATGCTCAATTGGCCCACATGAAAGGAAACGATGGACTTAATTTGTCCACTGTTGAAAGTTGATTATTTTGTTGGGCCCACATTGGGGTTTATTCACCATCTAACCCGTTCATAGGGTCACATAGACATGGATAAGGAAAAAATATAAATATAAGCTTGTGCTAAAACTTCTAAGGGCCTTAACAAGTTTTTAATGGTAGGCATTCCATTATCACAATTTCATGTGGTGTGGTCCATTTGAGCTTTGGATTTGCCTAACTTTTAGGTTCATGCCTTAAATTCATTTGGCATAATGAATGGAGGTGTGGATAAACCAACCATTATGGTGGAGGACCATTTTTATTTTATAAATTTCTCAACTTAAGTGTTTAAAATGTAACCGGTCAAGTCTGGTACATATAATTAATGATTACTGGTAAAAGGTAATTATATTTGTGCCAGAAAATCAAACAGGCCCTAAATCTTCCGGGTCTTGTGAGGGATCATCAATTGAACCACCGGGTGCAGCCTCAAGCTTTCCTGGCGCTTTCCTTCACCATCATCATTGAGTACCCTACTCATCCACCATCCCATCTATGCTGACATGAGCTTTAAAAGCTTTTTGCCGTACACGTGAATGCCTTAAAAGTTCATACAGTGCTCACTTGACCACGGCAGATGACGTGACTGCCGCACCACCTAGCATATCCTTTGATTGAAAAATGTATGTGTGAGAATGATGGATATATAAAAAAAGTCCACATAGTTTGGCGAGAGAATGATGGATATATAAAAAGTCCAAAAAGTTGGCCACGCAAGTGAAAGAGATCAGACACAATAATAAAATGGTCCACGTGAGCTGGGACCACTGAAACAGATGTTTACCAAACCAGACGAGGCATTTCTGCATCTAGTGTACCGTAGCAATGGGCCATATTTCAAAGGAACAGTATCCACCAGCAAATAGGACTCCTGTAACCACCGTAGCACCATCCATTTCGCTCAGTTTTACTATTCTATGTTTTGAAGTCTAGCCGAGTTTCTGGTATCCCATCTCATGCACATATGGGTCCTATGATTAGTTTAACCCAGCCATTGATTGAAAATGTCCATTCATGGATCAAGCATGACCAGAAAATTTCTTCAATTAATCAACTTTATTCCCTTCATCGTTGGCTACAGATAAGGGATAAAAAAGAAATGTAGTTTATTATTTTCAATTGATTTGGCATTGCCAGATACGATGGCTAGCTAGAAAAAGGTCAGACAGAACACATTATACCAAAGATAACAGCCATGGAAGCGGATTGGCTGGTGTACCACACACTAGCTATATGATTGCATGTGAGTCATTGTAACGCCCCGATTTTTAGGACCCGAGTACACGACTCGAATCCCAAGAACGTAGGAATTAGCTATTGATAACGACGATCAACCAATGAATCAAAGTGCGATATAGCGGAAATAAAAACGTAGCATAGATATGATTTCAAAATAGGAACAATATGCAGGCCCACTCAATTGGGGGCCACTTACAAAACCTCAAGTTTCTTCAAATTCCAAATGTACTAAAATAGAATAAATGGCTAAACTACTGATTTAGCCCAAAGTAGGTTGCTGCCTCTTGCCGTGGCTCCTCGTCATATGGCTCTTCTTCGGCCGCCACTGGCTCTAGATTTGCCGCGTACTCGTCGGTTCCTGTACCTGGCGTCCTCTGTACGGTTGAACATATGGAATGAGTGGCCAACTCAGTGGTGATCTCCCCTCAAGATTACACACCGCCCGCCCTAAACAAGGAATAGCACAAAAACATACAGAATCCAAAAGACCGTAGATGCAGTCTTATTAAGTGCATGGATTGTATGAAATGCAATCATCGCCCGGGGATGTTCATCCATGCGGACAGTGGGCTCGTCACCTATGCATCATTCACTTGGGAAACATCATCCAGTCAGAAACAATATGTACATCATGTACGATAGAAATAGATGATGGTTTGTGCCATGTATGATGATTAGCTAGTCCATTGTTATCTAGTTACACTCAACCATTTTAATAAGCTTATGGTCACTACGGGGAGCGCTTGGCCCAGCACAACTAACGGCTCGAGCATAGTATCCATGATTACAATTCCCGGCCCATGAGACGACCATCTTAGGGTGTGCATAGTACCCACCAACAGGTGATCAATCAATTCAACATAGAGGGCCACCACCAATGCCGGCTAGGGATGAAATGTTGAAATTACCAAAAGTGGCGATTGAACATGTTAGCATGAATGGTTCAAAAACGAGTAACTAGCAGTATTTGAAAGGTTATGAAGTTCATCCCTAGTCGATTAAGTGAAAACTACACATTGTATGGTAAACCCCATGGTCAAGCACCACAACCAAAACCTCCATGTCAGGGGCCTACTTATATCACACAACTACTCGTCGTCACACCCAAGCATGGACTCTCCTTTGTTTGGACTTCCCATGGAGAGATTTTAGCAATATGTGTTTCATAGCAACATAGATCATAATATGAAAAGGGAATAAGGAATAATGCATATATTTCTATCGTACGTATTAACTGAATTCTCATAAAAATACATGACATAAATGGTTGGGTTATTCCACTAGGCAGTTCAGAGAGAAATCAAGAATCTAAACAATAGTGAGCGTTATCATGTCAACCAGATAAATCAAGTAAATGCAGTTCATCATTAGACTAGCTAGCCATTTACACTAATAAGGCTACTATTTCTTGTCTAGTTAAGGATGGAAAGCTTAAGGGAGGAAATCATTACCAGACAAAATGTAAAGTGCTCTTGGGTGCAAGTTTCCTTGAGAAAGTAATGAATTATCACTCACGTAATTTTCCGTACAATTCCATTCATATTAAACCGTGAGTCACCAAGTTAAATATATGAGGATAGGTGGAGAGTTGGAAGGCCCTAAACCGAGGTTTTTTGGGCTGTAACTAAAGGCGATCAAGCCTGCCAAACACATGCCACCTATTTCAATGTGAACTGGGCCCGATCAGCACCCACTTTTACTATATTCAATTGTCCAAAAACCGGGCCATGGTGTACATAAAACATTTTCATCAAGTAGGGACATACAGCGCAGAAAAACAGCCATACTATGGTGGGGATCCACTGTACAAACCATACGGATAAAATACTTATCATTGTGGGGTCCATGCATGTGGCCTGCCGACTTAAGGATGAGCTCATCACATAGCATATATATATGTATACATATAAATAGTAATATGATCACATAATATATATGTATACATTATATACATTATATTTGCATCACATGGCATTTATGTATACATCAATATACATTATATATATAACATGAGCACCTGGTGGGTTCCACCCAGCTGGCACATAGGTGGACGGAGTGGATATGAGTCTAGGTGGACCACGTCCAGACCTTGGACGGTCGGTACCCAACACACGTACAGGGTGTTTTCCCAAGCACGTGGGTCCCACGTAGGGCATTTATACGTATGATATATATATCCACGTGGGTCCCACATGGGGCCCCACCAAGCACATATAATGTATATTTTATTTAAATAGCAATCATATAGAGTCTAGGGACTCCGCTGCCATTTGGGATGGCCCAATACAGGCAGCCTCCGGTTTTGATGGTGTGGCCCATTGAGATTGGAATCTCAGATGTGGCCCACTGTCTTGATGGTGCAGCCCACTGAGATTGGAATCTCAGGTGCGGCCCACTGTCTTGATGGTGCGGCCCACTGAGATTGGAATCTCAAGTGCGGCCCCCTAGAAGATACAGGGTGCGGCCCACCTGCTGATGCAGGGTGCGGCCCACCTGCATTTTTCTTGGTGAGGCCCACGTCCTGCGCAGCCCACCAGCTGCAACCGTGCATGAATGGCCTCTCCGTTGCAGGCTATTTTGGAAGACTGTCTCCGACCCTGATTTCTAGTTTAAATAAAACCCATCGGAGGGTTGGTTCCACCGCCCATCTACGGCCAAACCATGGCCACTATCATGGTCTGATAGATGCCATATCCCGGCCCCATCTGAGGGTGGTATCAGTCCATCTTCATAGCTAATTTCAGCCCAAGCAACAGTCCCATTGAAAGACTATGTTTAGCTAGATGGAAGACTAGTTCACGGTCTGATGCAGTCGAGCTGAGACCCGATTTGCAGCCCATCTCTGGCCCCAAAAAACGTCCATGGCTTGGATCGGTTCTTGCCTTAACAGAGCCACTACTCGGCCGGGTCTCAGCCCGAGACAGAGCTTTGGTCCAGACCGAGCTTAGGTTCGACCAAAGCCATTGTTTGGCTTGGTCCAGCCCAAAACAGGTCCCTGTTTTCACCAGCGTTGCCCCGAAAACTAGCCATTGCTTGGCATGGTTTCATCCTTGTTTTGAACTGGAAACATAGCCATCAGTGGCTTGACTCTGGTTCGCACAGGTGCTTCATCCTAGCCTATCAGAAACCAAAAAAAAAGAAAAAAGAAGTGGTTTACCTGACTCAGCGCACCCACGACTCTCGGCCTCTCCTCTGTTTTCTTTCTCTTTCTCTCCTTCTTCTCTCATTCTCTCCTCTCTCTTCTCTCTCTCCTTTCCCACCTTCTTATGCCGACTCTGGGAGCTACAGAGCTCCTTTTTTATAGGCATAGGAGGGAGATCCATCCGTTGGATCAAACCGACCCTACTTTCACGGTCATGAGTGAAGGGTGGCTTGCATGGGGCCAATCCACACATTGCAATGGATAGGTGACATCCAGGCCCACCAGAAAAGTAGCTTTTTGGTCTGGTGGGGCCCATCTCGTGGTTGGGTTTGAATGGGTTAATGCAGAAGATGGTTAGGCCTCTAATGGCGGATTATCGTTTGACGTGTATGGCCATGATCCGGTCAGTCTGGTTGGTCCAGATGAGACCCTAGATTAGTGTGGGGCCCACTTCTTGAGCTGCAAACGCTAGTTTTGGTCCCACTCACGTGAAAGTTCGATTCTCGGCATTTTCTCGTGAGATGGACGGTTTCTCCTCTGTCATCTCACACCTCCTCAAGGGGTGGCTGAGATTTACCTTACGTGGCTCATCGGATGGTTGGAAATTCATTTCCCAAAAGGGAAATGTTCCCATGCACCTTTTTTTCCTACAGATGGTTGTCCGGCCGTTTTTGGAAAAGGACAAAATATCCTTTCACCGGACGGATGGATTAGATTGACTGATCATTACGATCATGGCCCACTCAGGTGGTCGCAGATGGGCCCACCATCTCGGATCCTAGCCGTCTGGAAGATTCTGAATGGCCCCGTTCGATCTCCCATGTTCCTATGCATGGACCCAAACTGCTATACGGTTTTGGTCGGGCGAGGCCCACGAACAAAATGGACGGTTTGGATGGCTCAAAAAGTGGCCATGGTGGGTCACTTTGGGACCCGAAGGTCACCAGTTTGAATTCAAAAATAGCGGGAGAAAACACATTTTCTGATTTTTTTGAGAGGAGCAAGTTAAAGGCCGTTTGACCGACCTCATTGCTCTTGTGCACGTCGTGCACAAGTGCTCGTGGTGTACACGCACCGTGTAGTGGCCTGCTGAGACATTAGTACCATGATCCGCTCTATCCATTCGTATTGGGGACACTCCACGGGGATTCTAGCCCACTTTGAGCCGATGGTGAGACCCAGGTGGGCCGTTACACTCCTCTTTGAGCTATTATCAGCCCATATGACGCGATCTATCGATCGGGTGGGCCTGGTACTTGTTTTCAACGGTTAATATAAGGTACTGGTTATGATGAAGGCCTGATTTGTCATCAACTAACTTTCAGGAGTTGGTGACAAGTGTGTGGTGACAGTATCCATTGACTTAGGGATTTTAATTTAGAGTGTTTAGATAACCTTACCCTCTCGAATGTTGTAGGGCGCGTTCTGACTCCCGGAGGCCTGGATGGATGGCTTTAATTTCGACCGGAATCCTCACCCTGCATGAGTCATGTTCGAGTCAATTGATTATTTTAATCTGATTTAGGTTGAGGCGGGTTTAACAGGTAACACCCATGTACCAAAGGTACGAGGTGTTACAGTCATCCATCATATGCGACTCGCCTTGGATCTAGGTTGTTCATTATTAGGGGTTGACGTTTGATGTGGACCGTCCATTATGTAGACCCACCATGATGTGGATCATCCATCATGTGGAGCCATCTTGCTATGGGTCACCCCATCATGTGGGACCCACCTTCAATCTCCATTGCCCACCTTATTGAGCCCAACTTTGATGTGGACCATCCATCGTGTGGGCCCCACTTTCAACATCAGTCGTCCATCATACAGGGATTGCCTTGGATGTGGGCCATTCATTGTTAAAGACTGACCTTTGATATAAACCACCCATTATGTGGGGCCCACCTTGATGTGGGTCATCCATCATTGGACCAATTATCAATGTTAATTCTCCATCATGCGGAGCCCACCTTTAGTGTCTTTTACCCTTCATGTGGAGCCTACCTTTGATGTAGACTGTCCATCATGGGGACCCACCTATGATATAGGATGTCTAATATGTCAGGCCATCTTTGATATGAACTATCTATTATGGGGACAGACGAGAGAGCGGAAGACTAAAAAAAGTTAAAAAGTTAGGAAAGCAAAATTGTCAAATTAACTTTAAAAATAGCTCTTTTACAACCCAAGTTAAAATAATAAAATAAAATAAAATACAATAAAAACGGTTACTTATGGGGTGGTATCCTAACAAAACCTAAGTCATTGTCTCACAAACAGATCAAAGTCACACCTTTGTTGAAATTGGACCATAGGGATTTCTTTTTCATTTCTAACCATCTAATGAATATCCACCAATTGAATGGTCGAATTAAAGAACTTTTTTTTTTCATGCCACATCTAAACTGGGACCTGTAACTTGGAAATTTTGAAGTGAATTACTTTTATCCAACGCAATTTTTAAGTAGACCGTAAATGCCTAGGTGATGGGGTTTTCCTCCTCAGTTCAGAGGAGAGATAGTGCAACACTTTGAAAATCAGAGCGTTTCACCGCGCTGCTCGACCAGTCGAGTGGGCTACTTGACCGGTCGAGGGTGGCGCTCGACCAGTCGAGTGAGGCTCAACTCAAAATCCAGCGACCAATTGAATTAATTCCTCCGAGGTGCTCAACCAGTCGAAGGAGGTGCTCAATCGGTCGAGTGGGCCACTCAACCAGTCGAGGACTCTGCTCGACCAGTCTAGATTACGTAGATTCATCCCTGGATCTTGGGCGGACTGCGTAAATTTGAGGCAGTTTCGCAAGAGGTGCGGAAGGGAGTTTCCTAAACTATAAATAGGGGTCCTATGACTCTTCTAGGGCATGCAAGAGAGTTCCTAAAGCTTTGCAAGGGTTTTCTAAAGGGTTTAGGGCTATCAAAGGTGAGAGAGAGAGAGAGAGAGAGAGAGAGGAAGCTTGTGGAAGGGAGATTTCTCTATCGATGTCTCAACGCTTCTACGTCCTTGTGATCGGTGAGATCTCTTCATTTTTCTTTTATTCTCTTATTGTTTATCCACTCTCGTGTGAGTGAAGAAGGTTTGATCCAAGCGGTGTGTGCTTGTGATCGGTTGTAATGTTTAACTTCATAGTGAATTGTTGCTCTGGACTAGGTCCCGTGGTTTTACCTCTTCAAGGGTTTTCCACGTAAAAATCTCTCGTGTTGTGTGGTTTATGCTTTGATTTATTTCATTGCTTTATTATCCTATAATTATGGTATTTTGGGAGGCGAGATCCTAGGGTTTTTGTGTAATGCCCCCAATAAAGTGGTATTAGAGACAGGTTCATTGAACGGAGTGGGATCGGTTCTAAATTATGGAAGGTGGCTCATTAACGATGATCAGCCTCAATGATTCTAACTGGACCATATGAAAGGCTAAGATGGAGGACTTGCTTTATTGGAAGGACTTATATTCTCTAATTCAAGGCATATCGGTAAAGTTAAAGGATATGACAGATGATGATTGGAAGAAATTGGACTAGAAGGTGGTGGGGTTTTGGTTGGACGATTTCGTATTCCACCATGTGTCTACGGAGACCTCAACCGCTAGCCTATGGCTGAAACTGCAAGGGTTGTATTAGAGGAAGACAGCCGGCAATAAAAAATTTCTGATAAGACGACTTGTGAATCTCAAGTTCAAAGATGGTGGTTCTGTGGCTGAGCACATGAATGAAGTCAGCAATATATTGAATCAGCTCTCCACCATGAAGATGGTCCTGGACGATGAATTACAGACTTTACTATTGCTTAGCTCATTACCTGATAGTTGGGAGACATTTGGTGGTATCTCTAAGTAACTCCGCGCCAGACGGAAAGGTGTCCATAGAACAGGTAACCGGTTGTCTCTTCAATGAGGAGACAAGGAGGAAGTCTCAGGGGCCCACTCAGCAAGAGGCCATTGTGACACAAGAATGAGGGAGAGGAAAGAACAGAAAGGGTGGGAAGGCCCGAGATAAATCAAGAGGCAAGTCGAGCACCAGGAAGGATGTTGAATACTGGAATTATGGTAAGAAGGGACACTATAAGCATGAATGTCGTAAGAATAAGAACGACAAGAAAGGAAAAGGAAAGGAAAAGGAAGATGAATCAGATTCCACTGCGGTTGGTTCAAATGGCAACGTTATAGTTATTCTTTTTGCAGATCATGATGTTTGTCTCACGGCTACGAGTCAGGACATCACTAGGTGATAGACTCAGGAGCCTCGTTTCATGCGACTCCACGCAGGAATTTCTTCATAAACTACAAGTCAGGTGACTATGAGACTATGAAGATGGAAAATTCTGGCATATCGAAGATCGTAGGCGTCGGTGATTTTTGTGTGAAGACCGATGTGGGCTACATATTGGTTCTCAGGGATGTGAGGCATATCCTAAACCTTTGCCTCAACTTGATGTCAAAGGGAAGGTTGGATGATGATGGCTATGAAAGCCGATTTGTTGGTGGGCGCATGTAACGTCCTGTTCAAGTAGAACAATGTCCCGAGTCGTCCACGTAGGATTTGCCACAAGACTTTTCATTTAAACTACTCGTGGCGGGGTACCACAAGTAAATTAACCTAGGATTAGACCATTAGAGTAAATCAGTTTGGTCATGATCGGATTAAGTGCGGGCTGTCAAGCTAAATAGCCCATTTGCACTTAGCAACAGCCCGTGCAGGCCATGCAGCGGACACTCAAGGCCATAATTGAAATCTGGCGCTTGTAAATAAAACTAAGATACCAGATTTTTCAGCCATCAAATCTCTTCTACATTTACGATGAAGGTCTAACATATTTTCTATGCCCGTCCACAAAATCTGGGATCCGATCGTGAAACGGTGACCGTTAATCGCAAATCGGACCCGTATGGTCAAATCCCACCTCCGTATGCCTCCAAATTTTGCATGGCCCTTCATAGGATCATGGAGCCCCTATCCTATAAGTTTCATGGCCAGAGGGCCCCCAGAACCACCCCAACAAACAGAATGGACCTCGTAGGGCCATTTAAAGATCGGAGACGTGCGAGGAAACCCCGTGACCGATTGTCTTCAAATTTTGCATGGCCCCTCATCGGGCCATGAGACATGTACACACCAAATTTGGTGGCCAAGGGGGTGATAGGGCCGCCCCAAAGCTAAAAGGGGCCCCACAGGGCCATTGTGGGAATTTGTTGAAACTTAAGGCCAATTGGCCCAAGTCTAGGAAATAAAGCCCTAACTCCTTCTCTCATAACTCCCACCATTACTATAACCACTAAGGAGAGTAAAGGGAGAGCAAAGAGAGTAAAGAGAGAAGAAAGAGAGTGAAGGTGAGAGAGAAGGTGGACCATAGATCGAAGTGGGGCCCAAAGGAGTTCCATCTTGTAAACCTCTCCCTCTCCCTCAAGGAAATTCCTCATCTAAAACTAGGAGAACCCCTCTCCGCCGTTTAGGAAGGTATATCTCTCATCTTTTTGGAACCCCTCATGTTGAGGGAGGATTTGCATGAGATTCTAACATGCAAGTATATTGTCTTAGGATTCCGACCGATCGACACCGAATTCGGCGCTTCTATGTCGTTTCCTAAGGCCTCAACAATCCATAGGTGTGGACTATTATCCTTAGGTGGCCTAACACCAATTTTAGTATGAGTCTAATGATTTTGATTGCTTAGATGATGTAATTGAAGAATTTAGAGAAAACCTAGGAAAGACCTTACCTTTGATTCTCTCAATCAACATGGAATAGTATGGAATGTTGTTGTCTCTAACATGATTGGGTATAAATTTGATGATTGCATATTCATGTCTTGTTTGATTCTTGTATGATATTACCTTATAGCATGTATGATTCATTAACCCTTGTGCATTTTGGTCCTATGATATATATGAAATGCTTAGCTTCCTCACTAACCCACACAACACACATGCACCTTTATTTCACAACATTGTTAGCTTTTACTTTGTAGGAAAAATCTAAATTTTATGTTGGGAAGTATGAATGCATGAAAATGCTTAGGCTGGTTGATAACCCTGATTGTTGGCATGTTATGGATTTTCATCAAAACCCTTGGGTTGGTCAGGAACCTGAGGAGAGAGCCGGTGGTCCCGTTAGTAGGACTATCCTGAGGCTAAACCCATGGATTTGGGCGGTGCGTATGGGTGACAGTAGTTCGACTACATGGGTCACTCGTACCTGATGTCATCTGTCACGTACTCGCCTGAACTCATATGGTCTAGTCTACTTACTGACCAACCTTATTTGTTAACCCTGTCTACTCACGTATGTATGGAACCTAGAACACCCTTCAACCGTTGTAACTCATTGATAACCAAATTGAAACCGATCCACCGACTCGTGAGCCAGGCATGGTGGAATAGGACACTATGTCCAAGCTGTCGGCCTACGGTGGGATGACGAGCCTCCCTGTAGTGACTGCGTGCGATCCCTTTTCTCGGCACTCCCCATGTGCTTGAAGTCAGGAATAGGGAACCCGACAGGATCAAGGATCGCGGGGTCCTGGCCTCGTACGTTGAGGGGCCTTAGCCTAGCAACTAGTTGAGGGAATTGATGTGTGGGGTGTACCAGTTTTCCCAATTTGCTGGATGAACGGAACTAACAAAACACTCGGTTAACATTATTCATGCATTGCATTAGCTAGGATTATGCGACTCGGCAGTTGAGGTCGCAATGAGGGAGTGCTGGTCATGTGCGATTGTTAGACGGAGTCGCTCGAGGGAGTGTTGTGGTGAGGTCATTCATCATATCATTATCATGCATGTGCATTAACAAGATTAGTCAAGGGTTTATGGATGCTTGTTTTTCATTAAGTTCATAACATAGTTGATGCTTGTTACAAATTAAGACTAATAGTGCTCACTGAGTTGATCACTCGCTCTCACTCTAGGATGGTATTTTAAAACACCAACCAGACTCTCCCGTAGATGAAGGTGATGTAGAGTACGAGGAGCCTGGCGGCGCGAGTCTTGAGGATGAGGATGAGTTGTCCTACTTCCAGCTGATGGACGGTCCTCCACCGGCCTAGTGGACGGGTTTTGGATCGCTGAGTGTGGATTCAACGCACTATTCTTTTGGACTTGTCATTCTTTTGTGATTTTATTGGGCAACGTCTTGTGCGACCCATTTATATTCTTTTAAACTTGTATATATTTGACCTCCTTCATTTCAGTAGACTAGTTGTGATTGTGTTTCATGTTCCAAGAAATTTCATGTTGCGCATTTAAACCTGATTAAACGTAAATTAGTAAAAATCAGTATAAGTGATACCCTGGAACTTAGCTGTCAAGTGTATACACGACCCCCAATTTTCAGGGCGTTACAAGTTGGTATCAGAGTAATAGTTTGGAATCAATTGGGCCATGTTCACTCCCCAAGTATAGGGTTGTGATGTAGTAATAAACTCGGTGAGACCGAGGTCGAATCCACAGGGACTGAAACCTGTACGTAATCTGAAGATAACTAGAACTAGAACTAGATTAAGATGCAATCTAAATCGAATGATTTTAAGGAATAATGGTGAAACACTAATCTAAAATTTAAGGAATTCAGAGAAGGGAAACTAGGGATTCAGAGGATCCACTTGTAGAGATCAGGGAAATCTACGCCTGCTTCATGAATCATGGAAAATTGAACTTACTTGATATAGTTTTCAAGAGATGAAAGGTATAAGAATTAGGTATGATTCCATCACAAATCCATGCCTAAGAGACAAGGTAAACAACAGAACTTAAACCACT
The DNA here is from genome assembly GCA_021015155.1 of Magnolia officinalis. NCBI lineage: Eukaryota > Viridiplantae > Streptophyta > Magnoliopsida > Magnoliales > Magnoliaceae > Magnolia > Magnolia officinalis. Next base: position 75,772,719 of record JAJHSJ010000003.1, read on the forward strand.
CCAAAACCAATCAAAAGATGTATGAGTGTTATGAAGGATTCTGTCATCCAACCATGCCTAGGAGGCGATGGTGAACAATAGGGCTTCCTAACCGCATAATCAGAATAAAGAAAAGGAAATACTCAAGCCATCGCAAATCTACTGTAATATCAGTCACAATAAACCATAAACAACTAGAACATTCCTTAATATCAAACTAAAATCAACTCAGTTCAGGACATGAATCAAACCAGTTATAAACAACCCGTCACACAGCAAACTTCACCTCTTGGCCCTAGTCAAGAGATCAGCCGATCATGGTCATGATCGGCTAATTCCAAAACAAACAAAAAGAAAAAAAAAATACTCTCAAAAACTTTCTCTCTCACGTTCTTCACTCTCCTCTTTCCGTAGCTCCCTCCCCTTCTCTCTCCTCTCTTTCTCTTTATAGCAGCTGTGAAAGGGCGGTGGAGAGGAGTGCGTAGAGACGTCGTGTGGTGTGATCCGACGGTGGAGACAGCTGGAGGTATTTACGCACCCTCAGTTTGGTGCGGCAGCAACATGAGAATCCCTTGCATCAGATCGAGTTTTCGGCCATGAATCAAAAATCTAAGACGTTCAATCATCTTAGCCTTGCTCGGTCCTTCTTTGGAGAGATTTTTAAAGGCCAGGATTGTCGGACTGATCCTGGCCATGAGTGCAAACGGACCCGGATCGTCGGACCTCGGACGCACAGAAACAGAGCACGTTACATTGTTTTATTGCACTGTGCTACTGGTGGGGTCCACTTTGACATATTTCATGGAAATCAACACCGTCCATTGTCTTCGCCTTAAAATTTCGACCGGAGATGGACGGTTTCGGTTGTCCTATGATGCGGCCAAGGGAAATAATCTCGCTGTAACGATAGCAGACGGTCCTTTTGGGCCTGCTGTGATCGGCACGTGCGTGTGCATGGCTAACAACGGTCAGCATGGTTTTAACTAATTTGATCCCCTCTGTATGATGGACGGTTTGGATTAATCGTATGGGTCATGATGGAGGCCCACTGCAGATCAACCGGTGCCTCTGTTTCACGGACGCTGAGAAAACAAAAATGGAAACTTCCGTTTTGCTGAAGACGGTCGGTCAAACCGACTTTGAACGCTTTCTTTGGTTGGGTGCGGCTGCTTAGATGTACCGCACGGTGTACACCCACCTTATATGTGGGGTCCACTGTATATTTTATCAGAAATCCAATCCATCCATTCATTCCAATGTATTATTTTATGTGTTGATTCCAAAATGGAGGCAAATTCGGAGATCAAGTGGGCCCAAAATCAGAAAGTCATGGGTTGATCTGTCCGTTGGCCCACTTTCTGAGATCGTCAATGGTTGAATTTTAATATGTACGGTTAATTTATGACTCCAATCACATGTATGAAGTCTTGTGTCAATCGAATGGCGGGAACCATGTGATCTTGCATTCTGGACCAATGTCGGGTCACTTGGACTTCAATTTCTCAATTTTCCTGGATATCTGGCGTGCACTTCTATCAATCTCCGTCCCCTGGAGTCCGTCCCTTGCCTTGGTGATTCTAGAGTGTCTATTCCATGCTTTTAACATCCTTTTCAGACCTATGCTCGCAAATACACCCTGCATCACAAACACGGTTAAAACCAGGCGTTAAACAGTACCACGCTCGTAAATCTAGATAATACATGGGGTCTAATATGCAATATTTGACCCTCAACAGGCCATGGGTCATGAACTCACTAACGCGTCTGCTGACTTGAGAAGATACGCATTAAAAAATGCGAAATGCTAGGAACCACCCCAGTCCCCGAACCGCCAGTCTTAGACAGAAGGTGAGACTTCTAAGGTGTTAGGGTCCGGTAGCAAGAGGGAATAGTAACGCTAGAGAAGGGGATCCAAGATTCTTATAGTGCATCGGCCTATTCCCGGACAAGAAATTGGGAACTTGACGGCAAGACTCGATTCGATTAACTAGGAAATTTAGTTAGTCTAGTCCACTAAATTCTTAGGGCTCGTTGGGCCAACTGAAATAGGTGGGCTTAGGGTGAAATGAATTATAAGAGTAACAATAAATGCGTGTGTAAGGTATTGTCCCTGGAATGAGTGCATCTCATGTTTTACAATGCTCTGTTGGAATGTATTCAATTAAAGGTAAATCCTGAGTTTTCCTTCCAAATTATACTTAGAAATTCATCATCATAGGATTTGGAAATTTGTAACACCCCGAACTTTTCAAAACCCGAGTATTGAAAGTCCTCGAGTGTTACCATGAAGTTTAACTTGATACGTATATGTGTACGACACCAACTTAGCTATCTTGACATTATATCCATTCCCTGACATGAATTTATCCATTGGGAATGATTTCCATTTATAGATCAAGCCATCTGACCCTTGAATTTCAAAACAAGGCCACTCATCACGTGATTTGACGTAAGAACTTTTCCTTGAACGGAATGACGAAGAAACTCCCTATCCGTAATGATTTAGATATATGTTCTTTTGTAAGAATTGCTTAGAAATGTACCTATAACCATGTGAGGCCATTAGATTTCTCAAAACTCATAAATTAGCAATAATTACGAAAATGTCATAACCTAGACCTCTGAATTCTAGATCACATGATTCCCATGATCTTCTTGATGAGAAATTTTATACCATGCCTATGTATCATAAATTAACCATACACGTCGAATTTCAGCTCTTATATCATTGTAAAAATGGCCCAATTGACAGATCAGTCCCTTAACCGTTGATTTTAATGTCCATCAAGTGAAGAAACCTCGTGGATAGTCGTAGTTGGATATTTCCCTTTATATGAACAACTTGGATTTCCCATCATATGGACCAAGAATGAAATATGAAGACCCCACTCTAGTAGGCTTTCATTAGGCGCGAAGTTATCCTTTCAAGGCTTATCAACTCTATATAAATCTAGATCTTCAGATCTAGCCACTTCCGGCCGTCCATCGCAACTAAAATTTAGAACACACCTTAGCCTCACATGACTATGATGTCATACAAAATTTGGACCCCGATCTATGATCCTACACCATTGAACGCTGAAGCCAGTTCCTTCATTTTGACGAAAAAGGTGATATTTTAGATCTAGCCTTTTCCCACCATCGATCAACTATCAAGTTTCGTCCAACCATTCACCTATCTTGACTACACATTTTTTCCAAAGTTGGGCCCCAATCATTGAACGTGGACCGTAAATTAAGATCAAGTCCTTTTTAACACCTGCTAGGAGAATTTCTAAGATTAACTCATGTAAGACTCCAATCTACTTCATATTTGGGTTCATGGGCCAACATAGCATGACTAGAGTGATGAGTGGAATGGATTTTCCAAAAATGCATCATAGTGGACCCCACCTAGCCTCTCATATGTGTCACATCCGCAAGTGGAAACCTTATCCAAAGTGAATCACGCTCAAACTAGGAAGTCACGTTTTTCCTCTACTCAAGATCACTCTAACCAGCGTAGAGTCCTCCCCACCTATTTTCAAATACCTAACGTAGACTTTTTCCAACAATAAACAATTTCCCCCACGTCGGCCGATCATGTGGCCCACTCCTACGCTCAGAAATCCTAAACTAAGGTAGGTAGCACGAAGCGTAGGTCTCACATATTGAAAATATGGACGAGTAATAATAATATACTAAAAGGTAAAAGAATAACAATGTACAGGCAATGATAATAATATCATTATTACTAAAATATTGAAATAGTCAAAAAATCGTAAGATGAACGACCCTAATCACTTTCAAGAAGTAGGCCCTACAATTTAATTCAGAATAATAATAATGGTAGTGATAATATTAAAATTAATAACAATAATAAATATAATAATCATTTTATTATACAAAACTATGAGACAGATAGTACTAGGGCTAGTGATCCTTGATCAAGGACCCTTCTGGGGACCTCCAGAGTGGAATGGATGGAGTGGATTTCTTGAAAACATCTCCATGGGCCCCACAGCTACTACGTGCATGCACCAGAGGGAGTGCACTCGAGGTGCACTGGACTACTTCTCCAGTCAAATCGGACTTGACCCGAAATCCCTCCAAAAAGGAGAGATTTTCTGTCTCTTCTACGGTTTCACAGAGGACAGACACCGTTCGTTTGGGATGTGCTGTGGCCCACCATGAGGGACCAACTCAGTGATCAGGACCGTTCATCATGACCAGATGATGACCCTAAACAAACCCTAGGTGGTCTCGCCTGTTAAAGTACACCCTCATGCACACAAAAACTGACCCAAATAAAGCCTATAAACACAACGTTTCCATAAATGGAAACTGTCTCCACTGTTGTCGGCTTAGCAATCCGAGTGAGGAGGATTCCTCTTATCCCAGACGTCCATTTGAGGAGATCTCAACCGTCCAACTTGGGACGTCACTCCCTCAATACCAGAGAGAGAGAAACCACGGTGGGCTTTTCCCAACCACCATATTTGAGGGTGGTTTTGAGCAGGCTAAATCCCCACCATTGGCTCTCATCCAACAGTTCTGGGATGTTAGGGTAGACTGTAAAAAGGGGGAAAGGATTGAGCAAATGCATCTCCTCTCCCAGTTTTAAGAAAAATGGCCATTTCCCTTCCACCCGCGAAGCCACCACCCAAATCATCTTAAAGCTTCGAATGAGCTTATCCATAAGCTCCCTAAGGTTCATACGAACCATCCCATTTTGTCTAATCGGAGGAAAAAGCCTCCGCTCGAGATCCGCCATTAATAGTCATCTCATCTTCCTCACCCAAACTGCATCGGGTTCAGTTTTAGTCAAGTGAAATCAAGTCGTCCAGGGGCGCTTGATCTTCAACTAGGAGGAAGAAGTAAGAAGAAAGGAGAGAAAGGTGGTGGTGAGACGCTGCTGCTATTACTGCTGCCGTCACCACACCATACAAACAGGTGGGCCACACCCTACACATATGCAGGTGGGCCGCACCCTGCACATATGCAGGTGGGCAGCACGCTGTAACAAACAGGTGGGCCACATGTAAAGAGTAGCGGGCCGCCCTCATTTAGCCAATCGGCCTTCCCTTGAATCGTTTGGGCCTGAGTTATAGGCTGACTCGTTGCCGAGTCAGCTGGGTCGAGTTCAGCCCGAGTTGGGCCTATTTCAATTAGGTCGGGTCTGGTTTATCCCAGTGGTTTGCTGGCATATGGTCTAAGTGAAGAAGAAAATGAGAGAAAGAAGAGAAGGAAGGAGGGAAAGAGGGAAAGGAAGAAGGAGAGAGGAGTAGCTGAGTCAACTCGGTTTGGAACCGACTCAGACTACTGGCCCATTGGCTGGGTCTAAGTCCAGAGGTTGTTGGACCTCTCTAAATAAGAAGTAAAGGGAGAGGTCGAATTAGAACGACTCACTGCTGAGTCTAGTCGGCTAAAACTCGCCGAGTCTAATCGAGTCAACTCACTCGGATCTGGCTCAAGTTAGGTAAGCCATCTTATTCAATCATATTTGTTGTTGTTGTTATAAACCATTGCTAGATTATTATTTCAAATCGGTGATATCATTAATATTGTTATAACGTAAATTAGAAATTTCATCTAAAAATCTAAACCTAGACCTAACTCTAGGATGAAAACTTAGATCTACATCAATATGCTATTTGCTCTAATGTTAGTTATTATAAACAAAATTTCTATTAATGATATTAGCATAGTATCCATCACTTGAAAATGTTATCATTAAAAGTAGATTTCACTATTTCGTTATAATGCTTAGTATTACCATGGTCACAAATATTAATTATATCATTAACGTCAAACTGTAACTAACCATATTATTACATTATGTAAACCACATGCATTATAATCCAACTCTAAGAACTAAACCCTAAAAACTTAGGCAATCTCAACCCTAGGTTAAAACCCTAACCATAAACAATGTATAAGGCTTGGATTTAACTGTATAACCTTATAATTCATGATAGGGTTCGGTTCAAACGGCGTAAGCACTTAGCAAAACTAGAAGGTGATTCAGTTCATCAGGTGATGATTCTTCCCCTTAAGCTTTCCATCTCCAAATTAGTTTAAGTTATAGTCTTTATTAAGAATCAAAATTGTTAATTCATAGCATACGATCTCTTACATGATTTATATCTGATTTATGGTTAATAATTGTGAAATATGATTGCATGTGATAGTTACTTACATGACAGCTCTCACTTTAATTTATAGTTCACATCATGACCTGTGGTGATTATTATGCTTAACATATGTCTACCATGCTATAGTGGTATATTTTTACATGGATTGTCGTAAGTTACTATGAACCTATATTCACTACACTTATTAGCGGGTAAGCCTCTTATGTATGTGGACCCATACTTAGGATGTAACATGATGGAGTGTGGAATGGAATGGACCCTCGATTGGAGGTTATGTGGGACATGGAATATTAATGTGGGAATTACCATCCATAGGTCATACGGCTTGAATGGCCTCGAAACGATCTCTTTAACTGTCCTAGTTTAATCTTATCTGACCCCTTTTCCATTTCGATTTAATGTACCGAGCACCCTTTTTCCGCTGTGATTTAACGTCTGTCCTATGTTTGATGATTTCCTTATGTGCCTTTGACGGCCTATACCATGCGGTGGAAATCTCTACTTATTGAAATTGATTGGCCACTGATCGATGAGTTCCATTAAGCATCCTAAGGTGGGGGAATTTCATGAGCCGGGGATGGTGGTCATGGGACACTATGCCCGATCTGTTGACCTACGCTGGGTGATGAGCCCCCCGTAGTGACCATTGAGTTACTTAAATTGGCTGATTGTAATTGGATTAATAACGGTTGGCTAACCATACATTCATAGAATATTGGTGATGATGGGTGGCTAATTCTAGATGTTCTATCATGTGCCCTAGAGTTATTGGGGTATTGTTTCGCTAGCTCCCAGACCACTGACGATCGACCCATTATTCTGACTGGATGATCATTCTCAGGTCGATGATTGCATGGGTGACGAGCCCAGGTCTAACTGGATGAGCATCCCCAGGTCGATGTGCATTCACGCATCCATTCATTTAAATAAGACTGCATTTTGATTGTTTTGAATGCTTATCATTTTAAACTATGCATAGCTAAGGCGGCGGTGTATAATCTTAAGGGAAATTCACACTAAGTTGGCCACTCATCCATCAAATATACAACCGTACAGGTAACACAGGTGGCTTAAGTGATATGTAGGTTTAGACTGATGAGGAGTCGTCTTGGTGGCCAAGGATACGTGGTTTTACCAATCAAGGAAGCTGCACGATCTTGCGACTTTCGTTTATATGTTTTACATGCTGTTAAGTTTCTCATGTAAGTAATCATATAATTGTCAATGTGAGACATTGGTTTGTATAAGTCATTATGGGCAACCTCTTGTGTATTCCAAATGTAAATGAAAATTTTTCTTTATGCTAACTTGTCCATCCTACGCTTATATGCTAACTCTAATAAAAGAAAAAGATTATATATGGAATTTGACTCTTCTTAGGTTAACACTCGGGTTTTTGGGAAATGGGTCATATACTCGGGTCCTGAAAGCACGGGACGTTACAAAATTCCATATTACATCTTCCAACACAAGGCACACTTTGCAAAACTATGAAATTAATTTTAAATCCCATCCCACGCTCATTCCAGACGTGTCATTCCCAATCTTGAGTTGGGATTAGCATTGAAATCCCATTTAGTACCGCTTAATGTCACTAGCCAAACGGGCCTAACTCTAAATTTCCTCTCTCCCATTTATCTCATTAAAATCTTCACCTACCTTCACTCCGTTCTTTAATTTTCCCAGTACATTATTAGGAATGAGCCGAGAATTAGGTGATTAGACGATCAAAGCCATCGTCCTAGACCAAATGAGCAAATACCGAGCCAAACTCGATAGTTCCAACCCAATCGAGGATAGAAACCTAAGGGTAAATGAAAATTCACCGAAAATAGTAGAAATGGAAATAAATTTTGATTTTGATTGCTAACCAAGAGGAATCTCGCAAAACAACTAAGCCCATTGCGTAGACCAGTTTCTTTTACCCCAAAATCATATATGGTACTTCCTCGGGGGCCTAACCTGCACCCGGGAAATCGTAAATCAAAAGGGGACCCTGCCTGGAAAAATAGCAGGCGAGCGTGACCACACCCGGCCACCCCACCCAACCGCCCTGACCACGTCCGAGCCACCCCGCCCAGGCGCGCCACCACGTCCAGCAGGCATAGCCCCTGCCCGAGCTCCCAGCGTGTCGGCATGACCACGCCCAGCGGGCGTAGCCCCCGCCCGAGCTTCCAACGTGCCGGCGTGACCACGCCCAGCGGGCGTAGCCCCCGCCCGATCTTCCAGCGTGGCGGCGTGACTACGCCGGGCCGGCGCAAACCACGCCCGACTCTAAACATGGGTTTCCCCTCTTCTTTCCATGCACACATGAGTGGGGGCCCATCTCTACTTCATTTTAAAGACCCAAACACACCATTTCTCACCCCACACCATCCTTCATTCTCCTAAATCTCTAGAGAAAACCCATCTGCTTTCCAAACCATTTTCAAAATCATCACTTTCACTTTTCCATTCTCCCAAACCCATTTCACCACTCCATTTACTCATTCACCTCTAACTCATTCCCAAACCCATTTCGGCCAACCCATCCTCCCTCCCTCAATCTCCAACCCATCCTCTCAAACCATTTCTTAACCATTTTCTCAATCACATTCTAAAGTCCATCCTCAAAACCCAATCCCCAAACCCACCATCTTCTTCTTCACTTTAAACCATCTCAAATTTCATTTTTCAAACCCATTCCTCTAACCCATCTCCTTCTTCTTCACAAAACCCAACACCAACCCTCTTTCTCAAATCCCATTCTCAAATCCATTCCCAAATCCATCCTCCCACATCCATTATTCTCAAAACCATCCCAAGGAGCCTTCCTCCATCTTCCCCATTCTAGTGATTTTTTTCCCTCATGGGGAAGAAGAGATAGACTCCCGCCGAGCCGGGACCGAGCCGAGAAAGGCAAAGCAAGCAGAAGGCTGATCCAAAGGGAAAGGCAGTCTCGGAAGTCTGATCCAAGCTCCAAAATGATCCCCAAAGAGGGCTCACAACCCAAGCCTCCCAACCGCCCGTTGAAGATATGGGAAATTTTCGCGTACGCAGCATCGCCTTGGAAGCCTCCTAAAGGAGCATTTGTTTGATAAGTACACCCTACTTCGTCGGCTTATGGATAAGGAATGGGGTCCCATATTCTATGGAGGTTCCCAGGCTGATGAAGGACAAGCTAGGGCTTTCTACGTGCGGATCAGAAACCCTCAATTCAAGCCCTTAGGCTTTGATGTTGTTATGGGTAGTAAGAGGTACCACTTCGGGGTGGAGGTTATTGCTGACGTACTTGGAGTGCCACGAGGCAAGGTGCAGATCGACGAGGCAAATTTGGATACGAGTCGAACCCGCAATGAGCGGACCCACTTTTTGTGTGGGCCGGTTGCCCAGTGGAAGCGTGGGGAGTGAGAGGTCGGTCTGAGCTCGACCAACTTTAGCCCAGAGTACCGAGTATTTCACCGCATTTGCACCCATAATGTGTACCTGAGGCTACTGAACCGCTCCGAGTGCTCTTGCCATATGGTAGAGTTCCTGTATCAAGTGGGACAGGGAGCAGATGTGTGCCTCCCCAGCGTAGTACTCCACCAGATTGTGTGGGCCGCAAGAGCTACGAGGAAGAGTGCATGCCTTCCATTTGGTCACCTGGTCAGTCAGTTGGCTCAGCAATACGGTGTGGGCGAATCAGATGGAAATTTTATACCGACACAGATATTGGGAGATGACATGTTAAATAAGATGGGGACAGGCCCCAAGTAGCGACAGGCCCCCATCAACCAATACGGAGACCCTGACGAAGAAGAAGAGGAAAACAATGAGAGCAATGAGAATGAGGATGAAGCTGAAGAGGTGGAAGAAGCTGAGGAAATCGAAGAAGATGGTGAGGAGCCACTCACCACTCCAGTCGTACGAGAGCGCTTTGATGCACTCGACGCCAGAATGACTAAGTTAGATGTGCTTGACGCTAGATTGACTAAAATAGAGGAAACCCAAGCAAGGCACCATGCAGAGCAGGAGAAATGGAGCAAGAAGATATTCAAGCCATAAAGACCCTGATCTGCTGCAACAAGGGAGAGGAAGCACCCCCATCTTCGTCCGACTTAGAAGAGTAATACCATAGCCTTACTGATAATTAGTAGTTTGCTTGAAGGAAGTTAGGTCAACGTACATGTACTGAAGGGTAGTTAGAACTTTTGTTTAACTAGGTTGTATTTCCATTCCGTTCAGAATATCTAGTGATGTATGTAATCCATGTTGTACGAAGTAACTAGCCATATGAATGGCATTTTGAATTCAATGTGAATGTATGGATTGCCTTGAAACTTCTTCTTGTTTGTGAATGCTTCGCGTGTGTGGTTACTTATAAGTTATGGATGGAACTCATAGGTCTTGTATGTATGTTTGTGTTAAACGATGCTTTAGTGGCTAACCCCCTAAGGTACGTCTTTCCAGGAGATGCGTCCTCGGAATGATGCTCATTTTGTTCGCCTACCTCATGGCGGCCTGGTCGAGAGGGAGCAAATCTCCAATGATCAACAAGGCCCCCAAGGGGCAACCGGTTCCCAAAACACGGGTAGTACTACCCAGGAAATAGTCCGGGATGCGCCACCACCGCAAGTCATGGTACCCGCACCTCCCACCACGCTGGCTATGGACCAGATGGGCCAGATGTTGCTTCTCATGCAACAACAACAACAAATGTTAGCCGTTATGATGGGAACCATGGCCCACAACATGGGGGTGCAAAAACTGGAACCACCCGCCATGGCCACGCCCGCAGCGAACACGAGCAACTTATTTGAGCGGTTCCAAAGGTTTAGGCTGCCCACTTTTGCTGGCACCCACTGTCCAGAGGAAGCGGAATATTGGTTCAACCGAGTCACCAAGTTGCTTCGGCCTCTCCACTGTTCTAAAGCGGAGAATGTCGAACTCCTCTCCTACCTCTTTGAGAATGAGGCGGACTTGTGGTGGGAAAGTGTTCTTCAGACCCTCCCGGAGAACCATGTGTGGACATAGGAAGTGTTCGAGGCCCGCTTCAATTAGAAGTACCTCCCACAGACGTACCAACATGAGAGGGAAAATGAATTCCTATGCCTTCAAAAAGGAGAGATGTCTGTAGCACAATATGAGAACCATTTCACTGAATTGTCGCGCTACGCTTCCCATATGATTATGGAAGAGGCGACAAAGATGCAGCGATTCACGGAATGCCTGAGGAGCGGCATTCGCTCGTAGATGTGTTGTGCTAGCATCAGGACATACGCCAAGCTCGTTGAGATGTCAATACGGGCGGAACAAGATGAGGAGTGAGTCTCACGGACCCGTTCACAGCTGGGGCCGCGAAGCAGGATGGAGAGACCGTCCTCTTCTTTTGCCGGAAAGAGGCCACGCCCAAATTCTCCACCTAAGCTTGTTGCCGCACCGACACCTTCTACACGACCTACCCAAATATGCAACTACTGTAGAAGGACAGGTCACTCTGAGCCCTACTGTTTTACAAGAATGAGGGACCTCGGTTTCACGCCCCCTCAGTGCAACAATAGACCCCCACAGCAGGCCTTACAGATTCCTCTCCTGCGGATAATGGGGCCTAGCCAACAGTTCCGTCGTCCTCCTCTACCTCAAGTTAGGCCGCCACAACGGCCTATGCAACAACCAAATCTTACATAGCAAGCTCGGGTCCATGTATTAGCGGCAGAGGGCCAAGATGTATTCACCCCCACTCCTACGACCTTCAAGGTGACAGCCCACATACAAGGTACTCCCATCTTTCTTTTGGTGGACACTGGATCCACTACTTCTCTCATATCGCATGCAACCGTCAAGCGCTTAGGGCTACGCCTCACTCCTATCGTAGGAGTGAAAATTATTGCCACCGCCGGAACTTTTTCTGAAGCGACGAGGATGTGTTGCAACTACCTCATAAACTTGGGGGGCAAGGTGGTGCTCGTGGATCTGATCGCAACTAAGATTTTCCATTACGACATCATCCTGAGCATGGACTAGTTGACCCCGATGAAAGCATAAATCGACTGTGACACTTTATCAGTGAAGATATACGAGGATGACGACGCTTCCTTCACATTTCCAGTCCAGGTTAGCCACGATCGTAGAATTTTGTGTTATGCATCATTGGAGGAGGGTTATAATGGACCCTCGATAACGTGCACCCTCGTGGTTCAGGATTTTGGGGACGTGTTTAAAGTCATACCTGGACTTCCTCCTCAACGTGAGATAGATTTCACGATCGATCTAATGCCGGGTGCCACACCAATTTTCTTACCGACTTATTGCATGCCCCCATGTGAGATGGAGGAGCTTAGGACGCAGATTGATGATCTGTTAGATTCGGGCTTCATCCGACCCATCATCTCGCCTTGGGGAGCCCCAGTCCTATTTGTGAAGAAGAAGGACGGCTCATCGCGACTGTGCGTAGATTACAGAAGATTGAACCAAGTGACGGTTCAGAACAAATACCCATTGCCCAGGATTGACGATCTATTCGACCAGATGAGGGGTGCTCAATACTTCTCAAAAATCGATCTGCAATCTGGGTACCATCAGCTATGAGTCAGGAACAAAGATATACAGAAAACGGCCTTTAGAACCTGTTTTGGCCATTATGAGTTCCTAATTATGCCGTTCGGACTCACTAATGCTCCAGCGGTATTCATGGATCTCATGAACAGAGTCTTTAAGCCGTTCTTATATAGATTTCTTATCGTATTCATCGACGACATATTGATTTACTCAAAGAGTTGTGAAGAACACGAAGATCATTTGCGGGACGTCCTCGAAACCCTCAAGAAGAATCAATTGTATGCAAAGTATAGAAAATGTGACTTCTAGAAGGAAGAAGTCAAGTTCTTGGGTCATGTGGTATCCAAAGAAGGTATATCCGTGGATCTCACCAAGGTGGCAGCCGTATAAGACTGGAAGCAACCGAACTCAGTTACGGAAGTGAGAAGTTTCCTCGGTCTCGCAGGCTATTACCAAAGGTTCATTAGGGATTTTTCTAAAATAGTTCAGCCGCTATCCCAGCTTACACGAAAGGACCTTAAGTTTACCTGGAATGAGAAGGCGAAGGAGGCGTTCCAAGAGTTGAAAGATAAACTGACGACAACACTTGTACTCGTGTTACCTGAGCAAGGGGTCGAGTACACCGTCTATACTGACGCATCTCGTGTGGGCTTGGATTGCGTACTCATGCAGAAGGACAGGGCAATTGCTTACGCATCTCGATAGCTAAGGAAGCATGAGGACAACTACACTATCTCTATGGTGAAGAATTTGAGCTCTTCTATGACCATAAAAGCCTCAAATACATCTTCACTCAAAAGGATCTGAACATGAAACAGAGTCGCTGGATGGAAACATTGAAGGACTTCAAGTTTGAAGTCTCATATCATCCTGGCAAGGCCAATCTGGTGGCAGACGCGTTGAGTCATAAGAGAACGCTCGAATTTGCGGCCCCGTTGATGGTGAGGGAATGAGACATAGTGGAATTTGTGTGAGACTTCAACATGAAATTAACCGTGGAGGAACCATACGAGGTCATAGCCCACATCCATGTCCAGCCACAGGTTAACAGCAAAATCATCGAAGCACAAGAAGGTGATGAAATGTTGAAAAAGATGAAGGAAAGAGTGAAGAATGATGCGGAGTCCGAGTGGAGAGTCGGTACCGTTGGGGGATTGCGATACAGAGGCCGCCTTTGTGTTCCAAACCTTCAAGGACTACGGGAAGAAGTTCTAAATGCCGTTCATAACTTCAAATTAACAATGCATCCTGGTAGTACTAAGATGTACCGGGATCTGAGGTAAAACTATTAGTGGGACAACATGAAGAAGGAAATAACGGAGTATGTGTCCGATGCCTCACTTGTCAAAGGGTTAAGGCCGAACATCGCCGACTACCGGGCCTTTTGCAGCCCATGCCCATAGCAAAGTAAAAATGGGACTTCATATCAATGGATTTTATCTCCAGTTTGCCTAAGACTAGAAAGGGGCATGACTCAATATGGGTGATTGTGGACCGATTAACCAAATCAGCACACTTTCTGCCGATAAAGACTTCTAGCTCCGCTGATGATCTAGCCAAGCTGTATATCAAAGAGATTGTACAACATCATGGCGTCCCGTTGGAAATTATGTCAGACCGGGACACTCGATTCACGTCGATCTTTTGGACCCGCATCCAAGAAGCTATGGGAGTGGAGCTAAAATTTAGCACTGCCTTCCACCCGCGGACCGATGGGCAAACCGAGCGAGTGAATCGGATATTAGAAGACATGTTGCGGGCTTGTGTACTGGACTTTCAGGAGAGTTGGGATGACTACCTCCCCTACGCCGAGTTCGCCTATAACAATAGCTTCTAGCCTAGCATCGGCATGGCGCCTTACGAGGTTTTGTATGGGCGTCTGTGCCGAGCCCCACATTGTTGGGAGGAAATTGGAGAGCAAAGCTTGCTGGGGCTGAATTTGGTGCGAATTACGACTGAGAAGATTGAAATTATCCGACGCCGCCTCTTGATGGCCCAAAGCAAACAAAAGAGCTATGTCAACACAAGGCGGAGGGACTTGGAGTTTCAAGCTGAGGACCACGTATTTCTCAAAATCTCTCCAATGAAGGGTGTTATACGCTTCGGCAAGAAGGGAAAGCTCACGCCACGGTTCATTGGGCCTTTCTAAATTTTAAATCGCATAGGTGTCGTTACTTATCACTTGGCCCAACCCACGCCGCTCGCCGGAGTGCACAACGTCTTCCATGTTTCAATGCTGAAGAAGTACGTCCCCGATCCTTCACACAGCATCAAGTGGGAGCATGTGAAGCTCAAAAAAAATGCCACATATATTCTCCGACCCACTCATATATTGAATAGGAAGGAACAAGTCCTATGCAACAAGGTCATCCCATTGGTCAAGGTATTATGGACCCATCACGAGGAAGAAAAGGCCACTAGGGAGACGGAAGCAGAAGTCCGCAAGCATTACCCAAGCCTGCTTCAGCAATACGAACAGGTACAAATTTCGATGACAAAACTTATTTATAAGGGGGATAGATTGTAACTCCTGCTCCTGTTCAACTAAAACAGTGTCTTGAGTCGTCCACGTAGGATTTACAGCAGAACCGTTCATTTAAACTACTCGTGGTGGGGTACCACAAGTAAATTAACCTAGGATTGGCCATTAGAGTAGACCAGGTGGTCATGATTGGACTAAGTGTGGGCCATCAAGCCAGATAGCCCGTTTACACTTAACAACAGCCCGTGCGGGGTATGTAGCGGCCAAAGAAGGTCAGAAAAATCTAAAAATTTACGAAATCGAAGATCTCACTGGGCTTGTGGTCCATCATGGACCACGTACTCAGTAGACACCCAGAAATTAATTATCCATGCCATCCCAGTGGCACTTGTCAAACACGACTCACACAAGGCCAGAATTGAAATTTGGCACTTGTAAATAAAACTGAGATACCAGGATTTTTAGCCGTTGGATCTCTTCTACATTTACAGTGAAGGTATAATGTATTTTTCTACGCCCGTCCACAAAATCTGGGACCCGATCGTGAAACGGTGACTGTTGATCGTAAATCGGACCCGTACGGTCAAATCCCACATCCGTTTGTCTCCAAATTTTGCATGGCCCTTCATCGGGCCATGGAACACCTATCTTATAAGTTTCATGACCATAGGGCCACCAGAACTGCCCCAATAACCAGAATGGACCTCGTAAGGCCATTTAAAGATTGACGCCGTGCGAGGAAACCTCGTGACCGTCTTCAAATTTTGCATAGCTCCTCATCGGGCCATAAGACACCTACACACCAAATTTGGTGGGCAATGGGGTGATAGGGCCGCCCCAAAGCTAAAAGGGGCCCCCACAGGGCCATTGTGAGAATTTGTTGAAACTTAAGGCCAATTAGCCCAAGTCTACGAAATAATGCCCTAACTCCTTCTGTCATAACTCCACCATTACTACAACCACCAAGGAGAGTAAAGGGAGAGCAAAGAGAGTAAAGAGAGATCAAAGAGAGTAAAGAGAGAAGAAAGAGAGTGAAGGTAAGAGAGAAGGTGGACCGTAGATCGAAGTGGGGCCCAAAGGAGTTCCATCTTGCAAACCTCTCCCTCTCCCTCAAGGAAATTCCTCATCCACAATCGGGAGAACCCCTCTCCGCCGTTTGGGAAGGTATATCTCTCATCTTTTTGGAACCCCTCACGTTGAGAGAGGATTTACATGAGATTCTAACATGCGAGTACATTGTCTTAGGATTCCGGCTGATTGACACCGAGTTCGGCGCTTCTAGGTCGTTTCTCAAGACCTCAACGATCCATAGGTGCGAACTATTATCCGTAGGTGGCCTAGCACCAATTTTAGTATGAGTCTAATGATTTTGATTGCTTAGATGATGTAATTGGAGAATCTAGAGAAAACCTAGGAAAGACCTTACTTTTGATCCTCTCAATCAACATGGAATAGTATGGAATGTTGTTGTGTCTCACATGATTAGGTATAAATTTGATGATTGTATATTCATGTCTTGTTTGATTCTTATATGATGTTACCTTATAGCATGTATGATTCATTAATCCTTGTGCATTTTGGTCATATGATATATATGAAATGCTTAGCTTCCTCACTAACCCACACAACATACATGCACCTTTATTTCACAACATTATTAGCTTTTTCTTTATAGGAAAAATCTGAATTTTATCTTGTGAAGTATGAATGCATGAAATTGCTTAGGCCGGTTGATAACCTTGATTGTTGGCATGTTATGGATTTTCATCAAAATTCTTGGGTTGGTCAGGAACCTGAGGAGAGATATGGTGGTCCCGTTGGTAGGACTATCCTGAGGCTAAACCCGTGGATTTGGACGGTGCGTATGGGTGACAGTAGTTCGACTACATGGATCACTCGTACCCAATTTCATATGTCACGTACTCGCTTGAACTCGTGCGATCTAGTCTACTTACTGACCAACCTTATTTGTTAACCCTATCTGCTCACGTATGTATAGAACCTGAAACACCCTTCAGCCGTTGTAACCCATTGATAAGCAAATTGAAACTGATTCACCAATTCGTAAGCCGGGCATGGTGGAATGGGACACTGTGTCCGAGTTGTCGGCCTACGCTGGGGTGACGAGCCTCCCCGTAGTGACAGTGAGCGATCCCTTTTCTCAGCATTCCCCATGTGCTTGAAGTCGAGGATGGGGATCCTGACGGGATCAAGGATCGTGGAGTCCTGGCCACGCACGTTGAGGGGCCTTGACCTCGCAACTAATTGAGGAAATTGATGTTTGGGGTGTTACCAGTTTCCCCAATCTTCTGGATAAACGGAACTAACAAAATACTCGGTTCACATTATTCCTACATTGCATTAGCTAGGATTAGGCAACTCGACAGTTGAGGTCGCAATGAGAGAGTGAAACTTAATTTCAGATATACCAATTAATTTCAGAAATACCAATTAAAGTTAGTAAAATCCTAATCTTAATCTAATTCTAAAACCAATTAATTTCAGAAATACGTAGTCGTCAGTCCCTGGCAACGGTGCTAAAAACTTGTTCACTCCCCAAGTATAGGGTTGTGATGTAGTAATAAACTCGGTGAGACCGAGGTCGAATCCACAAGGACTGAAACCTGTACTTAATCTGAAAACTAAGCAGAACTAGAACTAGAATAAGATGTAATCTAAATCGAATAGAATTGAAAGAATAATGGTTAATATTAATTTAAAACTTAAAGAATTCAGGGAAAGGAAACTAGAGATTCAGAGGATCCACTTGTAGAGATCAGGGAGATCTTATGCCTATTTCAAGAACTCAACTGGACTTAGAGTCCCCTCTTCATCCAGTTGAAGAGTGTAACCATGAAAATCAAAATTTAACCTCCTTTGATATAGTTTTTAAGAGATGAAAGGTATATGAATTAAAATGGATTCCATCACCAAACCATGCCCATGCGACAAAGTAAACAACAGAATTAAACTAATTACCAACCAATCAACATGCTATGAAGGTTAGGAAGGGTACCGTCATCCGACCATGCCCAGGAGACAATGGTGAACAATAGGGCTTCCTGACGTCATAAACATAAAAAGAAAAGGAATATGCTCAAAGCAATCACAGACCCATTGTAATTTTAGTCACAACAGACCATTAAAAACTAAAAACATTCCCTTAATAATCAAACTAATATCAAATTCAGTTCATAAATTAAAATTAAATTAAAGGCATAAAATAGAGTCTCCCGTCTCACTACAAGCTTCAGCTCTTAGCCCTAGCTAAGAGGCTTTGCCACACATAAACATGATGAAGCTAAGTATCTTAAAGGAAAAATAATAAAACAGAAAAAAATATAACAGAAAAAGAACCAAGAAAAATCTCTCTTCTGCTTTACGTTCTCCCCTTGGAATCCCTTTAAATTCCCCCTATCTCACGTTCTCTCTCTCTCTTTTAAGCAGCAGGGGCGGTCGAGTGCCAGAGGCGGTGGCTGGAGTTTTACGCATCAAGAGTGCGTATGTAGCAACAAAACGCAAGTGAGTTGCGTTTGGATTAAAAACAACAAAGTTGATCGTCCCAAAACTCCTTTATGGGTCCATGGTTAGGGTAAAGACCACCCTCTGGTCATATTGGACGGTTCAGATCATCGATCTAATCATCAGTGGTGGTCCACCACCTGCCAGAACTTTCAGAATTCTTGGACGTGCGTAACTTTTCGCACAGAAGCTACACTGATGCTTGGCGGGGCCCACTTCATCTTTCTTTCAAGAAATCCATGCAGTCCATTAGATGCGGCTCGAAAAACCAGTCGAGGATGGCGTGGTTCAACTCAAATTCTGTGTGGACCACAGAGTCTTTCATTACACCGTTCATCTTCAGTTTGAACCATTGAAAACCCATCTCCGCTGTCTTCTGGTAACCTGACACCTAAACTTGGATGAGCAGCTCCGTAGGATTCCAATGGACAGTCTGGATTAGGCTATTGATAGCCGGTGGTGACCCACAAATATCTACCGCAAAGCTCTGTTGCGAAACAGAGCTTTGTAGATCTTTCTATGATGATCGGCGGGCCCCACCTTAAGTGTTTATGGAAGAATCCATTCCGTCCACTGGGATCCCAAGGAAAACCATCCGTTGAGCTGAAACAGATGGTTTTGCTATAACCTAAGTATACCTTGGCCCTGGGCCGTTCCCATATTTTGGGCCATATAAGGGCCTTAAGCCCATCCTCTCTCATCCCATACGAATTTGGGAAAACCCTAGGAGAGAGAAGAGAGGAAGGAGAGAGAAAGAGAGACAGAGAGAGAGAGTTGGAGTTCATCCCTGGATCAATCTCATCATTCTACGGACTGAATCAGCCCTTCCATACCGCTCTACATGCGATACCGACCCATTCTTAGGTAAGAAAACCTAACCCTAACTGTTTTTCGGGATTCAGGTAGTGTAGGTTATGAAATAACTAACCCAACTCATGCTATAGGTTGATATACCCTCGTTGACGAAGCCTTAGAGTTTCTAGCGAATTCGTGGCTTCTACGTACGGCGTAAGGTGCGGACTATAAACGTTAGGTTATGGTTTTCAAGGCTTTCAATGTCGGTTAATGATATATTACTGACGTGGATGCTATTTCACATGCATAAAGTGATGTCCGTTTCATTTTTTCGTTATACGTTAACTATGTTGAATATACTGTATTCTTCGTATTTGTAGAAATACCGTATACGTATGAAATTTGGATTTGTGCCTAACAGATTATCTGTAGAAAATACGTTGCTTGTTACATGTGGCGACAACTCCTTAGCGAAAGGACTTGCCCAAATCATGTCACGGCGAATATACGTTATATGTGATAAAGTGTGTAAGCCAAATGTTTGTAGAAATGAATGAATGAATATGGAACTGAGATTCATGCTTGCTATGACTATCGTTGTGGGTGCACGTGTGTTATAAATGGGGCAACTCCCTAGTGAAAGAATTTGGCCTCATACCTATGTGATCAACATACGTCATGTATGTTGATGTAAGTAGTCTAAAGTGTTTGCTGAAATGTCTGAATGAGTAAGTAGTTAGTAATTGAAATGTATAAGGGTATTGAGATATGATTCTCAACTCCTTTACTATGTGTATGCTTTCCTCCATGTATCGTATATTATGTGTCTGTTTATCTATGTAATGTATGTGTAATCCATGTTTAAGTTATATTCCATAAAATGTAAAAACAAAGCCTGAAGGGTGTGGGGAGTGGTGTAACGATTCCATGCAACAGCCCTGGCAGCCCTAAAGCAGACAATATCGGACCTTTGATTGTATGATTTGAAATCTTACTCCATTACTGCTTTAACTATCTTCTAGGATATTTTATTGTAATTGAATGTGATTGGGGCTATTGTATAGTCCAGGCAATCGGTAACAGAGCCTAGATTGGTGGATGATACCGTTTCGCCACATAGGATGTGTTCGACGAACCCGAGGCATACTTCGGTTATCGACAGTGGTTAGGCCACACGGAGTGCTTACGCACTTCATGTCGATTCACTTGATGTGCGCTCGTACTAGTCGAGCTCGTCAAGTAGCCCGATTGACCTTATGTATGTTCACTATGTTTGGACGCTACTGCTTGAACCTAAGCTACCAAACTCACTAGTGAAAACCTCGTTAACCTTGGTACCTCGATCCGCTAAGACTCATGAGCCGAACATGGTGGTATGGGACACTGTGGTCGAGCTGTCGTCCTACGCTGGGGCGACGAGCCTCCCCGTACTGATTAGTGAGCAACCCAGACTCGTGAACCGAATACGGTGGTATGGGACACTGTATTTGAGCTGTCGGCCTACACTGTTTTGGTGACAAAGCCGTGATGGGTAATGGGGGAGTGGTGTAATGATTCCGTGTAACAGCCCTGGCAGCCTTAGACGTGCCCTTTGTAGTGACCTCAAGCATACTCTGAGTATACGTGGAGGCGACGACCCTTCCGCAGCAACAAGAGTATAAACTAGGTCTGCACTGATTGACGACGAGCCTTTGCAGCGACCTAGAACCGCAACATCGTATGAGATTTTGTAACGCCCTGAAAATCGGGGGTCGAAACATAAACTCAACCTCCCGAGTTCCAGAACATCACTATGCAACAAAATGAATGATGATTGAATGTTGACTGAATTCGTGCATTAACCATGAGTGAGATTAAGCCAAAACAGCATATCATACTCCAGACAGTTAAATTTGCAAGCGGAAGACTGTGATAGATAGATAAATATATAACTTATGATGAGTCTCCAGAGTGTGATAACATTACCAGGTTAAATAAATACAAGCGCAGTTCTAAAATGTACCAAATGTAGGAAGTGTAATGCCTCCTATCCCATGTACCATAGCCCCGTCAATACAATATCAGGTCTTCTTGACCTGCTAGAGAGATACGGATAGGGAGAACTCCTCCTATCATCATAGAAGTAGTCCGGCTTCTGCTTCACAAGGCACCGCCACCACCTGAAACTCAACAAAATCTGGTGGTTGGTGTGTACAACACCGTCCCGTAACGTGGAGTGAGTGATCAACATCAGTGGAACAGTAAAGCATAGGTTAACATGTTATCAATTCATCAAGCAGTAATGATAAAGCAGTACACAATCAAGGCATTTCTAACTACTCTTATTAAGTGCGAAAATGGCTCACCATACTCGGCTCAATCACTAGCCGTCAGCTCGAGTACAGGTCTCACTGTACTCGGCTCAAACTCACACTCTAGTTGCTGTGAAAGACTCGTCGCCATCACAGACCCTTGGAGTGTACTCGATGATACTACGGAGGACTCGTCGCCCATCAGCACGAGCACAGATCTCACCGTACTCGGCTCTCGCCGAAGTATCGACGGCTCGAATACAGTGTCCCATACCACCGTATTCGGCTCACGAGTTTGGTTGCGCAATGGTCACTACGGGGAGGCACATGGCCCCAGCGTAGGCCGACAGCTCGACC
>JAJHSJ010000003.1:75794897-75932976 GCA_021015155.1 Magnolia officinalis
TGTTACTTTGTTGTTCTTTCTTTCTCGACTCATCATCATCATCATCATCATCATCTTCTTCTTCTTCTTCTTTTTTTCTTCTTATTGGAAACATCCAGCAACGTATGCCCGAGTTGGCTTGACTCAGTTCCAGTCGAGCTGAGTCAGCATTATAGACTCGACTCGATTTCAGCGAGTTGGATTGACTTAGCAGCAATCAGGTCTCTCTCTCTCTCTCTCTGTATCTTCTTCCTTTCTTTTCTTTCTACTTCTGCTTTCCTTCTTCAGCTCCTCTTCTTCTACTCTGGACGATAGTGAAGATGAGACTCAGACCAACGTTTGGACGAACTCAGACTCGGACTGAGTTGGATGGCGAGTCACAGAATGGCTGCGGGGACGGTCGGTCAGTGAAGGGAGACTTTTCTGTCTCACCCTTGGTCTTTCTCCCTATTCTTCTTCTTCTTTCTCTCTTTCTTCTTCTTCTTTCTATTTTCTTCACTCTCCTTGGACAGGGGGAGAGTCTTGACTCAATCAGGACTTGAGGCTCGGGCGAGTCGACTCAGTGCAGCATCACAGCGCCCTTTCTTACCCTCTTTCGACTTTCACTACAAGAAAAATGGTTTTTACCTACGAAAATTTTTTTCGTAGGTAAAGATGACTTTTACCGACTAAATTTTAGTTTTGTAGGTAAAAGGTAATATTTTAGTTTTGTAGGTAAAAGGTAAAAGGTAAATTTTAGTTTTGTAGGTAAAAGGTAATATTTAAATATTTTTTTTTCCGATGGCTAAAAAGCATCGGTAATAATGTAAAAATGTAAAAATGTTTAATTTTTAATTTTTTTTTTCTATAACCTATATATATATATATATTATATATATATATATATAATTAAAAGGTAATATTTAAATAATTTGTAATATCACATGAAAAAGAATATTGAAAGTTGAAATGTTTAGAAATTTTAAATATGTTTAAGAAAAATTTTGAGAACAAAATAATGCTTTTGAAGAGAAAAGTGGCATTTTGAAATTTTTGAGAAAAAATTAAAATATGAGAAAATTTTTGAGATTTTGCAAATAAAAATTCAAAAATTTGTATTTTAAATATTTTTGAAATATTTTATAATAAAAATGATATTTATTTAAAGAGAAAAAAAATATACCTTTTGGAAAAAAATGTTAAATTTATTTGTGAAAAATAAATTTACTAATTATTAGGCACATCCACTAATTGAACCTTTAATTGTTTTTAGACAATCTAATTAATTTAAATTAAAGAGTAATAATTTCAGATGTTTAAATCAAATTTCGCTGAAATTGTTGATCAATCTATATGCCCAATATCTTTCTCATATGTAGCCTGATTGAGGCAAGTAACTAGTCAAATTGAGAGTATTAATCAGTAAAATAGAGTGAATGCACCAGACATGTAAAATGGGCCAGATATTCTAGTTAAAGTTGTGACCCAACTTACTGACCTCGTGAGAACCTGAGAATTGATGTTAATAAGTTTTGTCAGCCCAATCATGATGTCTGTCGAACATCAACACGTGGATTTGATGTCTCCCCTTTAGGTTATGAGATATCTCAAAAATCATCGGTAAACGAAACTCAAGTGGGCCATACCATTTAAAACTATGTGAAGACATCCTAAAAAATTAAAAGCACTTAGTGGGGCCCACATGAGTTTTGGATGCGGTTGAAACTTGGTCTGACCCCTCATCCAAGTGGGACACACATAATGAGAGGGTTGGATATGTGAATCACATTTAGGCAGGCCCAATATATGAATCACATTTGCTCGTTACCTTTACCAGAGTAAACTCTGTGGGGTCCACCATTATTTATTTATTTTATCCACTCCATTCATCTATGTTAACAGATAATTGAGGTCTAAAGAACAAGGAGTCTAAAGAACAAAAGGAAGCATATCCAAAGCTCAAGTGGACTACACCATAGGAAATAGTGTGATTGATGTCACACCCCAAACTCGGGAAAACGGGCTCACACAATTCCGATCGCCGAATCCGGTGCTGACAGCCTCCGTAGTACCCCATTCTCGGCTCCCAGCGCCCATACGCCAGATTCCGATCCTGGAATCCTATAAGGAGGATTTTCAGTATGAATTTTTTTTTGTTGTAATGGAGCATAACCACAAGCATAACCAAGACACAAAACAACAACACCACATATCCACTATATCAAAAGCTTTTAAGTACAATGCGAGAAGGAAAATACAATGTAATGATATCAAAGAAAACTCCAAAAGAAAACTCCAGAAGACTGCTGCACGCTCCGAGCTCAACACTGCTGCAACCTAACGCCACCTGCACGCATCTATCGTGCATAAGCTTACAAAAGCTTAGAGGGTGGTGAAAGTGTGTGTAAGGCGAGTGCCAAGTGTACAATATTAGAGTAATGCGGAAATATGCGGTAAGTCCATGAATGCTATCAGCTATAGTAAAGTTATGTAATGCAAGACATGAATGCTGTCGGTCATACCAAGACCATGCGATGCGAGGCCTATGTAGCCAAATGTCATATGCGAGATGCAAAGCAAGCGTGCCAGTACTCATAAGTACACATATCAGTACAGTTCCTCTCTGGATATCACCGGGGTCTAATACACCTCACACTGACTGCCTCCTCCCTAGCTGCACAGTCAAGCGAGTGGAAGAGACCACACTATCCGCCTGACCAGTAGTCTGCCAATACCTACCCGGCTCGTCGATAGCGGACACATTTGCGAGCTGGTCAAACTCAGCCTAGCTTATAGCCCCCTCACTCAGGCGGATAAGGCCACACCCCCTTCCAACCGACCACGACACAGTGGGAGACGCGGCCTACTGGTATTCGGCACTCGGGCGCTCGTGTATCCACTCGGTCTCGACGTTGGAGCACCTCCTGGTACCAAAAAGGTTCTGGGATTTTCACCCAAGGACATCCTAAGTGCCCACACATGCTAGAACAAAGTATTTCCGGTATCCAATACGGCCATCCACGATGTGCCTGTGGAGCCACGGCCCTGATGTCGCTAGGGCATGCAGTGATCAAGTCACACATATGCGAGATGCATGAATCACACCGTCAAATCATGCAGCAATCCATGCGCGTACAATGCGATAATGTGGGGCACTCCGCCTCATAAGGAGTCCCCTAAGTGGTCTGCCCAATGGCGTATGCTATGCTCAGTCACTACTCATATCAAGCATACATATGATGCGTATGGGTATGAATCATGGAGCTATACTAAGCATGTTATAAAGTGGTGAACTATCAACAAATGTGGGTCTACTAATGGGCCCTAGGGAGAGTTATAATGCGGACATTAAACCAACATTATTCTACAATGTGGACGTCAAACCAACATTGCTCCCAAGGCATAGCCCGCTATAAGACATCATTACACAAACCATGGGGGAAATCATACATTGCAATGGACCCTAAGGACCTCCCGTTGGGCCTCGACCTATGGCCTTGGATACATCAAGTGGGCCGCATCATATGGGCTTATATAAATCAAGTGAGCCACATTAATGGGCCTTAGGTACATTGCAATGGGCCATATCCCATGGGCCTTTGAAACATCACAATGGGCCTCGTAACATATGCCACAAATACATTGAATGAGCCTAAACACATGGGCCATGTATACATCAAGGTGGGCCTCAACAACGGGCCACAAATACATCCAGATGAGCCTAATCACATGGGCCTTACATGTATACCAAGGTGGGCCTCAACAATGGCCACAAATACACAAGATGGCCTCACAACATGGGCCTTATATATACCAAGTGGGCCGTATACATATCAAATGGGCCACATCAATGGGCCGCACCAATGTAAGTGGTGATAAAGAATTCCACCATTAAAATTCCTAGGGCCCACCATAACATTTATTTCTCATACCATCTGTTCATAGGGTCACCAAGAACTTGGTGGCCCAAGGGTCTAATGGTGGACGTTCAATCGTCACTATACAGTGTGGTCCACATGATAAATAGATCTATCTTATTTTTAGCCCCAAGCCTTAATACAAGCTTGCCAAATGGTGGACTGTGGATGCAACACAAGTATCATGGTGGGGCCCACATGAAGGCCCACCATCCCTTATAATATAAATAATATAACATATAATTTATATAATATATATATACAATATTATATATGATATAATATTATATATACATATATATATACACATACATATATATATATACATCACACACTCACACACACACGCATGCACCCACCCACACACGTGCACACACACGTGCACACCCCCACACGTATGCACACACACGTGCACACCCCACACGCCCACCGTCCCCCTGGACGGTGGGTTTTGAAACAAAACATCACAGTGGGTACCACCGTCCAGGCGGACGGTGGTAATAAACACATGCATCATTGTGGGTCCCATGTGGGGCCCACCGTAATGTTTATTTTCCATCCAACCCGCCCATAAGGTCACGCATACCCAGATGGAGGGTGAAAACAAATTTCAGCTTGATCCAAAACTTCTGTGGACCCAAAGTGGGTTTTAATGGTATATGTTCAATTCACACTGTTTCCTCTGGTGTGGGCCACCTGAGCGTTGGATCGAGCTTTTTGGAGGGGACCCACCTCAAGGGGCGGTCCACCTCATGGACGGTGTGAATACAAAATATACATCATGGTGGGGTCCACAACTAGGGCCAATGGGGACCACCCTTTTTTGTTACGTCATGGCAGCAAGGTTCCTGCCACCTTTTCTCAAATGTAAAAAAAATTGTTATTCTAGGTGGGACTCACATTAACCAGATCTACCCCGTCCATTGTATGTGTCCCACAAAATTAAGCGTCCAAACTAAATTTAATGTGGGTCCAAGCTCCACGTGGACCCCAGCAATCATTTTCCAAAGTTTTAACGGCAAAGACCACTGTTTCCTATGGTAAGGCCCACTCGATTATCGGATCAGCCTCATCGTTTGACTCAACGCCTAAAATGGGCGAGAGAATAGAATGGACGGCGTGGACCATCTACATACATCAAGGTGGGGCCTACATGAGCACCCACTTCCAATGCCTTAGAAAAGGCTGATATTTGTATTTGGTTTTAAAACGTCCAGAGAGTCCCTGGACTCTCTTTTCTTCTTCTTTTTTTTGTTTGATGTTTGGGCGTGCAACGCCTTTGAGGTGGGCCCTTCCTAGGTGGGCCACCACATGGGGATGTGGTGTGGTCACCATACATATGTAAAGTGGGCCCCACCTTTAGATGGTTTGGATCCAATACATGCTCCATTGTGGGGTCCATTCAAGTGGGCCACACAATCATAACATCACAAGAAAGAAAAATGAAAGAGAGAGAGAGAGAGAGAAAGTGGGACACACGTGTGATGGAGGGACCCCGATATTATGGGCCCTCCGTTACATGATCTACAACATACATTAAGTGGGTCCCATTTCATATGGGCCCACCGATCAAAATCAACGGTGGAGATCCGTTCTCCACCGAAATGGATGGTCTAAATGGCCATGTTATGCAAAGAAAGTAAACATCATGATGGGGTCCATGGAGAATGGCCCCATCATGGATTGATCTTGAAATCAAAGTGGACCATTGGCCACATTTAGGGTCCAAAATGAGATCCATACCATTGATCGGTAGGCCTCACTTGGCCCATTATCAAAACAAGAATCTACACCTATAGGAGCACCCACCGTTGATTCTTCGGTCCGTTGGAACGCAACCCCCTTGTGCTCTTCTTTGACGGTGGAGATGGGAAATCAAGGGCTAGGATGAGAGGTTTTGGGAAGGGAAAGGTGGGCTCACACATACATTTTTCTCTCCATGGGAAGAGCTTCCAACGTGGGTTTTTCCTTGCTTGGAATTGTGGAGAAATGAGAAAGAGAGAGAGAGATAAGGAGAGATGTGAGTGATGGGTGAGTGATGGGTGATGTGAGGTGAGTGATGGATGTGGGTAGGTGGTGAGAGAGAGGGTGGCTAGCATTAAATGCTTGTAAGAGGGCTAGGGGTGTAGGGTGGCTATAGCTTAGGCTAGGGGTGTAGGGTGGCTATAGCTTAGGGTGATGTCATCCATCACCCTCATAATTACCTAGGGATTGGTGCCACATGGGATGGGTGGGTCCCGCAATGTGCGGTCCACGGTTATTATAATGTATGGTCCGCATCTTATGATCTAAGCGTCGGATTGGCGCATGAGACGCGGCGTTAGAACCGCAGCGACGGTGCGGTCGCACTGATACAGGTCTCGGATTAAACCGATTCGAATCTAAAGGATACGACTTACGATCGATCGCAACGTCGATTATCGGTCGCGGATTGCCGGACTTCGACGGAAATAATCGCAGGATTCATCGGAACAGTACGAACTAGGATACGGGTCTTAATTGAACCTATACCATTTAAATTTCTGGAGGCCATAGAAGTTTTGGATCAAGCTGATGTTTGTGTTTTCTATTCATTCATATATTTTTGATATTATGAACAACCTTTATCCATTTTTGGACAATCTGATCCGTCTAGATTGAAGAGTAGATAACTTCAGATGTTTAAATCAAAATTCACTCAAATGTTGATCAATCTTGTTTGCCCAATATCTTTCTTATATGCAGTATGATCGAGGCGAGTAACTGATCAAATTGAGGGTAATGATCAGTAGATAGAGAGTGAATGGACCAGACATGTAAAATGGGCCCATCATGATGGTGTCGAACATCAATACCGTACATTTGATGTCTCCCCTTTAGCTTATGAGATATCTAAAAAATCATCCGTTACGAAACTCAGGTGGGCCATACCATCTAAAACTATGTGAAGATATATTTTTTAGATGTCTTCACATAGTTTTAGATGGTATGGCCCACCTGAGTTTCGTAACAAATGATCGTCAATACCATTATCTAGATCATCGATATATATGATCCAGATCAAGTAAACCACCATGGATATTATGATCTAAACCATTCCGATCATCAATATAATTATCCATACCATCTAGATTGTTGATGCTATTACCAAAATCATCTTGACCATGAATATTATGATCCAGAGCACAACTGATATTATGATTCAGGCCATTGAAACTGTGGGTATTATGATCCAAACCATCTTGACCATCAATAATGTGATCCAAACCATCTGGACCATTGATTGTATGATCCGGACCATTCAAACCATCAATATTCTGGTCTAGACCATCCGAAAATTGATATTATGATCAAGACAATCCAAACCATCGATTTTATGATCTAAACTGTAATATGTGGATATTATGATCGAGACCATCCAAACTATTGATATTATGATATAGTCCATCCAAAACATTTATATTATGAGTTGTACCATTCATACAGTCTATTTAATAATCTAGGCCATTCAGACTGTCAATATTATGGCGTGTACCATCCAAAACATCTATATTATGACCAGTACCATTCATCCAAGCTGATATTTGTTTTTTCCCTTCATCTGGCCCTGTATGACCTAATCAACATATTGGATGTCAAATAAACAATACAACAAGCCTTAGGAGGATTTTATTGATGGATATCCAATTACTATTGATTTCATGTGGTGTGCTGCACCTGAGATTTCTATTGTGGGGTCCACTACAGATTTTTATCTGCCTCATTCTTTGGCTCATGACGTAAAATGATATCTCAAAATGGATGGACGGTGTGGATATAACAAATACATCATAGTGGGGCCCACAAAACTTGGTAATTGGTTGGTCGGTGCTCATGGGTCCCAGATGGTATGTGTTTTATCCATTTCCATGTCGCCATCCATTTTTACAAATCATATTAGGGCTTGATGCCAAGAGGGATATAAATCTCAGTTGGACCACACCACATGAAAACCATAGTGATTGGATATCCACCATTAAAACCCTCCCAAGGCCCATCGTACTTTCTATTTGACATCCAATCGGTTGATCAGGTCATATAGGCCCAGATGAAGGGAAGAAAACATATAAGATTGATCCAAAACTTTATATGGCCCCCAAAAGGTTTTTAATGGTCGACGCCCATTCAACATTGTTTCCTATAATGTGGTCCAATTGAGATTGGGATATACCTCATTTTTTAATCTCATACCATAAAATGAAAGGGAAAAATAGATGGACGGCAGGGATGAAACACATACATCATGGTGGGGCCCACAGAGCACCGACCACGTCCCGCTCGTGAGAGAGACTTAGTCTCTCTCGCTCTCTGACCTCTTTCACTCTCGGACCCTCTCTTACTCTCGTTCTCTGTCCTCTCTCTCTCTCTCTCTCGGTCCTCTCTCCACCCCGCCCCTCTCTCCACCGCGCCCTCTCTCTCTGTCTCTCTCGGTGCTCTCCATCTCTCCACCGCGCCGTCTCTCCACCGCTCTCTCTCCACGCATCCTCTAAAGCTCGGTTGACCGTGATCGGCGCTCCAACTCAAACAGGTATCTCTCTCTCTCTCAATCTCTCTCAATCTCAATATCGATTGAAACGATTTGGGGTTTTAGGGATTTAGGGATTTGGGGATTTGGGGATTTAGGGATTTAGGGACACTTCATTCATGCAATTTCGTGGCTTTCTTTTTCGTCGTTTGGATCTTCTTCTTCTTCTTCTTCTCCTCCTCCTCCAAACGATTTGCTAATAGGCGCAACTGCTACATCCCTGGCCGACCGGTTAATGCGAGAAATACAATGAAAATAGGATACTGTGGGATCGCTGTCTTCTGTAGTGGGTTCTTCGTTTTATTTATTTATTTATTTATTTTTTGTTTTGTTTGAAAAAGAGGCTTTGTGAAGGTAATTTTAAAAAAACTGGAGGATATCAGTGAATTTCAGTGGATGGTGAAAGAGGACGTTGGAAGATTTTTTTTTTTTTTTTTTTTTTTTTTTTTAAAATTTAATTTTTAAATTTTTTATTGGCATTTTATCTCTCTCAACACACACACACACACCACACACACACACAACACACATATATATATATATATATATAGATATTATATATATATATATATATATATATATATAATATATATATATATATATATATATATATATTTCAAATTAGAGGAATTAAGTGAATTGTAATTTTTGGGATGTTTAATTTACAACAAATTCCTCTTTTTTTCTTTTTTTTGGGTTGTCACTGATCAAATAGAAAGATACAGAATTTGTTTTTCCTGTTTTTTTTTTTTTTTTTTTTTTTTTTTTTTTTTTTTTCATGTTTTTTCTCTGTTTATCTTTGTTTTTTTTTGGTGTGTGTGTGTGTGTGGTGTGTGTGTGTGTGTAACTGAGCAAGTAAGAGGCGCTAATGCAATTTCTGCATGGTCAAATTGAAGAAGCAAGCAATTCCTGCACATGCCAACCTGGCACTGTTGGAGAGCACTGCCATTCATCAGATGGGGCCTAGCGTTGTTATGTTCTGGCTTAAAATCAGGCCACTGCCATTCATTGTATGGCACACATGCCAACCTGGCACTGTTGTGTGCATTGCCTTAGCATTCCTCTCAGCATTGTGTGTGCATTGCCTTAACTCACTGTTCTGTGACAGCATTGAGCCACTCACTCAGTTAAGCGTTAAGGGCGCATGCATAAATGTTAGTAGAATATAATTTATCAATAAAAGCAGACCACTGTTCTATTGGAACTGGGATGCATGCACATAATCAGATGTGGGATGTGCTTGAATTGTCTTTTTATATTTTGGTCAAGAAATTGATAGATATAGTCAATATATCAAGATTTTTATTTTTTTTTTATTTTTATGAATTTCAATTTTAACCAGTGGCTTAATTCTTCCTTTTTTCCATCTCTTGGTGTATGTTTTATTTGTGTAGCTGATACTATTTTAACTATATCTTCTAAAGATTGTAAGACTGAAAAAAAATAATCTTTAACTGAGTTCAATGTTTTAAAACCGGGACGAGACCTCAACCCATTTTTGTGGGTGGTTCGGTCTGATTATGGGTCCAACTGGTATGGTCTTCTCTGGTGCATTTTGGCCAGAGACCTGCTTAATCTTAAGATCTTTGTAAACTACTCATAAGAAGAAAAAAGAAAAAAGAAAAGTAAAGAAGAAGAATTAGCAAGTGAACTGCTGTTAGTGGAGTGGTCAGAGTGCTTCATTTTCAACTAGAAGTTGTGGATTTAAGCTTTGACTGGCTTAGTTGCATTTTTTAAAAGAAAGCAGTTGTCCACTTAATTGGGGGGTTTTGGTCCAAATGAGTCCAACTGTCTGTATTTTAAGCAATACTAATATTTTTTCTCTTGTATTCTGGCACAATATCTCAGAATTTTGAATCTATTCCTTGCATGCTCAAATGAGAGGTTATCTGCCATAAGTGAAATCCTAGTTTCATATAAATGGAGAGTTTCAAAACTGTTTTTGAGGCAGACTAGTGTTGCTTGAGTTAATCAGATTTTTAACATGAATGATTTCTCATACAAGAATGTTTCATGCAGCAATTTGAATGGCTAATTAGAGCACCATACAAACCAATGGAGTTACTAAAGTCTGAATGGGCAACAATCAGAAAGTCTCCACCATGGTTGATTGATTCATGGGGCTTGGGTGAGTCCTTGGGTCTTTGTGGTCTGTGGATTTATTCTGCAAAAGTTAAAGGGTCTTTTCTTCCATTAGTTATTTTGAAAATATATTTAATTTGGTTTTTTTTTTTTTTCAAGAGTTCACCTAATGGATGGTCAAGATACTAGCTGCCGATACCAAAAGTCCAAATGCAACAAGCTGCAGGTTTTTGTGTACCGGTCCTAATAGATCATTTCTCAACTTTGTCTCCATCCTTGTGAATTTGATTATGCGGGTTCGATAATTTAGCATAGTAGTAGAAGTCATTATGTGGACAATTTTCATTTTACAAATTCTCACATAAGAAAACTGTGTTTGCAGATCCCACTTTTTTCTCCCTTTTGAATTTGCAGATTCTCATAAGTTAAAACAAGGGGATACTTGATTCCACTTTTTTTTTTCTTTTGTATTTGCAGATTCTCACACAAGAAAACTGTGTTTGCAAGAATGACATTCTTGATGTGCAACTATTGCAAGAAAGATGATATTTGTTCCAAATTAGACCATGTGATTGTCCATCTCTTCTTCAGAACTTAACTGTGATTTCTGTTTTGGCAGTTTCTTCATTTTCTTAGCTCTGCATGAGATTAGATAAATTCAAGAGGTAGAGGCACATAGTGCCTTCAATCTCTCATGCTGTGAATCTCTCCTGCAGTTCACCTTTACAACTGGTCCTTGAAGAATTATAGGACAGTGAACAGTTCACCTTTCCAACCTGTCCTTGAAGAATTATAGGGCAGTGGATGGAAGCTGTGCATAATATACCTGAGCTCTTGGTTCTGAAAAGTGGGGTCGATGGTTCAATACCCAAACCATTGGTCAGTTGGGCCCCTCCATAAAAGAACTATGCCTCAATAGGAATCAGAGCATTTTGATTTGTGGCCTACGTGGTCTTGGGACCTGTTGGCATATCTCTACATAGACATTCTTCCAATACATAGCTAGCTATGCACATGAGGGGCTCTTGCCGTTGATACGGGATACCCCTACAATATCCAAGGTGTGTTCTTCAGCTCAACTGTTTCTCCCTACTGCTAGATGAACTTGGTTCATGTTGATTTTATTTACCTTGATTGGGGTATTGGATTCTCTTAGAAGCATACATGGAGGATGTATTTGGATGGTATAGGAGATGCATTCTGATAGTATATGGCTTTTGTATTGGGATGTATCGATGATCCTGTACATAATGCATCTGAATTGTTTTGCAGGATTAATTTGTTACAAGCATTCCCAATAAGATTGTTAAGATCATTTGTTCAATGTTATTATTATTATTTTAATGTGGTTGAGCAACAGTGGAAAATAATGAGCACCGGTGCTCCAAATAGATAACCTCTTAACTTGAAATGTTTTTTTTTTATAGCTGAGCTATGGACTATGGAGGTAGTTATATAGATTTTGCTTGTGTCCTTGATTTTCAGATATTCAAGTATATGTCGGATGGTGCAAAAGCTTGTAAACATTTTGAAGCAGATCGATTCACTGTTAGAAAAGTTGTGAGTTCTTTTTTACTTGATGAAGCATCAATTAGCATATATATGAATACTAATATTTTCTTGACGATCATATTCTTTTGTGTGGCAGTTTCTTTTTATTTTTTTATTTTTCTGCTAGTTCTACGTACAAAAGTCAATCGTGAGTTCCTGAAACAATTATATGAGTCTCTCTGTGCTGAATTAACTTGCTTGAATTAGAGAAGATCCTAACCCATGTGCTATGTGAATGCTCTAATATCACGTTCAGTCCATGTGACACATGGCATACGTGTATGATGGATGGACCATTCATCTGGCAGGCCTCATAGTGGATTGGTCGTAACCAAAATACATGTTGGATGGTTGATCCTAACTATTTCACCAGAAGCGTCATTAGAGAAAAAGGGACTGTCAAAAAGTTCGACTAATGTTTCACTTTTGATGAATAAAAGTTCTCCTGCCTGTAAATTAGGATAATTTGGTGTGATTTTTCTTGGCAATCAGCAATCCATGCGTGTTGGAGGTCCTCGGATGAGCAGCCTAGATATACATTTGAGGGGATGGTGACAGGCCAGGTTGGCCCATCACTTTTGCGTTCCAACTCCATCAGTTGCTGCTTTGAAGAACTCGAGCTCGGCAAACATTAGTAAGCAAGAAAATTTGCGGATGGTTTGTGCATTTTGAGTTCTTGTTCCTTGTCAGTTTGAGACTGAATCACTATGATAAGTGTGTTTCCTATTAACTTGCTCAAAATCTTTGTCAGTCAAGCTAACTATTGGTTTATGCTAGAAAATATCTGACATGGTGCCATTTTGTTTCTACATACATGGTATCCTTTTTAACTTTTTTCCTTCTTTTCTTTCAGATCCTTCCCTGTTTTGCCTTTACAAGGCCTTCAAAAAAGCCATGAAAGAAAGCCTTCAAGCTTTTTCCTGATGGTACTTGCTCTAACAACCCCCTTTTTCATTTTCTTTCTTTATTTCCTTTGAAGTGATTCAAGCTAAATTCCATTAATGAGCTACAGCCCAAATATCCCACAGATCAGAGCCGGACTGTTAATTACCAAAATGGTTAAGGGTCCTGATTAAAGTCCCTTGATCCAGTATTCATAGTTTCATCTGATTGATATGATTTTTGGGAAGTAACCCATCCCTAATGCGGCCCATTTACCAGGTGGTTTAGATATTCAAGAATCTAATCACATGTACACTAATGGTTGGAACTGACCCATTGTTATAAACCTAGCCCACATCCAAGAGACCATCAGAACTTAATCCTATAATTAATGAATAATAAACAAATAAACAACTATTCATGTGTGTGTGTTTTTTTTTTTTTTTTTTTTTTCAATCTTCTCAAGCCACTCAAATACCCTAAAAGAATACATTTGTGTACATTTCAATTATCCACGATTAGATTACAAAAAAAAGCCGATAATTCTCCGTCTCTAGTGTTTGAAGATTGATACAATACAGTCTCTCTCTCTCTCTCTCTCTCTCTCTCTCTCTCTCTCTCTCTCTCTCTCTCTCTCTCTCTCTCTCTCTCTCCCTTTACTTTCTGACAATGCCTTAGGCATTCGAGAATGTGGTGGTATGGGTAGATTGATTGGGCACATGAAAGCTGCCAACTTGTTTTTCAAAGGGAAAGAATCTGTCATTGTTCAAACGGGCAGACAGGAGGCTTATATTGTATTAGGATTAGATTATTTTAATTAAGGGGAATTTGGTTATTCAACTGCCAGCGCCATTCGCTGGTCTAATCAGTGCTCGCGGACTCGATTGTTTGGATTTGAAATTTTTTTATAGTTGGGTTATGAAAATTGTTGGTTTTGTTTTGGAAAATGTGAGAAAATTCACTGTGAAAACAGTAAGTAGAGATTAACAAAGATTAAAAGAGATTGATTTGTGGTTGAAAAATGCTATAGATTGATTTGAAAATTTTTTATAGTTGGGTTATGAAAATTGTTGGTTTTGTTTTGGAAAATGTGAGAAAATTCACTGTGAAAACAGTAAGTAGAGATTAACAAAGATTAAAAGAGATTGATTTGTAGTTGAAAAATGCTATAGTACATGAATGACATTCTCTATGGTTGAAATGTCGGCTAGCGTGACTTGGTTGAGCTCATTGATTTTGTAGATTTCATTAATTCGTTTGTTTGTTGTTATGGAAGAAAACATCCATGTGCCTGTTCATTCACTACAAGGATTTTGATAAAGGACAAAGGATTTTAGGATTTTGCTTCTACTCATGTGCCTGCTCATTGATTTTTTTTTTTTTTTTTTTTTACACACGCACACACACCCCCACACACTCACGCCACACGCACACACACCCTACACACACACGCACTGTTTCCTGATGACAAATCATCTTTTCATGTTTGTAGGTAAGATGAAATACTGTTCTGTTTGATCCTTGGTTGAAAAACCTTTTTATTTATTTTTTTCTTTCTTTTCTAGAATTTTTGTTTGAAGGGTCCTGTAATATATCATAATGCCTGGGAATTTCTTGGGAGGTTTTCAGATTTGGACATTTTTCTTGCAATATTATTGGTTAATTTCTTGCATAAATAAAATATTTATTATAGATTACTAAATAATTTTTAAAATTTGAATATAAAATATTGTTTGATCCATTAATCTAGACTGTTCATTGGATTTTGGAAATGATCATCATTAATAAAGAGAGATGGGCCAGTGTTCTTAGTTGCATTGGGACACTTAGACACTGCAATCCATTAATCTAGACTGTTCATTAGTTCGGCACACAGTCAAAACAATACCCAAATGTTGGTGGTCTCTATGACAGAATCGCATCATAGTTTTTTTTTTTTTTTTGTTTTTGTTTTTATTTTATTTTATTTTATTTTTACTGCATCATAGTCTTTGGTGGATCTACTAATATAGGCTGAGTTAGCAGGGTTTGATCAACTGGTAGCGCCAATTTGATCCAGGCCGAACGGAAGCAACGATCATCATCGTCAAATCCTTATCCCACTCAATTGGGAGGTAACAATGAAATTACCTTTTATTCTTTCATATAGCAGAGGATTCCACTTGAAAAAGAAAATGTTCCATATTAATGGATTCGAGTATGTAACCATTGGTTACAATTTACAAGATCTTCAGCACTTGCTAATGAGGCCCTAGTTTAAACCAAACACATTATTAAATTGCAGCACTCAGTTGCTTCTGATCCCTCATGCAACTGTTCTAAACCTTCCCTTGCCATAGAAAAATAGTTGATTGATTAGGTAGTATTAACTTCCTGTGAGTGCAAGTTTTGGTATGGCCCATCCAAGCTCTTCCACGAATCAGATATTCTAGATTCATCATGAAAGTATGCCAATCACAGGCTATGGACTAACTGGTACTTGGGCACACTGGACCCTGTATTCTTGTATACTTCTATTCCTTTGTATCTAGAATGGTATTTTTGGAGTGGTATTTCTCTCTGCAATGGTAGAATGTTTATACAGTATCCATCAGGTTCTCATCCTGTACAAGCAGAGGCCATGATTCATTGATCTAAAATTTGTATGATGGGCCCTGCTGTGGATGGATCATGCGCCAAAACTCCTAGATGAAAACATCCTAGCCCTCAAGTATGTAGCCCGACAAACAGGTGCATATGAGAGAAAACACATCAATGTCACATGTTAAATGGAAAAAAAACAGTTCAATAACCTGTAGCATGGATTTTCCAAACTAGTTTTTTGGCCACAGGCCTTCCAAGGTGAGTCCACTATATCAGCAGTTTGGATCAACGAACCACAGGCGCACTTGTAAAAAGTAGAACTGAACAGATTCTACAAACTCTTGGTGGACCATTACATAATCCGTCTATACATTTTCAAGTCCAGCTGACGTATTTAGACAATTTCCTGTAATGGGAATTTCGCAAACTGTAAACCATGAAGATAAGCAAACAGATTTTGCAAACTACATGCCCTTGGGGAACCAAAGACTAGTGATAGGAATAGATCATGGCATAAAGAAGTTGGAAACCACCTCTTGCCTGACATGCAAGGAATTTCTTCAGTTGCTGGCGACACAGACTGTTAGAGTTGTTTGGCATGTGAGTATAGCCTTTAAGCCTATCTGGGGATTGCTTTGTTAACTTGATGAGTGAACCCACCAATGTTAACTTGATGTATGCATCTCTTTTATTAACTCTACTTTTTATTATGAAATCTAATTTAGTAGCTTGGTCTCTCTCTCTTTTTTTCTTTCATTGGTTGATTTTGAAATGAAAATGAAATGCATTTCTGTAGACGATAACTCTGATTATCTTATCTTTTTTTTATTTTTATTTTTATTTTTCTTATGATTTGTTGCTTATTTCTGGTTGATGCTTGTGGTTATCAGTTTTCATGAGAACTTTTTAGTGCATAATGCATAGGTGTTTGCATGTCATCATATATTTCAATCAAGGGTGGTCAAGAGGATGTTGATATTATTTGTCAGTTAGAGATGCATCAGGTATGTGTTTCACTTGATTTGTGTTGGGCAAGGCATTGATTGTTTGGAGCTTTTCGACTTTCAATGTATTGCTTGTTGGTTAGAGTGAGAGGTTTTAATATGAAAGACAACATCTGTAATTCTTAGCCGTTGGTTAGAGTGAGAGGCTACAGAGGCTATTGATGCCTATTGGTTGAAATTTAAGTTTGTTCGGGTAAGCATGATTTTGGTCCCTTGATCTTTTGTGAATTGACTCAGGCCCTCTGGATGAATTGACTTGACAAATTGAACACATATGGCATATGAATAAATACTGAAAATTTAAGTATGGTATAGAAAAAATTAAAGAAAAAGATCAGGTCCATGATACTTGAAATATCAAGTTTGGAACAAAAGCATTTGGCTCATCTGCTGTAATTACTGCCATTGGTTTTTTTTTTTTTTCCCAACATGACATGTAGCGACGTGTTAGACTTATTTTCTAATTTCACATTTTTTTACTATTTATTTACAATGAGTTTGATTATGCATTGGCTGCAAATGAAGTTAATATCACAGGAAATAAATTAACTAACAGAATAGAATCTATTAATTTATCACTAATATGGAAGATTGTCAAATCAAAATTTTCTGATAACCTTGGCAAGAAAATAGAGCTTTAAGAAGTAGAGAATAATGTATATATATAGCCTCAAACTAACTCCCCAATCTCTACATCCATGGTTCCATTACAAACCAAGTTTGGGTTGTGTATGATGACATGGTCCTAGAAAGAACAAAAAAAAAAAAAAGAAAAAAAAAAAGCACTAATCTTTTCTTGATTTGCTATACCCATAATACAAGGTCTGACCTGGACAAAGTTTCTATTTTCTTGGTTTTTAACTTGGCATTAACAACCAAGGATATCATCCTTATGTAATGTGATGGATTATTATGGGTGTGGTGCAAGGAAAAAGTGAAAGAGAAAAAATAGATGAGATTCTTGCTGAATTATCTTTCTTCTTCTTCTTCTTCTTCTTCTTCTTTTTTTTTTTTTTTTTTTTTTTTTTTTTTTTTTTTTTTTTGTAACCTACAGGTGGTTACTTGGAGCTATCATGTATGAAATGCTTGTGGGTTATCCACCATTTTACTCCAACGAACCAATGTCAACATGTAGAAAGGTAAAGATAAGATTCAGGATATTGTATTCGTGTTTGTTTTAAATTGATACCTTAAGACATGTTTCTATCACAGGAACATGCCTTTGTATTAATATATATCTAATTTTCTTATAGGCATTCAAGGGAAAACTTCAACACAGGCCTTTGAATCTCCTTTAATTACTTTGTTCAAATGGTACAAGGACAACTCAGGAGCATTGTATGCTGGAGGATTGAAATCTCCTTCTATGCAAGTAATGCAAGTAAATCTCCTTCAAAATCTCTCTTTCTAAAAAAAAAAAAAAAGACAAAAAAGATCTATTTTGGTTCTTTTTATTATTTAAGATCAATTTTTGTATAAGGATTAGAGCGAACCCTGTTTACAATGGTCAAGCATGCTGGTGATGTCCCTGTTTACCATCATACCCTTGCCACAATACTCGTAGAATATGCTTATGCGGTGAGGTTCATCTTAAATGATTACATAACAAGTCAAGAGTGTTTGAATTTTAATTTAAATTCTAGTCATGGAGAACTCTTGAGGCCTTGTTTTATATTTTTCTGTCTTGGATTATTCCTGCTTATACTGAAGTGGTTGATATTTCAGTTTCAAACGGAAGCCTCTTGAATAGTGTTTGGTATCAACCAGAAGAAGTGTTCCCTAGTAGATGGGACACCTGAAAGTAGAGAGCATGTCTTTTGGGTTCCTGTGGATAGCTATTACTATGCAATTTCAAAGAGTTGGAGGTAATTAAAACTACAAAAATATCCCAATTCTCATATACCTACAAATGAAATCTTTGTATTGAAATGGGCCCCAGGTCTTTCCAGTGGACCTGAAATTCAGGCCCAAGCCTGTTTTCAGCCCAAATTAGATGGACCACACCTTGGATTGCTTGTTTTTGAAGAATGTGTTTTATTGGTGGAATTCAAAAGTTATTGTGGAAAAGAAAATGTTTTCTATAAATGCGATATTATTTTGCTGATTGTGACAATAAATTAACATGCAAAAAACTGTTTTCTTTTGTAGCATTTTCCTTTTCCTTTAAAAAGCTTGCTGATCTTTGTTTCTATACCTTATGGCATTTTCCTCAAAAAGGGTATTTTCCTTTTCTTTCAGAATGATCTTTGTTTCTATTCCGATCTATATATTTAATTTGTTCTTTATATTCTTTGAATTTGTAGCTATGGTTCGACCAAGTGTGGTCTAAGGCAACTCTAAGCATCGCTTTTGAAGGAGTGCAAGCGATCCAAGGTTGGAGTACATACAACGTCGCTAGGCATGTCTAGATGATACTTTCTCAAGTTCTAAATTGAGTCTAAATAACTAGCTGTGGACTATGATTTTCTTGAAGTTAAAGCCAATACTGTGCTGCTACTTTATGCTTCTTTCATATCTCTCTGTTTATCCTTTTGCTGGATTATCTCATATGGATTGAGGAAATGCAAATTTCTTTGAATTTCCTTAAATTAATTGGTGATGCCCTTTTAAGTAATTCCATATAGCAATCCGTGTGCTTACTTCTGAACATTAACATGAATATGTTACTCTGTTTCAAACTACCTTACACTGTAAAAAGAAATACATTTGCTTGGTTTGCTGGTTGCAGGTGGTTTAGCTGAAAATCATATCTACTTTGCAAACCATGTTGAGATTTCTGGACGTTGTTATATTAAACGTAAGGCGTGTTTGGATGCAAGGCATGCTCAGTTGAATTGAACTAAAGGAAACAAAGAAAAATGGAAAAAAAAAAAAAAAAAAAAAAAGTCTTGAATCAGGTATCATTATTCTAATTTGAATGAGGTTGGCATTGCATATCATGTATTTTAATTCAGACTCAAAATCATCTGAATTTGCAGTTTCGGTCTTTTTTTTTTTTTTTTTTTCAATTCCTCTCTGTTAAGCTTTAATTTTTGTAATTCAAATTCAATTATCATTCTACATACTATTCAAATTCAAATTCAATTATCAATCAGAGCAAACTTGGATGTGTGGGATTAATATGATAAATTGGGCTATTTTTTTTCTTTCAGAGAGAAGATGTAAGGAGAAGCAAGAACTGTTGATTGTTTAAGGGGAAGATTGCTTGCATTGAGGCAGTTGAATTTGGTCATGATATAAACATGCACTAGAAACATATGGTTATAAATGCATGGATTGTTGATATATTTACCTGTTGGTTATTATCTCTGCTATCATTTAAGTACTGTGAGATGGTTTGGCATTCATTTATTGGATTTTTCTACATGAAGAACATGTCATTGTTCTTATTCTTTTAAAATTTTAAAAATGTTTTCAATGTGCAAGCGGCAGTCTCCAGTATTCATTGGATTAAAATGACCTCTTATTTCTTTGAAAACAGTAGGCATGCTATTTGGGTCAATTTGTACTTCAAAATGGACAACTTATTGTTAATATTATTTGTAGATTATTTGCTTGATTTGTTGTCATCACTGCCATCACTTTAATGGCCACAATATTATCATATGGATGGAATTGTCTAATAGGAGTGAAAAAATAAGATGACAAATGGGAAATGCTTATCATCTTCCCCACATGCCACTGAATA
Source organism: Magnolia officinalis (assembly GCA_021015155.1). Taxonomy (NCBI): domain Eukaryota; kingdom Viridiplantae; phylum Streptophyta; class Magnoliopsida; order Magnoliales; family Magnoliaceae; genus Magnolia; species Magnolia officinalis. Next base: position 75,815,106 of record JAJHSJ010000003.1, read on the forward strand.
CACCTTATGCATGTTTGGTGATCCACATCATTAATCTGGTGGATACACCATTGAAGGGAGTTGCCCCAAATTGCCTCAAACACAATCCAAATCCAACAAAAAAAGGACAGGTGAATGACAAAATGGTTGGGGTTATTCAATCTTGAATATTGAGTGCATGTGGTGTGGCATACATAAGTGCATTGGCATCTATTGTTAAATGGTGAATGCATTGGCTTGGATTACCACTTCCTTGCAGAGCTGATGACCTAAAGAAACCCTGCCTTTTGTTTGATAAATGCCATTTCCTGTATGAGTAGAAACTGCAAACAATCTCTACTGCCACAGATCCATCCTGATTTATTTTTTATTTTTATTTTTTTGCAAACAAACATTAGTGGGCCTGGATTTCTTAGTTGGTGGGTTGGATGATAGTTAGCAAACAAAGGAACTGCAATTCATTAGCCAAACGAGCCCTACAAAATGTTGGTAAGGGTTCCTCAAAACCCTACATTGCGTTGGCTGGGAGAGTTATGGTCATTGATAAATGATCAGTTTGCAGCTGCCATTCCAGGCATGCTTGAAAATCGAGAAGTTTGGTGATTTGATTCTGAAGGCCACAGAGCCACAGATGGTTCTTTTCAACATTTATGATGATTGGTTGAAGAGTATTTCATCATACACTGCATTCTCTCGTCTCATATTCATCTTACGTGCAGTCCATGTCAACAATGAGAAGGCAAAAATGCTATTGAAACCTGACAAGAGTATCATCACTGAACCACATCACATCTAGCCTTCTCTCACTGATGATCAATGGATGAAGGTAATTTTACTTTTGACTAGTTATTTGCAAATGTCATTGTTATGAGAGTTGCTAATATCTCCTTCAATGCAGGTTGAGGTTGCTCTGAGAGATCTTATACTCTCAGATTATGCCAAGAATAATGTAAACACCTCGGCATTGACACAGTCTGAAATTCGTGATATAATACTGGGGGCTGAGATGACTCCACCTTCACAACAGAGGCAACAAATTGCGGAGATTGAGAAGCAGGTGATGTGTTTAGTAAAAGTCTATCAAGCTGAGAAGCTTCTTTGCCGGTTTCACTTGACTAATAATCTTTAGCAAATCTTCATGTGCAGGCGAAAGAAGCAAACCAACTTACAGCAGTCACAACAGGGACAACAAATGTGCACGGCGATGAACTCATTGTCACCACAACAAGCTCCCATGAGCAAGCAGCATTTGGTTCTAAAACTGATTGGCGTGTGAGAGCAATCTCAGTGACGAATCTATATCTTAGAGTCAATCTAGTCAATCATATTTATGCGAACACTGAGGACATTAAGGTAAATAATTATGGCTATTTTCCATTGTATACACTTTTTAACTTTCAAACATCTCCTTGGCAAAAGGAGCTTGAAAGTCCAGGAGAAGGCAAGAACTTTGTTTGACAGATGGATTTGTTTTTATTAAACAAAATTTATATTACTAGACAATTTAAAAAATTTTTGTTTGAAAATGGTTTTGAATATAGTATTTATTTATTTATTTATATTGAAAACCATTTTCAATTTATTGTAATAAATATTATATATTTTTTAATTGTCTAGTAATATGAATTTTGTTTAATATTCAGTTTTATTGTATGGCATCATTTTTATGTTTCAAATATTTAAAAAATACAGGTTTCAGAGGAAGGTAGTATATATTTTTAGCTACGAAATTGTTGGTAGGTAAAAGGTGATTTAAATATTTTTAGCTGCGAAAATATTCGTAGGTAAAAAGTCCGGTAAAACGTATTTTAAATATTTTTAGCTACGAAACTATTCGTGGGTAAAAAGTCCTATAAATATTTTTGCTGCGAAATTGTTGGTAGGTAAAAAGTCTTGTAAATTGTTTTAGCTACGAAATTGTTGGTAGCTAAAAAGTCTTATAAATATTTTTACCTACAAAAGTATTCGTAGGTAAAAAGTTTTGTCAATATTCTTACCAACGTAACATTTTGTTGGCTTTGTCTTATCTTTGCCAATGAATTTTTTTTTTCGTGGGTAAAAGGTGTTCCCCTCGGACTTTTAGCGAGGAATTTGCCAACGAAAATTTTCGCGGGTAAAACCTTTTACCTATGAAAATAAGACTTTTGCCTACGAAAATTTTCGTTCGTAAAAGTGGCTTTTCTTGTAGTGTTTCTATTTTCGGCCATGGTCACCCTAAAAGGCAGGCTTATAAACTATTCTCTATTCCTATTCTAGATGCTTCGAAAAGGGAAACTAATCCATGGGATTTCTCTCCTCAAACTGACCGGAATGGATGTATGGCACTAATCTAATGCTACATTATTTTTCTGACATCATGGTCCTCCAGATGGACGACCCTGATAAAAAAATGGGCCCCATCACTAGATGATGGGTTTCCCGCATGAACGGAGGAGATGAAGTCACTGCTCATGGTAGATTTTTTGCCAACGACCTATCATGGTGATCCCAGCCATTTGGATGGACCGGATCAGTCCATTAGTTGCTGCAGGATCCACCATCCATCACCACATTCCTCACACGAGCGTCACACACGATATTTTCGACCGAAGCCAGAATCTCATGCGAAGGTGTTTTCTCACGGAGGTATTTTCTCCCACGGAATGAGCCTCTCCTAGCCCTAACATGAACGTTCTAGATGTGTTCGGGGAAACTTTCAGATGCCCTCGAGCGGCAGGGATCGAGCCTTACCGAATCAGAAAGATTCTCCGTGCTTTTTCTCCAGCTAGCAAGGACTTCCCTTTTTAGCGGCAAATGGAGGGCCAAGATCTTAGCTCGTTGTGCGGATGAGATGAAAAGTAGGTTGTTGCTTTAGATTTCTAGCGAGGCAATGCAACAGCTCATCCATTATCAGAGGCTTATCGCACGAAGACCTCCATTGCGCTGGAATTTGTGTTCGCATACACGTGCTTCCACCGTGGTTTTTTATAAGGTTTTGTCAGACTTCCCGTCCGGAGAAGATGGATAGTTTGGATAGGGCGGGCCGATCATGAAGGTGGGCAACAGATCATGTCATTAACAGAACGTTTCCGTTTTCGAAAACCATCGCACGCACCGAGATTTGCAGTTGAGATTGTGAGCCTGTACGTGCATGGACACAGTTGAAAACACCAGGGTATGGTCGAAATTCTCTCCTACATGTAATGTATGGTTTAGATCTTCCATCTGATCTAAGATGGTGGGCCACAATCGACATGCACGGATGGTGTCCGTTTGAATGGGGTTTGGCGGGGAGACTTCTCTCCTTTTTTCAAATTGCTATCGGGTCAGCCCTGTTTGACCTGGCTGATTGGTTCGGTGTGGCACGGGTACACACCCGATTGCCTGCACAAACTCCTAAATGTGGGGTCCACAATGATTCTTAATGGAATCCACTCCATTCATTTGCCTTGGCTAGGTTTGTCGGGCCATCCCACCAAAGGTGAGGTGGATTAAATGTTTAGGTGGGTCACATCAAGTGATCTTGGTTCAATTTATTGATAATCATTATTCCAACGGTTAGATTGTTTCCTGACTTGATCATTAACCATTTATAGGTTCCCAAGGCCTATTTAAGTGAGTTCCAACAGCATATTCCATCATCAAAAGTTGGGATGAGCGTAGTCAAGTAGTGGGTTGTTAACTTAGGCATTATAGGCCTAATGATCGATAGGACTGGCAAGTTGGATCCCATTTAAAGAAGACTTAAGGTCAGTGCCTTCCAATGTCCACATTGAATATTTTTAACAGTTTCCAAGGTTGTCTAATTACAACCTAAAGTTTAATTTTTATAATCGATGGTTGAATTAGGGAAATCAAGTGTTAGATCGATCAACAGAATGTTGAGGATCCAGCGAGCAGTGGGTTTCATGATTCAAACTTTTAGATCTAAGGTGAATGATTATGTTTACCTATTCAGGAGATGGCAATATGAAAATAGGTTTCCCTATTAATGTAAGGGTCCATCTTAAAAATCAATCAGTTGAATGACTAGACCTATGGGTGAAATGCCCTAAACAGTTAGATTGATGTATAATTGTGTTCATAAACTAATCTCGACATTTAAGGGTCCATTGTCATCACGGTCCAAATCAATTGCTCAAGATGGACGGATTTTGTTGTTGGGTGGTGACGTGTAATGTATGCTATGTGTGTTTCCACACACGCTCGTGCTAGATTTAATATAAATGTAATACTCGAGTATTGAAAACTATGGGTGTTACAATCTATCCCCCTTAAAGAAAAATCTCGCTTCGAGATTTGGTAACGTATATCCCAATTATTATTATTACAAGTGGAAAAATCATTCAATGGTGTACTTTTTCTCAATCTTTTTAGATGTGTATTTACAACCTAGATTCTTAAGAATTATAATGAAATCTTCTAATTTCGCAATAAGAACACTCAAGTCTATGTGAACATGCCCAAGTGTCCATCATTCTTTCACTACACACCTTGATTGCCTAACGCTCTACCTAAAAATTTCAGGACCTAGAGTTCTACATGAAAATTTGAGTTTGAAATTTGCCAAATTCTTGTAAATTTTCAAATCCATGTTTAGTCTAGGGTTCAAAATTTATCCAATTTTTTTTTTAATTTTTAAATTTACTTCTAACACTTCTAAATACTGGAAATCATGGGAAACATATCATCTAGCTAGAGAGATGTATTAGGTAACTTCAAATTACAATTCCTAGTACGATTCCTTGAGTTTGGGGAATGCTTATCTCCGATGTAACGTACAATAGGGATGTTAGAAATTTCCTACGATACCTAAGTTCTCTTCATTTATTGAAGGTCGAGACAATCTCGTTTCTAACTAAAGGAAAATTTTAGAAAAATTCAAACTAGATTTCTAAAAATCGTTTCTTAGGAGCTAAGTCTAGGGAATGCTCTTGTTTGGTCTATGTGTAGTATAGTGGGTATTTGTCCTCCCATGGTACCTAGGTTTAGTTCCTAAGTTCAAACTACTATTCTGGTAGCTTATAAGGGAATCCAAGTTTTTGTTTCTAAGTTCAAATGACTCATCCTAGAATTTCAAAGGAGCCTAATGTTTAAGTTTCTATGTTCTCAATTCCTTTTAATCCTAAGGGATTTCTATACAAGTTTGAGTGGCTAACCTAATAAATTTTGACGAGGACCTAAGTTTGGGTCTCTACATTCTTGAAATTTCTCTAAAGTCTAGAGGAATTTACCTAGGTTCAAATCTCTAATTCCAACATACCAACTTAAGACATTAATGGTTGGTATAAGTTTGTTTCCCAAGGGCAAGGTTTGTTTAGACTCTCTCTAATACCATCTTGTAACACCCTGGTTCCCCAAACCCGAGTACACTACTTGTTTTTCGAAAACCCGAGTATTAACCTTTAACGGTGGCTTAAATTTCACGTACATTTTTTTCTTTATTAGAGTTAGTAATATAGCATAATAGAAACAATTAAGTATAAGAGGGAGTCCAAATATTCAAAACCAAATATTTCAAGCAGTTACCTGAAAACTTATACAAACCAATGTCTTAACGTTTTATAAAACATGACAGTACAAATTTAATACAAATGAAGTCAGGAATAGAGAGTCACAAGATCATTTGGCTCCTTCTATTCCATATGAACGCCAGCATGTGCATCAACTGCATCTCCTACACACAGAGTACAGTTTGTAGTTTAATGGCTATCCCAGTGAGGTATAACCCTCAAAGATTTATCGTATCATCAAGATAATTATGCATAGTTATCAAGAATAGTGTAAGAAGAATATTTCATAATGATTATCATAGTAATAAAATAAGGTTCATCAGATATGCATTCATTAAATAAATTTCACAAAGATAATCTTATTTAAATGCATCGATGCATGCACATGCTCACAGACTTTGTGGATGCACATCCAGCTAGTAAAAAGTCGCCCAAGGAGAATTAAACACCTAGAAAAGTACTGAAAGGTACACCTTAAGAAGGACTAGCTACCCAGAAAAGACCATGCAAAAAAGACACCCAAGGTGGCCTAGCTTCCTGGAAAAGTACCCTATGTACGCCCAAGGAAAACTAAACACCCGAAAAAACACATGCGAGAAGGACAACACATGGTAGTCGAATGCACGTAACGAAAACTTAAGATCACTAGGTAAAAGATTCTATGGTATAACCCGTAGTGACTCAAGAAAACTTTGTGTTTTGTATTGACCACCCGATAAAGCCCACATGCCATGAAATGTATGATTAGCCCAGACATTATTATTCCAATTTCAACCGGGCAATTTATGTAAACTTAAGGCCACTATAAGAGTTCGGCATCTAGTATAGTCTAAGAACTCAGTGGGATCTAACAAGTATGATGTTTCAAAGGGAATCTCTCCAACTAGTGGTCAATCATTGTCTAAAAAGTGGAACTTACCATCGTAAAGACGTATAAAAATGGTCCGTCAAAGATACATGGGCAAATTTCCCATCAAAACTGTAAGGGAAAATAATCCATCCTAAGGACACGATAAAAAATGGGATTATCCCCAAAAAGCTTAAAAGCACCAAGGACACACAAGATGGTGAATCCATGACAAGAAAATTCCATTTAATTTACTTGGTAGAAAGGCCATTAGTTCAAGGACTTCCACATACACCATTACATAACTGTTAGTGGCAAAACAAGCCAACCACAATGTCAATAGTATTTACACATGTAAAGTGGGATATTTGACATCCATCGCATGTTCATATTTGAATGTAAATCTAACCATCAGTCATTACGAAGAATTACTCAAATAGAAACTAGCATTTATCATTAATTATTATATTAAGCAATAGATGAAATGAACGAGCTATGCTAACTATCAAGATGTAGAAAAGCTTGAAGGGTGATCCTCACCTCGAAGTGTGGATTCTCTTCTTGTTAGATTAGAGGTCTCTAAGGGGTTAAAAGCACTCAATCGATCCTAAAATACCAGACATGGATGGTTAGGATTGAATAGATTCAAATATTCCTAATCGGTTATAGATCCAAATGGGAAAAATTGGGAAAAGAACCAATTTCCTATATTCCTATATGCAGATCTGCATTAATTGACTACTATTAAGTTTAAAAGAATGGGTTAAGAGATCAATTTACCCACTAGCTTGAATTGACTCAATTAAGCTCTTAATTGAGTCCAAACTCGGGTTCAACACATTGAACTTGAACATGTCACGATGCTTCTGATTTGGACCTTGTGGATTCTACTTGGCCCATTTTGACCCGATCAACCCACTCCAAATGAGTCTAGAAGCTATAGAACAATACTTTCATGCTGGGCAAATGATCAGATTTAAGATTTAAATCAAAATCAAAGCTCAGCAAAATACTCACTTTGTTAGCAAAGATGCGTCACCCTTCGAATCCACTCGACTTTAAACTGAGTTTTCTTCGATTCTTGCATAATCAGCAACATCGGCTCCACTCCTTACAAAACAGAATTCATCCAACTGATCAAGGATGCACCAGCAATGGGCCAGACTTGGCCAACTCAGTGGGTCCCTAAGTCAACCCGGTAATCTCAAAACCGCGAGAACCCTTTACTTTCTCACTCCTTCCTCCCTTCTTCATCTTTCTTTATGTTTCATCTTCTTTCTCCTAAAAGGGTCTGGACTCACCTTGAACCGCCACGAAACTCAGTTAGACTAGTACCGAGTCAAATAGTGTAGTGTAGTACTTCTGTCACTTGTTGTTCTTAATTCCTTTCTTGACTCTTCTTCTTCTTCTTCCTATTGGAAACATCCAGCAACGTATGCCCGAGTTGGCTTGACTCAGTTCCAGTCGAGCTGAGTTGACCCCGTGTGGCACCGGTACTACATTACAGACTCGACTCAATTTCATCGAGTCGGATTGACTTGGCAGCAATCAGGTCTCTCTCTCTGTATCTTCTTCCTTTCTTTTCTTTCTACTCTTGCTTTCCTTCTTCAGTTCCTCTTCTTCTACTCTGGACGACAGTGAAGATGAGATTCAGACCAGCATTTGGATGAACTCAGACTTGGACTGAGTTGGATGGCGAGTCACAGACTGGCTACAGGGACCTGTCAGCGAAGGGAGACTTCTCTTTCTCACCCTCTCAGTCTTTCTCCATATCTTCTTCTTCTTTCTCTTTCTTCTTCTTCTTCTTTCTATTTTCTTCACTCTACTTGGACAGGGGGAGAATCTTGACTCAATTAGGACTCGAGGCTCGAGCGAGTCGACTCAGTGCAGCATCACAGCGGCGCCCTTTCTTACCCACTTTCGACTTTCTATTTTCGGCCATGGTCGCCCTAAAAGGCAGGTTTATAAACTATTCTTCATTCCTATTATGGATGCTTCGAAAAGGGCAACTAATCCATGGGATTAGTTATGCCTAAGTGCGGTTTAACCCGAGAACAACTAACCGATTTCTCTCCTTAAACTAACCGGGATGGATGCATGGCACTGATCTAATGCTACATCTATTTTTCTGACATCATGGTCCTCTAGATGGACGACCTTGATCAGTAAATGGGCCCCATCACTAGATGATGGGTTTCCCGCATGAACGGAGGAGATGAAGTCACTGCTTATGGTAGATTTTTGTCAACGGCCTATCATGGTGATCCCAACCATTTGGATGGACCGGATCAGTCCACTGGCTGCTGCGGGGTCCACTATCCATCACCACATTCTTCACACGAGCGTTACAAACGATATTTTCGACCGCAGCCCGAATCTCGTGCGGAGGTGTTTTCTCGCGGATGTATTTTCTCCCACAGAATGAGCTTCTCCTAGCCCTAACATGAACGCTCAAGATGTGTCCGGGGAAACTTTCAGAGGCCCTCAAGCGGCAGGGATCGAGCCTTGGCCGAATCGGAAAGATTCTCTGCAGTTGTTCTCCAGCTGGCAAGGACTTCTCTTTTCAGCGGCAAACGGAGGGCCAAGATCTTAGCTCATTGTGCGGATGAGATCAAAAGTAGGTTGTTGCTTCGGATTGCCAGCGAGGCAATGCAACAGCTCATCTATTATCTGAGGCTTACCTCACGAAGACCTCCATTGCGCTGGAATTTGTGCTCGCATACACGTGCTCCCACATGTGGTTTTTTAAAGGGTTTTGGTCAGACTTCCCGTCTGGACCAGATGGACGGTTTGGATCAAGCAGGCCGTTCACGAAGGTGGGCTACAGATCATGTTAATACAGAATGTTTACGTTTTCGAAAACCATCGCACGCACCAAGATTTTCGATTAAGATTGTGAGCCTGTACGTACATGGACATCGTCGAAAACACCAGGGTATGGTTGAAATTCTCTCCTCCATGTAATGGATGGTTTAGATCTTCCACCTAATCTAAGATGTTGGGCCACAGTCGACGTGCACGGACGGTGTTCGTTTGAATCGAGTTTGGTGGGGAGACTTCTGTCCTTTTTCATAGGGAAATTGACCGTACCGGCCTCGAAGTTTGTGAAATTTACCTCGATCGCTACCACACTCCATATATTCCCTAAAGGGCCTTCTGACAGCATTTGGACCTTTTTTGGATGAAATTGCCCCTGACCATGGTTCAGGAATTGTACGGTCCTGGCGTGAAGTAGAAGTCACCCGACGTTGCAACCCCCAAGAAATGGACGGTTCAGCTACTCCCCGGGACACCGTCTAATAGCTGGCGCTCGGCGCTCTGTGGGTCCCACCACAAACTACGTGTTACATCCATGCCGTCCATATAATCTCTAAAGATCATTGTATGGCAGGAGACCAAAAACGACCATGATCCAATCACGGTGGGACCTAGGGGGATTATAGTGGTGGATATCCAATAACGATTATTTTCCTGCAGTGTGGTCCACCCGAGAGTTGTATCACTCTCGCTTTTCGCTTCATGCCATAAAATGATATTTTAAACCGGACGAACGGCCTGGACGAAGCACATACATCTTGCTGGGCCCCACAGACCACCCATCACCTGCACCACGAGCCTCGGATGGGGCAGATGTCGCACTAATGCACATTTGAGAGGCCCTCTCCTTCCTCTTCTTTTGTTTTCCTAGAGAAGACAACATCCAGGGGCCAACAGCCAGAGGGCGACGTTGTTTCTCCTTCTCGCTTCGCTCTTTTGAAAGCCTCTTCCACTAAAAGGTTTGTATTCTATTCCCTTTCAACTGTCGGTAGGCACCTGCCAGGGTAAAGGAAGGACAGAGTCGGGAAGCCGAGGTACTTTGGTGGTCACGCGAAAGGGAGTGTAACATAGGCCACACCTTGATCAAACCTCCACGATTGTATGGTAGACAACCACGACATCATGTTTATGACGGTATTTAGATCGTGGCTGCCACCTGTCACGAACGCGGTTGTCAGCTGTTATGGGTCGTGCTCGTCAGGGATATGGCACTGGATACAACTACGACCCCTTGTGATTAATTGCCACGAACCAACGTGTAGGATAACCTCGATCTACCGTGCTTCATTACCATAAGATTACGACCTAGTGTGCTTCATTACCTTAAGATTACGAAGACTACGTCGATTGAACTCGATTTGATAATTAAAGTTGTGTACGGTGATGCAGCTCGGAAGTGCATCACCGCACCGAGAATGACCGATGTAGTGAATTTAAGGGAAATGAAGTGTACGGGTGGTCAGTTTACACGGGACGGGACATTTCAGACGAGGTGAAGGTTCGAATTACATCCCAGCGAGAAGATGGGCCAACACCCAGATGCTCGAGATGCAAACGAATAGGTCACAATCGGCGTCGATCCACCTTCGTCCCTACTGGCTGAGGATAAGGCCGAGGCTGGTGATGACATTTTGTATTTTTTGTTGCTTGTGATAATGTAATGTGAACTGTAATATACGTACTTATTTTATTGATTTATTGATTCATCAACTTTGTTGCATGTTATTTACTTTTCAATGTGTATGCTAAACAAGATCCTTTGTGCCTTTTAACCACGACCAATATAGGAAAACGTGAACTCAACAACGGGTTGTGGTTGTCGTGACGATACGATCGTGATGGAAATGTTATATGTGTCGTCTTTCTCATTAGGTCGTGGTTGTCAGCGCCGGATCAACAAGCACCACAAACCATGATCCGTTACAACTGGGACCACGCCCCATTTAACATTACACCCACGTCCCATATCACCTACGACCAATGTTTCACGTATACCACGACCCATGTAAGATGACAACAACGACCCATGTATCATTCCAGTCAGGGTCCATGTATCGTGACAACCACAACATATACAGCCTCACAACCCTTACCCATATACAATGACAGTGGGGACCCATGTATCATGACAAATAGTACCCAATGTGGACGATAATTAAGAGCTTTTATGAATATGAACCACGTACTCAAAGACTGGAATAGTGTACATAACATAGGTCGTGGTTTTGTCTTTTCCGGATCGTGGTTGTCATGATAATCGGTCGTGCTGTACTCAGTGACGTGGTTGTCGACAACGATCCGGTACGGATCACAACCACGATCCATGCAAATATGACAACCACGACGCATATGAATTGTCAATCACGATCTGTGCAACACGACAACCATCGGTCACTGATGTCGGATTGTATGGATCATTGTTTTCATGTTTGATGTATCGTTGTTTTCATGTTATATGGATCATTGTTTTCCTGTTATATGGGTTACCATTGTCATGTTTCATACTATCGACTTCGTTTGCCTAGAAACGAGAATAGGGCATCTCACTTGTATACATCTATGTGGAACTGATCACACCGAAATTAATAGCTAGAAGGTGTCGAGAACTATGTGGACACCATATATCTTTGTTTGTACGGAAGTAATATGTCGCATGTACATACACGAAAGATGGCGTTCTAATGGTGGAAATCAATTGGTTGAACTGTTGTGGTCTATTGGATTCCAATATCTTGACCATTCTTTAGGTTTCTTGATGTTACAAATAAGATGGACGGTGCGGATCAGAGATAAGGCACTTCGATGTGACTTTCGGAACACCGACTTACGGATGCTTTTCCGGACGCACACGATTACATCCTAAACGCAGAACATCAACCAACGTTGTTACGGACGGTTACGATTCCATCCCAAACTCAGAACATCAACGGACGCTCTTACGGCCGCATACGATTCCATGACAAACGCAGAACATCAACGGACGCTCTTACGAACGCTTACGATTCCATGACAACTACGCAGAACATCAACGGACGCTTTTACGGACGCTTCTTTCCAGAGAGTAAAAAAATCATCCGCTTATCCCCATACGGAACACCGACTATATTGCTGCTTCTTCTCTGGGACCTCTTCACTTTCTCTATCCCTAACCCATTTCTACTGGTTTTGAATCTTATTCACTGGGCCCCTCTATCGGCACTCAGCGAGTACATCTACAAGTTCAGTGCAGCTCAGTCAATATAAATGGCGAAGCAAGGTATGGTAATGGTTGACATGGACGGTGTACGGTGACCATTATGTTATGTGGGTCTTGGCTGTGAACCACGACTCAATGTATATGACTATAACGAGATGTATAGCATGACAATCACGATCATTGTTGTGATCGGTGTTGATATGCAGAATGGATCGTGGTTGACAGGGTCGTTGCTGTGAACCACGATCCAAAGCAGATGACATCAACGATATGTATGGCATGACAACCGCGATCAGTGTCATGATCAATTGGTCGTAGTTGACAGTTGATCTGGATCGTGGATCACATCCTGTCTCGGTCGTGCCTGTGAACCACGATTCAATGTAGATGACAACAACGATCTGTATGCCATAATGCCTAATGGATCGTTGGTGACGGCCACATGGATGACATCAACGAACCCTGTAGCATGACTGTCAAGCACGACCCAGCACAGATGACAACCACGATCCAGCGTACGTGACAACAACGAACCGTGTTGCATGATAACCACATTCCTTTAAAACTCATTATAAACACTACCCTTCGTGGATTTCAATCCCCATCCATTGTGTAGTACAATTACGACCGATGTTAGATTCTGCAAGACCATCATATAATTTTTACTTAAAAATCCACGACTATACTGGAATGCAGGTCGAAAGAAGCCAACCATGACCACATGCCTAGACTTCGAAAAGGCACAGGTCTCTCCCAAGTGCTCCGTCACTTTTCTGAAAGTCTTGGTTGAAGATATGGTGAAGTTTTCCGATAGAAAGAAACTATTTAGAGACACCTGTTTTGGATTTCTGCTGGACTTTCCAGTGGCCGAGTGGACGGCACAGTCTTAGATCATGCATTGCCTGATGCAAAGGCATGTTGGTGATATGAAATTCGATGTTCAGGGCACCAAGATAAGATTTACAGAGCTCGATTTTGCTCTAATAATGGGTCTTAAGTTTGGTCCACTTAAGATAGATGGTGGCAGTCGTGCCGAGGCTGGAGGAGCAGAGACAGGAAAAGGCATTAGGGAGACCTACTTGAGCACAGGGGGTGTTAGTAAACAAGAACTGAAAGAAGCCTATTTGTCACTCGCCGATCAAGACGAACATATGGACGCGGTGAAGCTGGCGCTAATAATTTGCGTTAAGAGCCTATTGGTTGGATCTCCGCAGAAAAATAACTGTATTGATACGTTTATCGACATGGTTGATGACCTAGATTATTTTAATAACTACCCCTGGGGTAGTGTGGGGTATGATTATCTGAAGAAAGGGGTTAACGCTACGTCTGGCACTATTCTGGGGGAAAGGGCGACTGGCTAGTACCCCAAATCATACAACATATGCGGATGCGCATTTGCCCTACAAGTATGTCAGTCTTGTCCTGATTCATACCTTGAGTTCATATTTTTCCCTTTTTCCTCCATACATGTCAACCAAGATGTAATGCATGGTAATTGTTCTTATACAGATTTGGGCCTACGAACAGGTCCCTCAACTCACTGGTGACTGTAGGTGGTCCGTTAGAAGACTGCCTATAAGGATTCCGCGAATACTAAACTGGTGTCACAGGAAATCAGGCAGATATGACGCAATATCTGTCATCTTCACAGCTGTACCGGTAAGATTTATTCAATTAGTATTGTAATTTGAATCATGCAGCATGTTTGTAATTAATTAATTAATCAATTTTACTCCTGCAGGTGGTGCTAGCTCCAGATCTTCAACCAATGGTCGAAGAAGCGGAGAGCGAGGTTGTCAGGAGTATAACCGACGACGACGACATTCAAACGAAGGACAAGGCTCTGCGGTCAGCACCCATGGCAGAGACAATGGAGGATGACGTAAGAAATAAAGATGAGGCTGATCTTACAACCTCCCTCTTGGAACTGAAAAATACAACTCAGCTTGATGGGAAATCTGCCTATTTTGGGAATGAACTGAAAGATAATAATAAGACTACAAAATCCACAATAAGGAAATTGAGTAAGCAGATTCATTTCCTCGCCATTGAAGTGCAAGGAATGAAGGGTGAATTGAAGCAGACTAACGAGTCTGGAGTAGAAATAAAGCACCTCATGGAGGATTATGCATCTTTAGGAGAAGTGGTGTTGAAGAGAGATGATATTAATACAAAAGACGTACGTGAAATCTCCTTGCTTCATGTAACCTATTTGCTAATAGCTCATGTAAAGGAAAATAAAAAATGGATCGTGCTTGTCATAAGCTTGAGGTTCATTACTTGCATACAGGACGGGTCATGTTTTTCATGTGCCGAGGGTCCATGACACAACATTGATGGTCTAAGGTCGTGTAACGTGGTTCGTGGTTTAGATCAAGTATGGATCGTTTTTACCATAGACCAATGGATCGTGGTTTTCATCCACGTTGGTTCATGTGGTTGAACCACGACCTAACATGGACGTCAACCACGCCCCATTGGTCGTAATAACCATGACCCTATCCTTGATCGTAGCTGTGACCAACATATCTGTCAACCACGACCCGATACGGTCGAGAAACACGATCCTATCTTTGTAATAACCACGACACTTAGTTCATCGTTGTTGTCATCCACAGTGTGTCGTGGTTCACATACATGATATCATGGTTGTGTTCCTTGTAGAAAGACATATTGAAATACATAATAATAGTTATTTTATTTATTACGGGACATTGTCTCTTCAATCAGCCCTCTCAGTGCAGAAAATTCTTCACTGCGTGAGCAGGTGAAGCAACATGGAGAGGAGATCAATGCTTTACTGCAGGAGATGGTGAGGCAGCATAGAGAGGAGATCAATGCGTCACTGCGGGATCAGATGGAGCAACTCATGGAGGAGATCAGTGCTTCACTTCGGGAGCAGGTGAAGCAAAACCGAAAGGATATCAATGGTTCACTCCAGGAGCATGTGAAGCAAATCAGAGAGGATATCAATTCTTCACTGCAGGCGCAGATGAAGCAAGTGATAGAGGAGATCCAGGCTATGAAGGTATATGAGGTTGAATCTATCTTGAATCGTTGTTATCATACACCGGGGTCGTGGTTGACATGCACAGTAGATCTTGGATGAGTTGCGATCGATATAAAATGATAGTCTTCTATGTAGACACTGGACATGATTTATAAGAAATGTGGATCGTGATTATCGTTCAGTGTGGATTGCATCATCATCCGTCTCGATCGCTCTTTCCTTCCAATGTCGATTGCGATTGTCATACATAGTGGATCGTTGTTGACATCCACGAACCTCCATGGATGTGAACGATGACCCACTAATGGATGACAACCAGGCTCCAGTGGCGATGTTTTAGCCATTTCTGATATACGATTTCATTACAGGACAGTGTTGGGGAGGAAATTCAAGGAATGAAGGTATATAGAATAGAATTTTCCCCTTGTCGTATTTGGTCGCTGTAGTGTTCCTTTTTTGGTCGTGGTTATGATCCAGTGAGGGTCGATGTTATATGCCCTTGCCCATTCAACGAGTCCTCCGTCATGAGAGTGCCTACTTGAATGAGGAGATGACGCAGCTTACAGAGGAGGTAGAAGCAATAAATGTGTATGGGATGGAAATTTGGTCGTCGTTGTGTTCCACCTTGGACCGTGGTTAATGTCAATGATGGATCGTTGTTATCATGTGTGATTGGTCGTGGTTATCATCCACCACTGGTCTAGTTGACCCACGACCCAAAGTGGATGAGATAGGACATGCATGCAAAACATGTACGTGATTTGTCTCTGGTTTAATAGCTAACGAGTCATTCTGTATGTACTGTCTTGTAAAAAATGAGTTTTTAACAGGTCTCCAATTTTGAAGCTGGGATTAGGCAGCTCTCTAGTTTTGAAGCTAGGATGACCCATCTTAAATATGAGAACGCTGCGC
The DNA here is from genome assembly GCA_021015155.1 of Magnolia officinalis. Taxonomy (NCBI): domain Eukaryota; kingdom Viridiplantae; phylum Streptophyta; class Magnoliopsida; order Magnoliales; family Magnoliaceae; genus Magnolia; species Magnolia officinalis. Next base: position 75,831,362 of record JAJHSJ010000003.1, read on the forward strand.
TACGGCCGCAAATGAAGCAGGATATGAACCTGCTAAAGGATGAAGTGAATAAGACAATTGTACGTGAAATTACATTTGGATTGTGGTTTAAATCGGACATTAGATTATGAACTCCATAGATAATGTGTCATTTTATTACAGATCAACATCGTTACCCCGCAACTCCGTGATGAAGGGAGACCACGTCACGATACAGAGGATCCCGACAGAGCTCTAACTGTGAGTGAACCTCGTCAGGGGCTCAGTGAACTCCATCGAGCTCTTACCGATGCCGAAGAGGACGAGTTGAGAGTTGTCAGAGAGTCAGGTTCAGATGTCTGGTTGAAAAGTGTCTATGACCTAAATTCATGGGTCGACTCTGAGGTAAGTTTCTACCCTTTCTCTTTACTGCATCGTATCAATGTATGAATATTATAGTTACATCACACACTTTCCTCGTTACGTAGCCCATAGACCGATACGTAAGATACCTATCAGCATGCCAGATGAACGAGGGAGAGGTAGACAGGACTGCACGTTTGTCTCGTCGCTATTTACGGTAAGGTGAATTTGAGGACCATAGTTATCTTCAAAACGTCGTTAATCACTTCCGTTTCTAACTCACCTCTGTTTCTAACAATATTCAATATATCAATAGCAATGCATGGGACAACAACTTGACCTGCTGTGAACTTATGGCGCTGGGAACCATAATGATCGTGGTAGCATGAAGTCTGAAAGGTTGTCTGAAGTGCTTATAGAAATAGCCGACTGTAAACTGAAACCTCTATGGAAGTATAATGTGGTTAGATCTTAGTTTCTTGCACACGTACATGGAGTTCAATGACCAGATGCATTTATTGAAGGGCAATGCTGTAACTGTTGTCGTATCTGTTGTCCGTCATAGGTGTACATCCCTCTTAATGCAAGAAATCAGCACTGGCTGATGGCTGCTGTTTATCCGATGAAGAGAGAGTCAATTTGTACGACAGCCTGAGTACCTAATTGGAAGGGAAAAATGAGCTGGTCATCGCGCACGTAACCGATGGACTGAGGTGGTTATTCCATGTTCTTGATGACGGATTGGTTAGGTGGGAGAATCCATGGATTGTGAAGCCATCCGCCGACAGGCCTACGCAACCAAACTCAGACGATTGTGGCGTTTACATGCTGAAATATATAGACTTCCTTTGCAGTAGGAGTGCAATTGACTTTACGCATGTAAGATATATATTTAATTGCCTACATTCAATCTTTATTGATTTGTACTTTGTTTTAATATTAGTTCATTCTGATTCTATAGGAGAAAATTCTGAAATTTCAGAAGACGATCGCATATGACTGTCTGAAGCAGTAAAGAGCAGAAGATGCTGCGTTCCCACAAAAACAAGGAGACGAGGCGTCAGGTAGACCAGCGAAGAAAGCCAAACACTAAATTGATGTTGAATGATGAATGGATAGGTGTATCTGATGTTTCTACTTGTTATCATCATCTATAATGGGTTGGAGAGCAAGATGGGTCGTAGTTGTCCGTGGAGAGTTTTCTATCCGCCATCGCATTTATAGAGAGGTGTGGTTGAGAAATTATATCACAAGTGTATGGAAATCTACCCATCCACATATTTTGATCTGTTCCCGTTGATGTGTATGGAAATCTGCCCATCCATATATTTTGATATGTTCCCGTTGATGTGTATGAAAATCTCCCTGTCAAAGTTAGGACATGGAATACGTAGATACTGAAAATCCCGTGTGTGTGTGTGTGTGTGTGTGTGTGTGTATATTGGTTGTATGAGAGATTAGAAAAAGAACATCTGGATTGATTGATCGCTTGGTCGTTGCTGTCGTGTCAATATCTCCGTGGTTCAAATACGTAATAGTTCGTGGTTGTCATCCACCTTGGATCGTCGTTGCCAACCACGTTAATGAGAGAAACACGATCCATACGTCATGTAAACCACGATCTATAAGTCATGAGAACTACGACCCCCCATGTCATTGGAATCACGACCAGTTAAATTTGTTCTAAGTGCCGCATTTTCTGTTATATTGTAAACTTAAGTGGAAGACACTAGCAGAGTCTCGCGCATCACCGAGTTTCTCTTCTCGCATTTATTTTGTTATATGGGTCGTGGTTGTAGTGTTGCCTTCATCGTGTTTGTTGTGATTGTAATGCTATATGGGTTGTAGCCGCCATATTTTAGGGGTCGTGGTTGTCATGTTGCCTTCATCGTGTTTGATGTGCACACGACCCTGCAAGTTGTATGGGTCATGGTTCCCATGACACCTGGAGTGGTCTCCATGATGTATGTGTCGTGTTCCTCACATGGTCGTGGTTGTCGAATATGATCCAACATGGACGAGAACCACGATCCACGACAACTGAGAGCCACGACAAATTTAACAAGGAGATTGTTATCCATGGTGTTATCACAGGTATATGGATCGCGTGGTTCTGGTGTCATGTGGGTCGTGGTTGTCAAGTTGTATGGGTCGTGGTGTTAGTTTCACATGGGTCGTTTTCCCCATGGTTTAAGTCACGATCCAACGTGGATAAAACCTACGATCCACTTTGCATGTTAACCACGATCACACGACAGGGTCGTGGTTGTCATACAGACTGGGTCGTCTTATATGGGTTCTCCTATCCACGATCGTTTCCTTCGGAATCTTTACCCTTCGAACTCAGCGACACACTCGTGTTTTATGAAATTGCACATCCCTTCGAAATGTTCAACCAGCCTATAAAAGGAGTAATTGGGTTTGAAATTATTTTCAAAGGCTCATCCGAGCTTGGATCCTATTGCGACACCTTAAGCATTCATGGATTTCTTTGCTCTGCCAATCAAAATACTGGTGGAGATACTCGACGGAGCCATTGATTTCTTCTCCCATTCGTCCTTTATGGGTGATCCCTTCCCTTTCCTCATGTGTCTTGACGATCTTCCTGAAGATCAACGGCCTCCACAGGAAATGCTGAATTCACCTTCTAAAACGAGTGTTTCAGCTTGTTGGGTGCCCTTTGAAGGGAATTGTTTTTTTTCATACCGTATTGTAACTATGGTCGTGTTTGTCAACAGTTTAGCTTCTCTTCTGTCAATGACAGACGTTAGAGTGTAGCATTAGCTTCTCTCCTGCAGTAAGGGAGCTGGATGGGTCGTGGTTTGCGTGGGTTGTTGTTTTCATGTTACATGGTTCGTGATTGTTACGTTATATGGTCGTGTTTATCAGCAGTTCTAGCCTTTATTCTGGCAGTTAATGAAGTGATATTGCAACGTTAGCTTCTCACCTGGGTGTGACTGTTTTATAGGTCATTGTTTCCATGGGTCGTACTTGTCATGTTATATGGTCGTGGTTGTCACGTAGTATGTGTGGTTGTTGTAATGTAATATTGGTCGCTGTTGTTGCACGTACACCAAGACCCATACAATACTGTAATTGTGTAATCTCTGAGAGATCTGCAAATAGAACAGCCAGATCGCTGGTCGTGTTAATATTGGTCGTTGTCATGTTAATCGTTTCGTGGTTCATATATGTAATAGTTCGTGGTTGTCATCCATGTTTGATCGTCGTTGACAACCACGGGAATAAGAGAGACACGATCCAGACATCATAGAAGCCACGATCTATACTTCATGGCAACTACGATCCCCATGTCATTTCAACCCCGACGCGTTTTCTTGCTATGTTGTATACTTAAGTGGAAGACACTAGCAAAGTCTTGCGCGTCACTGAGCCTTATGGTTCGTGGTTGTCTTGTTATACAGATCGTGGTTGCAGTGTTATGCGGTTCATGGTTGATGTGAATCATTGATCGTAGTTGTCATTTGGTGAGACCTTATTTCCTTGCACTGACTTTTCTGTTAGTGACCCAGATGTATAAAGGATCGTGATTATGGTTGTCACGGTAAATAGGCCGTGGTCCACAGTTTTTATGGTTCGTGGTTGCCGTCCATGTTGGATCGTCGTGAACAAGCACAACATAGTGAGAAACACGACCCATACAACATGCCAACTATTGTCCACTTGTCAAGAGTGCCACGACCCTTTCTTAATCTCGCCAAGACCTCTATGGGTCGTGGTTCAAATGGTCAAGAATCTGTGGATCGTCGTAGACATGCACCACAGTTCATGAATCAATAGGTGTATATATATATATATATATATATATATATATATATATATATATATATATATATTAGAGTGCCTCGGTAGGTAACGTTCACCGTTCCCACTATGGATCGTGGTTCAGAAGCACAAGAATTCCTGGGTATTCTCCACACTGGATATTGGTTAACATGCATCGTGGTTTTCATGAATCAATGATACAGGTCAAAATACATCATCGCATGCAAGAAAAAAAAATACATTTATAAAGACCAACATATGAGGCCTTCACTTCAGCCAGTAGGGATGAAAGTGCATTGACGCCGGTTGTGACCGGTTTCGATTGCATCTAGAGCATTTGGATCTTGTCCTATCTTCTTCTTGGGATGTAATGCGAACCTTTTTCGGTCTTCCAGCGGATCTTCTCGTTTCTGGTGGCTTCATTTTCTCGCATAAAACCTTCACTTCGTCCGGAGTGTTCCATTGTGTTCTGTCCAGCACTGGGTAAATTGACTCTTGATATGTTTTGCGATATATCTCATAGAAGTATAATGGAGAGCAGTATTTGTACATATCAAGCTGAAACTTATCGCATGCCGCCATCACATGAACACAAGGCAGCAGCATTTTTTGCAAACTCATTGCACGTACACTTCATGTCTATTAGATTCACTACATCCGTCGTTCCCTGTGCGTCACTTGGAACTCATCCACTGAAATCGCAGTGCATTGTGTCCTTCGCACCTCTGACTAATATAGGTCGGACAGTCTTTTTGATGCCCAAGGAGTCAAATCTTCATTGCATGTCAAGGCCTCGTCCCGTCGTCGGAGGAAGAAGTGTTGGATTTTACTCCTTATTGTCTCGAGAAGTTTAGTGACAGGGTACTCTCTTGCATCTATGAACAATGCATTCATGCTTTCCACGATGTTGGTGGTGACGATGTTATACCGTATGCCAGGAAAGAAAGCGTTCGCCCATCTATCTTTTTCTATACCACTGAGGAACTGATACGCCATGGGATTCGACGTTTGAATGCATCGCATCATCTCCCAAAACATGGATGTGCGGTATGTCTTCACGACACCCCAAAAGTATTCCCTCGTAGAATCATCCGAGCATGCCTTCATCATGTTTCCAAGTATATGATGAGCACAATATCCATGGATCGCATGCGGGAACATGCCAGGGACTTCACTAACCAACCCTTTGTGACGATCTGACACTATCACTAGTCCTGGAAGGTCCCCGAGTGACCTTGATAAAATCCCAAGGAACCACCTCCAGCTACTATTGTTCTCAGATTCCTCGATCCCATATGCCACAGGGAGGATGTGATTGTTTCCATCCAATGCAGTAGCCATGAAGAGAACGCTCTTTTATCTTCCTGTCAAATGCGCGGCATCAACGCACAACACCCTCCGAACATGTAAAATTACGCTTCTGATGCACTGCCCAAGCGCAATAAAGCATCGTTGGAAACTATTCGTCTCATCGTTCACCTGCAACTCCGTGACAGTCCTTAAATTAGCCCTTTTCAACTCGTGAAGGTACGCCGGGAGCTCATTATAGGAGCCCTCGTAGGATCCCAATACCTGTTTGGTTGCCATCTCCTTACCCTTCCACGCCTTCTTGTAACTGATCTCAACACCGTACGTCTCACTCATACGATATTGAATTTCCTTTGTCGTGCAGGTCAGCCCCGAGCTCATACGACCGACGCCAAACTCGCTACTCATCAAACTGGTTGCTTGGCGATGATCTCTCCCCTTTCTCTTCGATGTCACTGTCTCAGTACGACCATCCGTGTTCGTGGTCTCAGATTGGCGTATAACATCAAACGACATAGTACAGGTATGCTTCGAGTTGTAAGTCCTGATCTTGAACATCCCTAGGTCGTTAAGTTTTGAAGCATGCATCCTCCAGCTACAATCTGCTACAATGCAGCCAATCGTATATATCGTCTTGTTGGACTTGATGACCTTATGCTGGAACTTGCGGCGCATCGCATATTTACATAGAGAATACTGTAGACGACCTTTGTCCTTGTACACTTGCCTGCGTAATATGTCATTCGGATCATCCACAAAATCCGGGTATCCTTGTCGATCTAAATTGACAAACACATCATCAGATGGGTCATTGGCAGGTGGGGTTTGGAGATCGCACTGGTCAGCTGTTCCTCGGTCATCATATCTATCACTACTTGATGGGCCAGGTATGTCGCGGTCATCATTCCCCAAAATCATGCTATGTATCGTTGGCTAAAGGGCCGCCCATACCGCAGTCGTCGTTGACCCGTTCGTGACATCTATCAGATGTACTCAATGGGCCAGGTATGTCACGGTCATCATTCCCCACATCATGTTGTGTCTCGCTGGCTGAAGGGCCGCCTATGCCGCAGTCGTCGATGACCCGTTCGTGGCATCTATCGCTACTGGATGGGCCATATATGTCGCAGTCATCATTCCCCAACCTATGTTGTGTGTCGTAGTTTGAATGGCCAGCTAGATCGCAATCGTCGAGCTCCCGATCGTGATATCCATCACTCCTTGATGGGCCAGCTATATCGCATACGTCATCACTCCCCGAAACATGATGTGTATCGTTATGAGAAGGGCAGCTTACATCGCAGTCGTTGACTTCTCGGTCTCGATATCTAACAGAAGTGTCATGTATATCGGAAGCATCGGCTATCCGATCATTGCCTGCAGGTTGCAAATGAAGAGACGATGGGTTCGAATGTAATGCGTCATCGCTGTTGTAATCCTCAGCGACGGGACAACGCCTCACTTTCTCCACATACAATGGTATATGTGTTGAAGGTGTCTGTCCACAGAATAACATGAATGCTTCGAGATCTTCATCGTCTTTAATTGTATGTGGGCGTAGGAATCCATGAATTGGATCATCGTACACAACTGTAATCATCAAATTGAATTCATCTGACATAGTCTTCGTAATCTGGTGCATTTTATCGAGCAACTGTCGATAAGTGATATCATCACTCACAACAAATCCCTTTGAGTCTCCACCCTGGTAAGTGAACATTGCCTTGTCGTACACGCTCTCTCCATCATAATAGCATAATATAGCCCTGCGACCATACTCATTCGAATACTGGTTATTTTGTTAAAAAAATTTGAATGGGTCCAACTTGCGAGTAATGCAGGATACTGGTTGTCCATTAACTGGGTCGTGGTTATCATCCACATTGGTTCGGGATTGTAATCCACATTGTGTCGTGGTTGGCGACAACAACCCACTGTGAATCACAACAAAGTACAACGCGAAGTGTCGTGGTTTTAATCCAGTGACAAAATCGAATCGCGTGAGGGGTCGTAGTTTTGTCCCACAATAGGTCGCGGTTGTGTTCTTGTAAGGATCGTCTCGTTCACTGGACTGTGCGACGCCCAATCTGTTGGGGAGTTGTCGTCATGTTATATGTCTCAAGGTTTTTAAGAGGGTAACATCTTATTCGTGGTTGTCACGGTACATGGATCGTGGTTGTCAGGCACGTTCAACGACCCATTGCTACATCTTATTCATTCATGGATTTCGTTGCTATTACAACCATCATAATGGAAAAGATATTTGAGGAAGGGCTCGAACCCTCCCCGCATTATTCCTAACATGGCAACCACGCTCAACAACTGATATACAACTTCGATCCACGGTTTATCGTAACCACGATCCTCATTTGTTGACACACGACAAATTGTGCATGTGAACCACGACCAAACGTTCGAAGGTCGTCCTTGTCAGCTGACATGGTTTGCCAACCACGCTCAACGACCAACTGTACATGTGAACCACGAACAAACGTTCGACGGGTCGTGGCTGTCAGCTGACATGGGTTGCCAACCACGCTCAACGACCAGTTGTGCATGTGAACCACGACCAAACGTTCGATGGGTCGCGATTGTCAGCTGACATGGGTCGTGGTTCTCACGTTACGTAGGCCGTAGTATTCACAGTTGTTATATTGGTCGGGGTCGACAAGTTGCATGGGTCGTGGTTCACAGTTATATAGGTGTCATGATTTACACTTAGGAATCACTCAAAGGGTCATGGCTCCCAATGACAACCACGACCCATAACAATGACAACCACGACCCATCCATCACGATATAATGTGAACGGGAATTCAATCCGTACTGCGTGCCAACCAAGATGGTTGCAACATGACAACCAACATTAAGTGTGCATGGGAATATGGCACCACGATCCACAGAATGTGACCTTCTCGATTCTACCTTGACCGTAGCAAACTGACCTCCTAGTGGAAGAGGATTACAGCCTAGGATAAATAACGTGCCTCTCTGGCAATTGGGAGCCTGGATCTTCTCTTTTCCCCTCCCTTACATATAAAGGGATGTAAGTTGAAAGTCCGTAAAAGTTGCAGTTGAAATGCTACATTCGGCCCTTCCAACGCTCATATATTCTTCTTCCGTTTAGTCCACGGGATAATGGATTGGTTACTCCCCTACCTGGCTGTCACCAGCCGTGGGCCCAAGCATGAGTCATGGGTTAAATCCATTCCGTTCATTTGCATCTACAGTGAATGCCACGGTCGGACGTCAGCTCTTACCGATCATTCGTTGGCTTGATCCCGAAAATGGGAGGGATAATTATAATGGTCTACGACGGTGAATCATCACTGTTCCATGTAATGTCTACCGCTTGTGATTGGAGTGACGTTCTCTTTTTTTGGTCTCCTACCCTTAAATCATCTGGAGAAACGTATGGTCGGCATGGATGAAACACATACGTGGTGGTGGGACACACCGACCGCCTAGCACCAGCCATTTGCTGGTGTCCCGGATAGTACCCGATCCGTCCGTGGCTTAATGGCTGTAACATCAGGTGACGTCTGCTTCATCCAGGTCCGTATGTCTCTTGAACCAAGGCACGGACAATATTGTCCAGGCCTTCGTACGGTGCCAGAAGGGCTTCATGTATGGGCGAGGATTGCGTACTACCCCCGCATGGCCCAACTCCCAACAGGCAGCTCTATGGGCGTTCTGGCAGAACAGATGAACGATCGTGACCCACGAAAATGCCCCTGACCTCGGTTCAGGATACGCACGGACATGGAGTGAAGCAGAAGTTACCTCCGGTTTCAACTCCCGATAAAATGTCTGATCGGCTACTCCACAAGGCACCACCAAATTGCTAGTTCTCGGCAGTCTGTGTGCCCAATCACCACGTATGTGTTTCATCCATGCCGTCCATACATTTCTCCAGATGATTTAAGGGTAGGAGACCAAAAAAGAGAACGTCACTCCAATCACAAAGCGGTGGACATTACATGGAACAGTGATGATTCACCGTCGTAGACCATTATAATTATCCCTCCCATTTTCGGGATCAAGCCAACGAATGATCGGTAAGAGCTGACGTCCGACTGTGGCATTCACTGTAGATGCAGATGAACGGAATGGATCTAACCCATGAGTCATGCCTGGGCCCACAGCTGGTGACCGGGGCCATAATATATAACAATGGGGACAATGGGCATATTACATTACAATCACGACCCATATTACATCGACAACATCGATGCACGTTGCATTACCAACACGACCACTCTTACATGATAAGACCGACCCATAACATGATAGCAACCACGACCGATGTGAACCCCGACCGAAATAACGTGATAACTACAACCCAATGAGCACCATGAAAAAACCTAACAATAAAACATAGTAATACTATAAAGGAATAACGCGAGAAGGACTCGTGGGTCGGCATCACTTTCAAAAAAGTGTGTAACCCAAGTACCATTTTTATAGGATGTTCAACCCGTGGTTAATGTGGGGTTGGTGATTCGAAAGGGTCACTTTGATTCTAAATGAATTCTGGAATGTATCGTCATTAATGCAATTTCCTGCACTTGAATGTGGCATTCATTCCACAGGGAAGGTTCATGGATAGAACGAACGTTGGGTCGTTGATGTGAATCACAACTCAACATAGATAACAACAACGATATCTACAACATGACAATCACGCTCGTGGTTGATAGCAAGGAAACTCGTGGATCCGATGGTGGATGGTCTTGATTTCTCGACGTCGACCCAGCACAGACCACGACGACCTTCTCTTCTGGCAGTTACCGTTTAATATGAGTCGTCGTTGTAATATTGTAAGGGTCGATGTTGTCATGCTACATTGTCGTGATTGCAATGTTATATGGGTTGTCACTCCCATGTTATACGGATCGTGGTTGTCATAATGACTGGACCGTTGTTGTGGTGTGCAATATCCTGCAAGTTGAATTGCTCATGGTTGTCGTTAACAATGGATAAATGACTGAACAACGGATCGTGGTTCTCAGCATATATGGATCGTGGTTCTCAGTATGTATGGATCGTGGATGTCAGTATATATGGATCGTGGTTTCCATGTCATATGGGCCGTGTTCCTCATACCGTCGTTTTTGTCGAACACGATTCAACATGAACGAGGACCACGATCGGTTACAGCTGTGAACGACGACCAATTTAACATTAGAACACGATCCGTATCAACTACGACCCGTTCATCGAGTATATCACCACCCATATTACACGACAACAATGATCATATATCGTATCGTTCATGGTCCATGTATAATGACAACCACAATCCACGTTGAATGACAGCCTTATCGCATGATAACTGCAATCAATGCATTTCGTGATGACCGTTGAACACTTATATGGCCACATAAGTTGTATATCGGTTTTAATGTCTTGGCTTTTTTCACTTCACCACAGTGAAAGTTGTCTTGGCTTTTTTCCCTTCATCACAATGAAAGTGACTCTATAAACTGTTTGGATGGAATATAAACATCAAGGTAGAGCATACGGAGGTTTTAATGGTCAGAGTTCCTTTCCACACTGCTTCATCTAGTATGGCCCACTTAAGTCTTGGATCCTAATCATTTTCGGCCTCCTGTCCTATGATTTGCTTAAAAAAGGGATGGGCGGGGTGGATTTCTAACAAACATCATAGTGGGACCCTCACAGATTTTTTTGCAGTAACCTCCTGTGAAAGGCTTCACAGACACGGGGCGACGGTTATGCTTAGGACATTCGCGTACGACGATCTTCCACTACCATCCTCTCGTGAAAGGATGAAATCGGATTGTGGTACTGAGTTACTCAGTACTTATCGTACTGATTATACTCAGTTGGCCCACTGTGAATGTATATGGTTTATCCACACTGTCCATCCATTTCTCCTGATATTTTTGGCGGTTGATATCAAATTTTTCAATGGTAGAGGTTCAATCGTACTGTTTCCTGTGGTGTGGTCCACTTGAGCTGTGGATATGCTGACCTTTTGGTCTTAACCATACGGAGTCTACTTAGGGTACTGAGTTACTCTGTACGCATTCTGCTTCCTTTAAATGACATTAAATGCTAGGAACGGCGGGGCAAAGGAATTGCGCCACGTGTAGTGGAGGATCCAAGAAATCCCAGCGCTTTTTGATTTCTTTAAATGCTAGGAAGATTCTGGCAATAATGGTCTTTGTTATATTGCACCAATCCACGTGTCCCGTGGCGCATTCTCCCTCCGCTTTTTGCAGGTATGGTGGGAGGTGGCTCAAAGACGAGGCGGCCTATTCGCCCTCCGATGGATGTCGTCCTCTCCTTTGAACCAAGGATGACAGCCACGTCGAAGAAGAGGAAAGCTCCTAAGGACGATACAGAGGCGGATCCAGTTGTAGACCCGGCTAGGATTATGCCTATTACAGCCCTACCAGAGTCCCCCCCCCCTCTCCAATGGCCCAGGCGCCCAGTTTTCACATGGCTCAGCTGATTCCTTGGGCAGTTGAGCACGCACCAGAGTCGCAAATCGCCGACACCCTTTCCAGCCGCCACATCAGTTTTATGGATGATTTTGCAGCTGTATGTTACACGTCGCTGCCGAAGATGATGGCGGTGAAGGAGAGGCTGAAGGAGATGGATCAGCTCGAAGCTGAGCGGCCCAAACTCGTGGCCGAGAAGGCCAAGCAAGACGCTCTATGAGTCCAGCTCGAGAAGAGGCTAGAGGCCACTGCTGCTGATTTATCGGAGCTGAGGAAGGTCATTGCGGAATGTCTGGCGAGAGAGCTTGTGCTCCAAGGTGAAGTCAACTAACTTGAAGCTCGCTTGGGCGTGGTCGAGCCCGAAGTCAGGAGGCTGCGCCGGGCTAACGAGGACCTCGAGTTTAGGGCATTGGATGCCGAGTCGGGGGTGGAAGCGGTGAAAGAGTTGCATAAGTCGGAGCGACTGATGGCGGCGAACCAACTAGTCCAGCAGCGGAATGTCCTTGAGTCTGTCGCGTCCACGGAAAAGGATTCCTTACGAGCAGAGCTTGAGGCTCAAGTGGTCTCGCAGGCGGCCACGGCAGTGGCGGAATATAAGGAGTCTACTGAGAGGGCTAAGGAGCTGGATAAATTATACAATTTCGGCTATGACAGTGGCTTTGATGCTTGCCTGGCCGAAGTTAGGAAGCTTTACCCGACCCTCGGCTTGGACGTCCTCACGGTAGACACCTCCGGTGATGCGGAGCCTGACATGGCAGACGCCACCGATAGTGCCTGTCCTGCAGCGGAGATTGGCCAATATACCCCTGTCGCCGAGGATGCCGTCGATGCTCAGTCCCCCACATCAGTATCTGGTCCCTCTGCTCGGCGGGGATAACGAGTTATTTTTTTTTTTTTTTTGGTTTCTGGACGATTGTTTTCATATATTTATTGTGAATTTGTTGTTCTTGATGTCCCTTTATTGTTTATTTGCATTCTAAATGTCCACGACCCATGCTGACAACCACGATTGTTTACATGGTCGTGGGTGTCCTAGGGCATGGAACGTTGCTGACAACCACGATCTTATGAAAAACACCACCCAAACGCGGACGCCGACGAAGCATTCTAAATGTCCACGACCCATGACCAATTAGAGGCATGACCCATGCTCAACAAGGGTCACGACCACTATATCGTGTTTTGAGCGCGATCATATGACTTGTCTCTGTCCGAGCCTGACCTTACAATCTGAACCATTCCCTCTCCGCCTTTCTGAGTTCCAGGCTGATGTAGAAGCCCTGTAGCCGTGGTTGAACCTTTATCGGTGAGCAGCTACTCGCAGTTGGGGGACCCGGTGTGTAATGGCTTATTCGGGAATCCAGACCGATATAGCATGGCTTCTTCCGGGTTCCAAATTGACGTGAAAGCTCAACGAACGGACTCGCTATTTTGAGGAACGTGCAACAGCGATCCATACAATACCACGACGCTGAACCAAAAAACACGAAAAGGGCTACCCTTAGCAACCGACTCCACTACACATGCTACATTGTAACCCACGATCCATATATCATAACAACCATCATTAACTTTACGTGAAAGGCACGATAAAACTGTACACGACGATTGTTTGGATAGTTTCGTGGTTGTCATGTTAATGACATCGGGGTTGTCTTTAGTCTTTACAATGGGACATGGTTGTCGTCTTACAGTCACGACCCTTCCAACATGCAAATGGGGACTCATGTAACATGACATGAACGATCCATATCCACCAGAACATATGAACTATACTCCTTCACAACCACGACCCCATGTTCAGGGGCGTTTTGAAGCCTAATGATTTGGCGCACGGCTTTGTAACTATGTTATATGGTCGTGGTGCAAATGTTTGATGGGTCGTGGTTGACACGACGATTTAGATCGTGTATTCGGTGTATATGGCTCGCTGTAGTCATGAGATATGGATCGTGTATTGAAAATTTACGGACGAAGACGCCGTTGACACGCCAAATGATGTAATGATGAAAGTGTAAGGTCGGCGCGGGCGCGATTTCTTGCAAATGCCTGTAGCAGGAAGGTCATTCGTCGGAATCCGAAGTGGGCCGCACGCTGATGTTTGCGATGAATCTATCCCGTTCATCCGTTTCTTGAGGTCAATTTAGGGCTCCAGACAAAAAGTGATCAGGATCCATGACTCAGGCAAACAGCATTCAAGGATAATGTGAAGGAGTCATATTCCAATCGTTGAAACTTTCTATAGGGTCGACATTTATTCCAACCGCTGAAACTTCCCTGGGGTCGACGTTTATGTTTACACGCCATCCACACCATTCAAAACTTATTTTCCTAATGGGATGAACTGAAAACCCAACTCCTGTCCTGACACGACACTTCGTCTGCCCCATAAATATTTCTACTGTGGAAGTTCAAGCCTCACGTTTTCAGCACATTTGAGCCTCAGATCCGGTTCATCTTTTGGGCCTGAGCCCTAAACTGAGCTCGTGAAGCTGATGGACGGAGTTGATTTCTGACAAACATCACGGCGGGCCACAACCCACAATATTAGTCTGTACTGAAAAAATACGTCACCCGTACATACATTTCATTAAAATGGCGTGTAAAGGGCGCCAGGGTCACTTACGGTTCCCAACGCCTAAGATCAATTGTCGATCATCCTGGTCAAGTGCATGGGCCCATCATCAATCGGATCTAATCAGTTAGATTAGTTCATGGCTGATGGATTCCTTCGATAAGTTTAATTGCGACACGTATCGAGCCATCAGTGGCCCACACTGCTTAAAGATGACAATTTGTAACTTTTGACGGAAACAACTCGTTTCTTCTGCTGTGGTCCATTGGATTTTACATATTCCTATCATTCATTGGGTAATTCCGTTTCTTGTCACTGCAAATAGATTGGTCGGTGCGGATGAGAGTAAGGGCAGTTCAATGTGACTTAGCAATGACCCATATTGGGATATATACAGTGTAAAGCAACCGCTTCTCCCCACGCGGAACACCGTATATATATATATATATATATATATATATCATTTATAATTATAAAATAATATATTTAGAGCTTCTTCTCTGGGACCCATTCACTTCATATCCCTACCATACTGGTTCCGAATCTTCTTCACTGGGCCCTCCATCGCCACTCAGCGACTACATATATACAAGTAGGGTGCAGCTCATCTCTTATCAATGACAAAGCAAGGTAATGGTTCGCAGGGACAGTATGTAGTTGTTCACATGTTAAGTGATTTAGCGCTGTCAACCACGACCCAGTAGTCACGACTGAGACGATTTGTATAGCTTGACAAGCACGATGGTGGTTGTGATCGTAGTTGATGTCTATACGGATCGTGGTTGAAAAGCGTAGTGGATAGTTGCTCACACGTTGTTTGGGTCGGGGCTATGAGTCATGGTAGTCGTGCTATATGGGTAGTGGGTATGCCATCCCAGCTGACAACAACGAACGGTTCATTGCGAGTCGCTGTATACTACAACAACGATCTATATGGCATGAGAATCATGATTACAGTTTTTATCGTAGTTTTGTGCCCAGTGTACCATAGCTCACATGTTGTGTGGGTCGTAGGCGTGAACCGCAGCATGGATCGTTGTTGACAAGCACAATGGATCGTTTTTCTCATGTTATTTGGGACGGGAAAGTGAGTTATGGTAGACATGCTGTATGAGTGGTGGTTATGCCACATAGATGGCGACCACGAACCGCATAAACTGACAAACACGACCGTGATTGCGATTCATTGTACATGACAGCAAGGACCCATATAGCATGACAATCGCGTTCGTCGCTATGATCGTTGTTGATGTGCCCAGTGGGTCGTGGCTGACACGTTATGTTGGTCGTATATGTGAACCATCCAGTACAGGTCGTGGTTGACATGGACGGTTTATGTCGGAAGTGGATGTGAACCACGACCAGTTGTTTATGACATTCACAACCCTGGTGACCTGTGATCGTGGTTAATTTCCCCAATGGATCGTGTTGACCCGATCGTTTGTGGGTGGTTAGTTTGCCTACTGGATCGTGGTTGACAGACGGTGGATCGTGGATCACATTTTGGGTGGGTGGTATTGACCGTGGACCTCGACCCAGGGTAGAAGACAACAACGATCCGTGCTGCATGGCAACCCCAATCCGAAATGAACACCTGATAACAAAGACCCTCTGTTGGTTACATCAGTGATCAAGAATGTAGTTCAGTCACGATCGTTGTGTCTGTGCAAGGCATTATTGTTGATTGATCAGCAGTCAATGACCATATTGGTATGCAGGTCGAGGGAAGCCAGTGATGACCACTTGCTTAGACTTCGTAGAGGCACGGGTCTTCACCAAGTGCTCCGTCAGTTTTTGGGAGTATATGATTGTAGACCTGGAGAAGCATCCTGATAGACAAAATATATTTAGAGACAGCTGTTTTGGATTTCTTCTTCACTTTCCGAAGACTGGATTTAGGGCACACTCACAGATCTTGCATTACTTATTGCAAAGGCATGTTGGTGATCTGAAATTCGATGTTCAGGGCACCAAGATAAAATTCACCGAGCTCGACTTTGCTTTAATTATGGGACTGAAATTTGGACCAGTTAGGGAGGAAGATGCCAGAAGAGTAGAGGGAGGAAGATCTATTAGGGAGACCTACCTGGGAGCAGGTAGTGTTGGTAAACAAGACCTGAAACAAGCCTATTTGTCACTTGCTGATTCAGACCAGCATATGGACGCGGTGAAGCTGGCTTTATTAATTTACGTTGAGAGTCTATTAGTTGGATCTCCGGGGAAGAATAACTGTGTTGATAAGTATATCGACATGGCCGATGACTTGGACTATTTTAATAACTACCCCTGGGGCAGTGTGGGGTATGATTATCTGAAGAAAGGGATTAACGTAGCGTCTGGCATTATTCGGGCGACTGGCCGGTATCCTAAGTCATACAACATATGCGGATGCGCGTTTGCCCTGCAGGTACGTTATTCTTGTCCTGGTTCATACTCTTAAGGTTGAATGTGTATTACATACATGTCAATCAATATGTAATGGATCATTATAATTGATCCTAAGCAGGTCTGGGCATACGAACGATTCCCAAAACTCACTGGAGACAGTGGGTGGGCAGATAGAAAGCAACATAGATTGATTCCTCGAATACTAAATTGGAATCTGAAGAAGTCAGGCAGATACGGCCCCTTATCCGCCATCTTCACAGCTGTACCGGTGAGTGTTATTTAAATAGTAGTGTAATTTAATTATGCAGTGTGTTGATAGTTAATAAATGAATCAATTTTACCCATGTAGGTGACGATAGCTTCAAAGCTTCGACCGACGGTGGAAGAAGCAGAGACCGAGGTTGTCAGGAGTATAACCGACGAGATTCTTACGATTGACAAGGCTCGGTTGGCACCACCCACGACAGTGACAATGGCGATGGAGGTGGAAGAAATTAGAAATAAAGTGGAGGCTGATCTTACAGCCTCCCTCTTGAAAATGAGAAGTGAAATTGTGGCTAAGGTTAAAGCCTCCTTCCAGGACGATATTAGCCACATATTGAGAGAGAGTAAGAAATCAAGGTCCGCAAGAAAGAAATGTAATAAGCGGATTGAGTTCCTTGCGGCTGAAGTGAAAATAATGGAGGAGGCTCGCGGAGAAGTAAATAACCTCAAGGCGGATAATACTTCTTTGCGCGAAGAAGTGAAGACGCTGATAGACGATATTATTACAAAATACATGCGTGAAATTGCCCTATTTTATTATTATTCGTTAGAGGTCTCTGTGAACGTACAGTCTTATATAACGATTTTAATACAGGGCAACAAACCAACAGCAACAACAACTGTTGATGATGGGATGGACCGTATCAAACGGCTTGAAGATGGGATGAGCCATCTTAAAGATGACATTGCTTCACTGCGGGGGCAGATGGGTCAACTAATAGTTGAGTTTCAGTCAACAAAGGTAAATGAAATATGGATCGTGGTTATCATTCATATATGATCGTTGTTACCATCTAGTAAAGGCTGTGGATGCCATGCTGATTGGGTCGTGGCTCATACACGGCCCAACATTGGTGACATTCACGATTAAGCCGAATGTCGTGGTTTCTGTGTAAGATGGGTCGTGATTTATATGAAATATGGGTCGTGAATATCCTTCGAAGGAAAATACATAATAATATAGTGATCCATTGCAGGAATTCGTTGCTTCGATCAGCCCTCTCGTAGGAGAGAATGCTTTACTGCAGGAGCAAGTGACGCAACTCAAGAAGGAGATTCAGTCAACGAGGGTACATGGAATTAAACTTATCAATTTATCATGAACCTTACTTGGTCGTTGTTCGGTCACGTTTTGGCTCATTTCTCGTGTATGATTTTATTACAAGACAATGTCACTTCGCGCAGCCATTTAAGCGCAGAGATTGCCTCACTGCTGGAATAAATGAAGCATTGTGGAAAGGAGATACAAGGAATGCAAGTATGTGAAGTTGAAGTTTTCCTGAATTTTAATGATTACTGTTGTGGCGCTATTTGGGTCGTGGTTATGATACATAATGGGTCGTTGTGACAGACCCATGTCCAATCAGTGGTTGACTCCGGGACGAGAATGCGTATATCAATGAGCAGATGAAGCATATCGGAGAGGAGATGCAAGCAATAAAGGTATATGAAATTTCCAAAGAGAAGGTAGTTGCGTTCTACGTTTAGACGTGGTCACTGTGAAGGTAGATACAACATGAAGAGTGACACGGTATGGATGCCAAGCACGATTCACGTACCACGTCACGTCGGGTGTGAACTTCGACTTTACGTGGACAACAACCCGAACCGGGTCGCGCTGTGAACCACGCCATGACTTCACTACGTGGATCGTGTTGAAATACATAAAAATCAAGTAATATGCGTCTGTTACAGGAGAAGATCACTTCGGTGCAACGCAACGAAGAAGAAATTCTGCACCTGAAAGAGCTTCAGGCTTCGCTGAGATAGGACATGAATCTATTACAGGATGAGGCTAATAAGAAAACAGTACGTGAAACTGCTTTCAGATCATGATTTCCAATGGACATTATGTTGTGGATTGCATAGATTAAAACGTATCATGTTATTACAGCTCAATATCGGCACTTCGCAAGTGTGTGAGGAAGGGATACCACACCGCGATGCATCGGAACCCCACCGAGCTATACCCGTAAAGGAGACTCACCAGGGGTACGTGGACTCGTACCGAACTCTAACCGAAGCCGAAGACCATGAATTGAGAGTTGCCAGATTATCATCGGATTCACCTGCCTGGCAGAAGAGCATCTGTGACCCAAAATCATGGGTCGACTCTGATGTAAGTTTATACATATTGATTTTAAACTTAATATCGATGTCTGATAATTATATCACACGACTTCCTTGGTGTGTAGGCAATCGATCGATACCTACGCTATCTATCAGAACATCAGGAAAAGAGACGACGGCCAAGACAGGACTGCGAATTCGTCCCGTCGCTATTCACGGTGTTGTGTAACTGAGGACTATAGTTGTATTTAAAACATCATTAAAACTATTTATGTTTCTGATCCTTTCCAATATATCAACAGTCCATCATGGAAGTCCAGCTTAGCGTTTTGCAAACTTATGGAGCTGACAACCATAAAGATCGACAGGACATCATCAAGAGTGGCAACTTGAGTGATCTGCTTATAGATATAATCAACGGTCGATGTAAATCGAAGCCTCTATGGAAGTATGATGTGGTAAGAGATTATTTACTTGCACGTATCCATGAACGTAAACGATATTATTTTGGAAAGGCGCGTCTTTTAACTGTTGTCGTATTTCTTGTGATTGACAGCTATACATCCCACTCAACGCGAGGAGCCAGCACTGGTTCCTGATAGTTGTTAATTTGAAGAATAAAGATAAAGATGTCACTGTGTAAGACAGCCTGAGTACCGAGATGCAAGAGAAAAACGAGTTGATTGTCACGCAGGTTACGGACGGACTGCGATGGCTATTCCATATTCTTGATAATGGATCCAACATATGGGAGAAGCCATGGACTTTGAAGACAGTCAGTGACAGACCGGGGCAAGACAACTCGGATGACTGTGGCATATTCATGCTGAAGTATATAGACTTCTTGAGCAGCATGCGCAAGATTGATTTCACGAAGGTCTGTGTGTGTGTGTGCGTGTGTATCCGATTACATGAGATCTTGTTAACTCTGTCCTTTGATTTAACACTAGTTCGTTCCCTTTTCAGTAGGAGGACATCCCGAAATTTCGAAGGACGATAGCATACGACTGTCTACAGCTTAAGAGGTCTGAAGAGGCGGTTGAGAGGCTCAGGAGGTCTGAAGAGGCGGCTGAGACAAACAGTAGACCGCAGAAGAGAGTCAATTTTTTTACTGATAACTAAATGCTTGATGTATTGGTGTATTTGATTTTTGTTAGATAAAAAATATTAAATTTATTATGATCCACTGAATGATATGGGTCGTGAATATAACAATCCATCCTCACTAGAAACTCTCACTAGGTTTGCGTGAGAGCCATCACGGTTGGATCGGGGTTGTCATCCAACCTGGATCATGGGTAAGAGTTAAGGGGAATGACAACCACGGCGCACATAAGAAGAGAACCATGACCATTTACATGGGTCATATTTGTCGTGTTATATGGGTCGCATTCTACTGTTGAATGGTAGTTGTTGTCATGTTATGTGGGTGGTGGATGTTACGGTACGATTCATTGGTTGTCGGCGGATTTTCCTGTGGTGTGTGACCAGCATACAAGGTGCAACACATTGCACTAAACCAGCAGACAGAGACGGGACACGTAGGGTAACAAACCCGACCACATAACATGACAAGGACAACCATTATAGGCTGGTCACACAGCACTACTTAAGCAGCCAAGAACGACCCATGTCATCTTCACGACCCTTCTGTCTTTCAACGACGACCAATATTAGCTGCCACTGACGATCCGTATAATCTCATAACCTCATTAGTGTGCACTACCATGTAAAATTACAAACAGGGACCAAAGCAAGTCGAAAAGCAAGACCAGTACAGCATACGAAACAACAATTCATGACATATACAATTCATATAACACAGTTACCACCGGACGAGGTCAGTGATGCACAAGACTATCCCACTTAAGCATGCAAATGGGGACATTATCATTTTCCTCACTCTTATCATCACTAGTTAATAACTACGACCATATTCACAGTGATAAGCCGAACAGCAGGTATCTACAACAGGCATACAGACATCAGAAAAATCTGTCGAGAATGTATTGTTTTAGCCTGATCTAAAACTCTGTCGAGAAGGTCAGGCTTAAATAAGACATTCTCGCCAGTGTTTTTCTGATGGCTGTATCCTGTTGAAGAGACTGCACAAAACTATGGGTGTTTTTCATGGTACTCCATCCTCGGCCGTCCGTGTGATCAACTCGTTGACCTATGAAGGGCCGGATCAGTGAATGGCCACTGAAACACAGCGACGCATATGTCATGACAACCACGACCCATAGAGCATGACAACCACGACCATAATGAAAATACAATGTGAGAAACTGTTCTCTTCGAAGGGCACTCAGCAAGACGAAGAACTCTTTTGGGGGTATCTTGTTTTAGCCTGACCAACAACTCTGTTGAGAAGGTGAGGCTAAAACAAGACACTCCAAAAAGTGCTTTGCAGCTCGCTGGTTGCCCTTCGAAGAGAACAGTTCTTCACATTGTATTTTAATTATGGTGGTGATTGTCATGCTGTATGGGTCGTGGTTATAATGACATATGTATCGTGGTTTCGTGAACTTATCTGGTCTGAAGGTAGGATCGTGAACTTATGGTTGCCGTGCGAAAAGAGTTTGAGAGATCTGCAAAAAGAACACGGAATTAGGCGGGGGATAGTGTGGGATGGAGACGTTTATCTTGAAATCGCGGACAACGACTGTAAGCCACGACCATGAAGAACAGTTCTCTTCGAAGGAGACCTAGGGAGCCGAATACATATATTGAGAAGGAGTCGTTGATCTGCCACGAGCACCGAACGGTCTGCGGAATTCCATGTAGAGGCCGGCCGATCTTCAGGAATATCGGCAACGTTCCTCAAGAAAGGGATGGGATCACCCATGAAGATAAGACCGAGAGATGGATTTGCGGTTCGGATTGGCTTCAACAAGATGTTACCCAAGTACCACTTTTATAGGCTGTTCAAGCAGTGGTTAATGTGGGGGTGGGGATTCTTCCAAAGGGTGATATCATTAATGCGTTTTACTGCATTTGAATGTGGCGCTGATTCCAAATAGAAGGGTCGTGGATATATATAAAGAACGTTGGGTCATGGATGTGAACGACAACTCAACGCAGCTAACAACAACGATCTCTATAGCATGACAATCACGTTCGTGAGTGACAGCAAGAAACTCGTGGATCAGATGGTGGATGGTCTTGATATTCGACTTCGACCTAGCATAGACGACAACAACGAACCGTGTGGCATGACAGCCACGTCCCTTTGGAACTGGTGGTTGCCTCGAGCCTTTGCAGGCAAACTGTGATGTTTGTGAGAAATCCTCCCCTTCCATCCGTTTTTTGAGTTCATTTCAGGACATGATGCCAAAAATGAACCGTATCCAAAGTTCAAGTGGGCCGTACTAAAGGAAAATGTGGTCAGGGAAATTCCTACTGTTAAAATCTACTTAGGTTCGACAGTGATGTTTAAAAGCCATCCATACCGTTAATAACTTCGTTCCTAATGGGATGAACTGAAATCACAAATATTTGCATGACTCAAAACTTTTGTGGCCCACAAATATTTCAACTGTAGACGTTCAATTATCATGTTTTTAGCCCACTTGAGCTCTGGAAACAGTTCATTTTTTACTTCATGACCTGAATTGAACTCAAAAAATAAATGGACGGATAAGATTTCTCAGAAACATCAAAGTAGGCCCGACCTGAGTTCAGCGCAGTAACTTCCTGCAAAGTCTCTCGTAGGAAATCCACGTTACAGTTACCTGTGCATGGGCAAGTGCGTTCACATGTTAAACAGAAAATCATCCGCTGACGGATCTCCGTTGGAAGAGCATTTATTGGAAGGAAACAGCCTATTGGTATCCACCAATGCCATTTTGCCACGTCACTTCAGTAGCCTTTTGGCTACTGAAGCGTTCAGTATCCAATCCTCTCCCGATAAGTAGCGAGTCATTGTCAAGGCGCAGATTCTGAATGGTCGCGCTGATTGCGAACAGTCGCGTGGATTCCGAAGGGTCGCGCTCGGTGACATTGGGGATTGCGGATAAGTAGCTAATTCGTTCATTCAATGGTCTAGGCGCCGAGTTCGAAGGGATGCGTTGCTTCTGATGGGTCGCGCGGATTCTGAAGGATCACGCTCGATTACCAACGGATTGCGGTTAAGTAGCGAGTCATTCAATGGTCAAGGCGCCGATTCAGAAGGGACGCGCTAATTCTGAACGGTCGCGCGAATTCTGAAGGATCGCGCTCTGTGCCCAACGGATTGCGGATAAACAGCGAGTCATTCAATGGTTAAGGCACTGGTTCCGAAGGGAATGGTCATGGACGTGACCAATAAGCGGTCCTGGTTATCTTCGATGATGGATCGTGATTCATTTGCGCACTGGATAGTGTTTTATATCCATGTTGGATCGTGGTTGTGTATCTAACGGAATGACAAAGACGACCCATATGATATTCTAACCACAGACAATATAACACGAGAACCACGAAAGATGTTATATGGGTCGTGGTTGTTACTTCATATGTGCCGTTGTTTTATGTTATGACATCCCCACGCAATCAGTGCGACCCTTCGGAAACAGTGCCTGACCATTGAATGACTAGCTTATAAAAGTGGCACCTCGGCTTCATGTGATTACACCCACAGGCCATTCCAAACCAGAATCCTTATTTATTGCATCACTTTACACATTCACGGATTTCTTTGCTCTTTCATTTAGAATAAAATAATGTAGGAGATATTCGAAGAAGCCATTGAGTCCCTCTCTCGTTCATCCTTTATTAGTGATCCCTTTTATTTCCTCATAGATGTTGATGATCGTCCGGAAGCTCAACGGCCTTCACAAACCGTTCCGAATGCAATTTCAGAAGTCCTGCTACTCGACAATATCAACAGGCATCCAGCCATCGGAAACACGTTATTCAAGAATAGTTCTCTGCAATGACATGGGAATACTTACCTTTTCTTCTACTTTGCTTCTCTATCACGGCAACGATACACCTTAGACTCAGCGCGCCGCATGATAAATTTTATAATGGTGTCCTGAATATCGAGAGGGTCATCGTTCGCATGCTGCATGTGGAAGGGTCGCACTGAGACCGAAGTGGAAGGAAAAGATAAGATATGATAATATTCCCATTTGCAAACTTAAATGGAAGAAACGCGAAGAGTCTTGCGCATCACTGAGTTTCTCTTCTGGCAGTGATCGTGTTAGAAAAGTCGTGCTTGCAAATCTGTCACGATCTCGGTTTCATGTTATATGGGTCGTGACATCACTGAGCTTGGTCACTGGGCATTTACTGTGTAAATAGGTCGTGGTTGCCGTTTTGAATGGATCGCGGTTTCAGGTTATATGGGTCGTGATTGTAATGCTAATGTTTTGGTAGTTGACTTTTATATGGATCGTGGTTTTCATTTTTGATTGATCGTGATTGTTGTTTGAAACGTGTTCTCTTCCCTTCCTATCAAACCATTAGACCCATTCATCCACATTGTGGTTTCAATGTTGTGTTTGCGCTCAATCCACACGTTGGGTCAAGTTTCACATGCACAATGGACCGCGGTTTTCATCCCCTTTGCGTCGTGGTTGTCATCCAAAGCTGGAACATAGACTGGAAACCACGACCCATATAACATAACAACAACGACCTTTTAACAAAGTAGCCACAACCGACACAGCCATTTCAGGAAGTCGTGTTAATGTCACTTCCTCCACGCAATCCGTTGGAATCCTTACATCCAGTGAGAAAATGCGCGACCCTTTGGAATCAACATGTTGATCAATATATCTGACCAGCCTATAATAGTGGTAATTGGCCTCTAAGAATCTTAAAAAATAAACAAGAGGACCATGAAGGAGATATTAAAAGAAGGCATCCAGTCATTTGGGCGTTCTTCATTTACGTGTGATCCCTTCTTTCGTTCTTCATTTACGTGTGATCCCTTCCCTTTCCTCAAGGATGTTTAAGACATTCCTAACGCTCAACGGCCTCGGCATGAAGTTCGGGTAACATCTCCAGAACTCCGGCTTCTCGACGCTGTATGGTTTATGTACGTCATGGAGACATGTCGTGTACACGGATCATGCAGTCATAGCTGATGATCGGAAGGTCGTGGTTGTGAACCAAGAAAGATCGTGGGCAATAACCACGATATAACATGCACGTGGAACACGAGATCAGATCACATGACAGTTTCGTGGTTGTCATACAGACCGGCGTTATTGTTATGGATCGTGGTTTTCATTTCAGCCTGGCAGTGGTTATGATATTCGACGGATCGTGGTTGTAAGATGATATGTATTGTTGTTTTAGTGTTACAAGGGTCGTGGTTGCCACGATACATAGATCGTGGTATTCCATACACGTTCAACTTCACGTCGATGACAACGATCCCTTGTGCATGGCAACAATCGTGGCTGACAGCCACCAGCCTTGGAAAACCAATAGTCGCACGACATCCTAATCGCATTAACTACCCGTTCATATGCATGTCAAGGTGATGCTTAGCTTCAATTACTTGCTTTAATGTCGCTACTTCCCCTTAACCCCTTTGGAATATATATAAGGGGTACTCGGGTGTAATCCTTCCCAGAATCCTTACGGCAACAACCTAAGCATTCATGGATTTGGTTGTTCTTTCAATCAAAATACTTGAGGAGACATTGGAGGAAGGCATCGAGTCCTTCTCTCGCTCATCCTTTATGAGCGATCCCTTCCCTTTCATCAGGAACGTTCATGATCTTCCAGAAGATCAACGGCCTCCGCAAAAAATTCTGAAGACAATTTTCGAACTCCGGCAACTCGTAGAGAATTTTTCTGCGGCAGACAGAGAAATCGAACGGTATCATTCTACTAGGTCTCACGATCAGCAGTTTAACGAGAAAAGGCTGCACTGGATCGAGAGGTACGACGCAGCAAAGAGAGCTAAAGCTAGAGCCGCTAAAAGATTTGAAGAGCTCAAATTGGCCCACCTGTAGCACCCATCCAATCACTATTATTCTTCGTTGTTCTGTTAATCTTGTAATTAAACGAACATTCAATTGTTGATTTTATAGTCATCATGCGGAGTTTGTCATGTATGGACAACCAGGATCCATAAGGGACGCGCTTTTCCCTTTATATGGGTCGTGATTGTAACACTTTGTGCTTTGTAGTTGCAGTGTTAGAAAGGCGGTCATCCACAGGATCAACATATGCTTTCTTCGAAGAAAAAGGGAATGAATATTGTAAATTAACATAGCCTCTTCCACCACCACCTTCCCTCGTTATGGTCATCCCACCCACTAATGAACTCTCTTGCCTGCCTATGACGTAAACTGAAGGATGTCCCACCATGGATCGATCACCCCACCTCAATAAATAAGCTGATGATTTGAAATCGCTGTTGCGGGCCCCCTTCGAAGTTGAACAAGGCGATAATATATATATATATATATATATATATATATATATATATATATATATATATATATATATATATATATATATATATATATATATATGCAATGCATAATTTACGATTACAAAAACTTCCATAATTTCATATTTACATTATCTAATATGACAATTTACAACTAATAACCTCCTGTATTGTCATCTGATCCTTCGGAACTGCTATTGGTGGAGTGCCTTCCTATATTGTCATCTGATCCATCAGAACTGCCATATATTTTTTCATATACATATTGGTTCACTTCATCTAAGTCGGAAGGCGAGAGATATTTCCCTCGTGCTCTTTTACACTTTGAACTAGATTTTTCAAACTTTCTTTGTGTGAAGAATTGTATGTAGTACCCAATGCCCTATAAAATTCACCAAGACGGGTCAGGAATTTGAATTGCTTACTCGTTTTATTCTTCTTATTTAATGTACTCGATCCGGCTTCAACATCGTGTTGTCTTTGTCTTAAATATCGATGGTGTCTAGAAACTTCTTCCATACTGCGTTTTAAGGCGAGTTGGACTTATTTTTCCTCCAAATCTATTAATCTGGCATCCTCCTCTGCGTCTGTTGTGATTGTCATTCGTGTACTAAATCCAGAAGCACATGATTTGGATGAAGAGGAAGGTTTTCTATTCGAATCTAACAGGGCTTGAAACAATTTTTGGACCTCGATTGGGGCATTGGGGCATGGTTTTGCATCGCCACCTTAACATGACAAGTGTAACCGAAACCGATGAGTATTATTCGCAATCTTTGCGCCACACATACGACACTTGATCTTTAATTTTCCAGTTCCTGGTGGTGATTCAACCAGGGAAGCGTAAACCCAAATGTCTGACGATGGGTAAGATGACGACATATCTACACTCAGTTTATAGAGATTAGAAAAAAAAAAAAAAGAGACACGAATCAAAATATTGGTAAATAATTGTAACAACGATATTATGGTTGTTATTGTGATCTATGTAGGCGTAACCACGACCCATATAGCACTGCTACCATGATTCATAGCCACGGCCCACGGAAGTTGACAACACCCAAATGCTCTGGATGCAAACAAATAGGTCACAACCGATGTTGATGCACTTTCGTCCCTACTGGCTGAGGCCGAGGCTGATGATGACTTAATATGTTGGCGTAAAATTTACGTTGTTTGCGACATGTCATTTGAACTGTAATACATATATACTTCATGGTACATTTTCATGGGACAAGCCTAGGGCGTGGTTGTGAACCACAAACCAACATGGATTATTACCATGTTCCAACGTGGACAGTAACCACGATCTAACATGCATGTGTACGATGGGATCAGATCACGCCACAGTTTCATGAGCGTCATACAGACTGTCGTTGTTGTAATGCACCGTGGTTGTCGATTTAGACGGGTCGTGGTTATGATCTTAGACGGATCGTGGTTGTAAGATGACATGCGTCATGGTTCTAATATCACAGGGGTCTTGGTTGTCACGATCCATTGTACAAGTCAACCAACTTCTAAATGTTCGTGAACAATTACGACCCATCTCGTTCACCAACCCATTATAGACTATAAGCAGAAGAAACATCGAATGCAACAAATAAATTCACCATTCATCGTCAAATCAGTGTTTGGCTTGCTTCGCCTATGCCCCGTCTGTCAACCACGATCCATTATGTAATAAACCACGATGACGACCGTGATCGCGGTTGTCACGCCATACATATCGTTCATGTCATATACAGTGAGGAGTGATTCACAGCCACGACGCACATAACATGTTGGCCACCATACACTGACCGTGTCAACCACGATCCATTGGGCCTTGATTGTCATGCTATACATTTCGTTATAGTCATATCCATTGGGTCGTGGTTGACGCACACGACCCACATAACATAATAACCAGTATACACTGACCCTGTCTTCCATTACCTTGCTTTGCACTGAGATGCACTGAACTTGTAGATGTGCTCGCTGACTGGTGATGGAGGAGCCCAAGGAAGAAGATTCAAAACTAGTAAAAGACAGAAAACAAGGATTAGTCCGTAAGTGAAGGGGAAAAGTGAAAGTGGTCAGAGAAGAAGTTCCAATATATAGTCAGTGATCCGCATGGGGACACGTAAGCGTGTGTAAAAGCGTCGAAATAGGCGGTGTTCCGTATGTCACATCGAACTGCAGATATGCCCTGATCCGCACCGTCCATTTAATTTGTAACATCGAGAAACCCAACCAATGGTCAAAATATTCAAATCCAATGGACCACAACAGTAAAACCAATGGTTTCCGTCAAATAAATTAATTAAAATGATTTGTCATCTTTATGCAGTGTGGGCCACTGATGTCTCGATACGTGCCACTATCGAATTTTCTGAAGAAATCCATCGTCCATGAACAATTACAACGGATTGGATTCGATTTATGACGGGCCCATAGATTAGAACTAGGTGATCGACGATTGGTATTCTGCGTTTGGAACCGTAAGCATAATTCTGCCTTTTTAGCACGCAAAAATGTGTACATGAGTCGTATTCGGTACGAATTAAGATGTATGGAGGCCACAGTGATATATATGCCATCTAAACCGACCATCGTACTGTAATGACTGTGTAATGGCAAAAGTAAGTTTGACCAGTATGATGTGTGGCCCACATAGTTCTGAACGGTCGCAGGAATTCTGAAGGGTCGCGCTCATTTCCCAACGGATTGCGTGGAGGAGGCTTCATTATTGCACATTCCGAAGGGTCGCGCATGATTATGGACGGTCGCTGGTTCTCGACGGAATGCGTCAAGGAAGCGACATGAACACGATTTCTGCAAAGACTGACGATTGTGGCTCTTGCGTTGTTGCGGCTGCACTCGTTATGTTATATGAATCGCGGTTGTTACGCTATATGGGTCGACTGTGTCATACCATAGAACCATCTCACAAAAAAAAAAGCATAACCACGACCCATATAGCATTGTGGATGCTAAGCACGATACATTGTTCGTCATATACACGACCCCTCTCGTTCACTTAACCATAATAGAAGAGCGTAGAATAAAATTGGGAGCGTTTACTAATCAATATTTGACCCTCTTCGCCGGTCTACACATCTTCGCATCCTATTTTTTTGTTGGGTTACCAGCCTCATCTTCGGACTCAGCGAATAATTTATGTCTTATGTCTTAAAATGATCCTATAAAAATGATAACGGCATATAAAACTCTTACATCAAGGTGGAGCCACAGATCCCTGTCCGCCAGGACGGTATGGTAGGACAGAATCCTAGTCCGATGATCCCTATCGCCAGGCATTTACTCTTTAAGTCCGAGCTAGGGCTAGACGAGTAGTTTGCATGTTGGGTCGTGGTAATAATTTCGTTTAGGTCGTGGTTGCTATGAATTATGGATCATGAATGTAGTGAGGAATGGGTCGTGGTTGTTACCTAAGAAAAAACGTGGTTATCGTGTTATATGGTTCGTGGTTGTCACGATAAGGCTGACATGTTATACGGAACGTGGTTGTCATGATACATAGACCATTAACGATGGGATATATGGGTCGTTGTCGCCGCGTTATATGGGTCGTGATTGTCTTGAACAACGAGTCGTAGTTGATATGGATCGTGTTCTCATATTAAATTGGTCGTCATTCACCTCTGTAACGGAGCGTGGTCCTAGTCCATGTTGGGTCATATTCGACAGCAACGAATTTAGGAGGAACACGGCCCATACAACATGGAAACCACGATCCATATATACTGAGAACCACGACCAATTCAACGTGCAGAACTTTGCGCAGCACAACAACGATCCAGTCATTATGACAACCACGATCCGTATATCATGGCAATTACAACCCATATAACATTACAATTAAGACAATGTAGAATGAAAACATCGACCCTTATAACATTGCAATCACGACACATATAACACAGTAACTGTCAGACGAGAAGCTCATTGATGGACAGGACTCCGTAAATTTCTTACACTATCCATTACAGTGGATTTGAAGACGCGGCCGTTGTAACCACTTTAACCAGTCGTGGTTTATGTCACATGGGGATCGTTGTTGCCTTACGTGTAGATCGTGTCTTCCATGACGTATGGATCGTGTTTCTCCTAAGGCCGTTGGTGACAACCACGATCGAGCATGGATGACAACCGCGATCTATTACATATTTTAACCATAAAAATGTTGTCACACAACGAAATATACTGACACGACTAACGATCCAGTCGTTCCTTTTGCAAATATCTCAGAAACTACTCTCGCGGCAACAATAAATTCACCGACGAACATGTTCTCCACATGTACATAACTGCCTCGCATATGTATACATGGGATATTAAACACCTACGCATGCAAGTACTTCTTGCAAAATATAACATGGTCGTGATTGTACTACATACTTGATCGCGAGCCTTTGCCTGCAAAGGCTCAAGGCAACCACCAGTTCACGTAGTTTGTTCTGTTATCGTGGATAAGAATGGAAATCTGCCCATCCTATCATGTAATACACACACACACACACACACACACACTTATTGATTCATGAACCTTGGTGCATGATAACCACGATCCAATGTAGAGAATGATCATAATGAATTGTTGTGCTTTTGAACCACGACCCATAGATGAAATGGTGAACGTAACTGATCATGGCGCTGTAATTACATTATACCTATTGATTCACATACCTATTAACCACTATGCATGAATTCTTGAGCATTTGAACCACAACCCATAGAGGAGATGGTAAGCTTAACAACGGGTGATGGCACCCGTGACAGGTGGACCGAGGTTGTCATATTGTATGGGGTCGGGTTTCTCATTATATCGTGGTTGTTTGCGACCACGAACCATAACAACTGTGAAGAACGACCAATTTAATGTGGCAATCACTACACAGATCAACTACTGTTGCCAGTGACAACGATCAAACTAAGAAGACAACGACCTATGTGTCAATCGATCCAGGGTCCATGTATCAATGACAGACAAGACCTATCCAATGACAGTCACGACCCATGTTTCATGTCAACCACAACCCAACGTGGACTGTAATCACTTCTGTTTGCATCCGAGCGACTAACGGAAGATCGGTATTGCAAAAAATCAGTGCAAGAAATTAAGACCTTACCATATAAAATGACAATAACAACTACAATCACTGATTCACATCAACTACGAAATGTGTTATATGACAACCACGATCGGTATAACAAGGCAACCACGACCTTTAAATACTTACATGCAGGATCCAAATATCATAACAGTCGAGGCATATAGAACACTACAACAACGACCATATTGAACGATACCACGACTAATGGAACTTTGATAATTGGTAGGTCATGAATGTCTATTTCGTTGTGTCGCCGTATGATGCATACTAGATCGGTGTCGTCAAATGAGAACCACGCCCAGTATAACATGACATTAATGACCCAATCCCTCGTGTGAGCCACGACCTATGTCATCTTCACGACGAATCTGCAATACAAACCACGACCAAACCTCGATGAGTGCACGTTGAAGAGAATAAACACACCCATGACGGATCTAACATGACACATGCATCCCATATTACATTACAAAACATGACAAATATAAACTGGAAATCACGATTCATTGAAAGAGAGCCACGACGGAATTGTTTACGCCTTTATGGTAAGACACCCACGATGGAGTTACAGTAGGAAGAAGATCTCCCTTCAGACGACAATCTTGCGCCGAACCTCGCAGATATTACTTTCATGATTGCTCTGATTCGCCTTGTTGTTGCCCCTGTTTTGTGCTTCTCCGCCAAGAATGATCTCTCTGCTTCATCATTCCAACGCTGACATGGCAAAATATCAGAGCATATGGACATATAATAAGGCCTATGCCAAATCTGCTGGCTAGTATGAAAAAGACCAATTCTTACCAGTCGGAAGGTCTCCAGCCTGTAGAGGTTACGACCCTTCGCGATCAAAGAAGATAATGGTCGCAATATCTTGACTCATTTGCTCCACGTTATTGTCTTAAACCAATGTTCAAATTTACTAAAAGACAGAGAAAAAAAAATTATAAGAGATGAGAGAAGAGAGACGGAAAAAACTCATGGGGAACCTTTCCTTGTCTTGTAGGTTTTTGAAGAGATGTTCAGTGGCCATGCATCAATTGGGATTGACTCGACGTAAAACATTCAAGGCGGCATAAAACTCAGGTGGGCCATATTCACTTGTTCTAGCTTTGCATTGAGTTGCCCCCATTCTTTTTATCCCAAATGATGCATGGTCAATGAACATCTCTTCAAAAACCAATTGATGCATAGGTTTTCAAAGAGATGTTCATCGACCATGCATCATTTAGGATCAAAAGAATGGGGGAACTCAATGTAAAGCATACAACAAGTGAATCTTGAGTTTTATGCTGCTTTGAATGGTTTACGTCGAGTCGATCCCAATTGATGCATGGCTAATGAACATCTCTTCGAAAACCTACAAGACAAGGAAAGGTTCCCCATGAGTTTTTTCCGTCTCTCTTCTCTCATCTCTTATGTTTTTTTTTCTTTTCCATGCAATTTGAACAAGCTGTCCTCTATTAGAGACACATAACAAATTACATAATTACTTGCTTGTCATTTATTATAAACTAAATTTATGCAAACACATATGCCATGCCCTAATCTTTTCCGATGGTTGGGTGCCCGTTGAAATTGCCTAGTTAGCGGAGATCGGAAGTAGTCTACAGAACTTCCAGCGGAGACCTTTGAGCTTTAAACAGATCGTGAACGTCCCTGAGGAAGGAGAAGGGTTCACGAATAGAGGAAGATCGTGATATGGGCTCTATTATTTCTTTGAATATCTGCTCCATTGTTTTGAATGAGATGGCAAAGAAATGCATGTGAATTGGGTTGTGGAAGTTTTAGCAAGGTACCACTCTTATAGGCTGGCAATTCAATGGCCAACCACGATTCCGAAGGGTCGCGCTATTCGGCGCATTCGCACGGATAACGAAGGGTTGCGCTCGGTGCCCAATGTATTACGGGGAAGGAGCGTCTTTAGGGCGTATTTGGCTGGATCAATCCCATGGGATTAGGAGGGATGGAAGTGTTTTTATGGTAATGATGGTGGTGACAGTGGATGTCGGCTAATCCCATGAGATGGGACGACTTCTAGGATGGATGGCGAGCGTGTTTGGGATGGCTATTGGATTCGCTGTACACCATCAACATCCAGCTGGGCGTATTTGGGTATGGCATTAGACCTCAGTATGTTTGTCCATAAAAATATGGACCATAGGGGCACTCTCCCTTTTTGAAGAAGAAGCGTCCTTGTGCATTGAATATGCAAGCTGGATTCCTGCCTTTCCGGTCGATTACGCAAGGCAGCTGGCTGCGTGGTTGCGTAAACAGGAGGTTTTCGCAAGAGGATCCGTACGGAGTGGGCCATGCATGGAGAAGGGTTGAGAAAGAACAGGAAAATTGAAAGAAATTTCGCAGGAAAATCCAGGAATCAATGGGATTTCCATTGCGCGTGCGAACAGGGCAACCATGTCGCTATGACTTGATGTGGCCCACCTCTGTGATCAGTTTGGGTAATCCAATCCGTTTATCATGCTTAGAGGATAGGTTCAGCCCATTACAAGGACTTTTGCGCAATCCACAGCGCACGCAAATTGGTCTGCAACCGGTGCCATTACAAGGACTTTAGCACGTTGATGCATGGTAGATCGAGGTTGTCCTACACGTTGGATAGTGGTAACTAATCACACTGGGTCGTTGAGCTTTAGGCCGATCGTGAACGTGCCTGAGGAAGGAGAAGGATCACGAATAAAGGAAAGGGAATAGAATACAAACCTCGTAGTGGAAGAGGCTTTCAGACGAGCGAAGTGAGGAGGAGAAACAACGTCGCCCTCTAGCTGTTGGCCCCTCGATGTTGGCTTCTCTAGGAAAGCAAAAGAAAGGGAAGGAGAGGGCCTCTAAAATGTGCATTAGTGCGACATCTGCCCCATTGAGGCTCGTGGTGCAGGTGATGGGTGGTCTGTGGGCCCAGCAAGATGTATGTGCTGCCGTTCGTCCGGTTTAAAATATCATTTTACGGCATGAAGCGAAAAGCGAGAGTGATACAACTCTTGGGTGAACCACACTGCAGGAAAATAATCGTTATTGGATATCCACCACTATGATCCCCCTAGGTCCCACCGTGATTGGATCATGGTCGTTTTTGGTCTCTTGCCATACAATGATCTTTAGAGATTATATGGACGGCATGGATGTAACACGTAGTTTGTGGTGAGACCCACAGAGCGCCGAGCGCCAGCCATTGGACGGTGTCCCGGGGAGTAGCCGAACCGTCCATTTCTCGGGGGTTGCAACATCGGGTGACTACCACTTCACTCCAGGACCGTACAATTCCTGAACCATAGTCAGGGGCAATTTCATCCGAAACATGGTCCGAAAGATGTCAGAAGGCCCTTTAGGGAATATGTGGAGTGTGGTAGCGATCGAGGTAATTGATCCAAACTTCGAGGCGAGTAAGGTCAATTTCCCTTTTTCATATTGCTATCGGGTCAGCCCTGTTTGACCAGGTTGATTGGTTCGATGTCGCATGGGTACACACCCGATTGCGTGCACACACTCCCAATTGTGGAATCCACAATGATTCTTAGTGGAATCCACTCCATTCATTTGCCTTGACTAGGTTTGTCGGGCCATCCGGTAGATCAAATGTTCAGGTGGGTCACATTAATTGATCTTGGTTCAATTTGTTGATAATCATTATTTCAACAGTCAAATTATTTCCTGACTTGATCATTAACCGTTTATAGGTTCCCAAGGCCTATTTAAATGAGTTCCAATAGTATATTCAATCATCAAAAGTTGGGATGAGGGTAGTCAAGTAGTGGGTTGTTAACTAGGCATTGTAGGCCTAATGATCGGTAGGTCTGGCAAGTTGGATCCCATTTAAAGAAGACTTAAGGTTAGGGCCTTCCATTGTCCACATTGAACATTTTTAACAGTTTCCAAGGTCGTCTAATTACAACCTAAAGTTTAATTTTTATAATCGATGGTTGAATTAGGGAAATGAAGTGTTAGATCGATCGACAGAACGTTGAGGATCCAACGAGTAGTGGGTCTCGTGATTCAGTCTTTTAGATCTAAGGTGAATGATTATGTTTACCTATTCAGGAGATGACAATATGAAAATAGGTTTCCCTATTAATGTAAGGATCCATCTTAAAAATCAATCGGTTGAATGACTAGACTTATGGGTGAAAAGTGCCCTAGATTGTTAGATTGATGTATAATTGTGTTCATAAACTGATCTCGACATTTAAGGGTCCATTGTCGTCACGGTCCAAATCAATTGGTCAAGATAGACGGATTTTAAATTGTTGGGTGGTGATGTGTAATGTATGCTTTGTGTGTTCCCACACAAGCTAATACTAGATTTAATATAAATGGTAAACTCGAGTACTGAAAAGTACGGGGTGTTATAATAGGTTTCTGTGCCTTTGTGCTCTCATAACCACGAGTGCCCCTTTTGAAATTTTAAGGACACTATTAAGACCAGCGAACTTGCACCCTGCAACATCGAGTGCATTGAGAGAAATTAAACTTTTCTTCATATCAGGAATATACCTAACATCAGTTAAGGTATGCTCCATCCCATTAAACATGTTGATGCTCACCATACCAATACCCACAACGTTACAGGCATTGTCATTGCCCATAAAGACCTGTCCACCATTGCATTCTCTGTAACTGGCAAACCAACTTCGATGAGGAGTCATGTGATATGACGCTCCTGTGTCAAGGATCCACTCGTCTCTATGATTGTCGTGCAAGTGTTTGATCATGGACACAGACAAAACATCACCTTCACTTGTCTCTTCATCAAATGTGACAACATTGGCCTCCTTGGAAAAAGCCTCTGAGTTTTCTTTATTCGCTCTAGGATTTGTATAATCCTTCTTCATGTGTCCAGTCATCCCACAGTTCCAGCACTTTAATTTACCTTTGTCCTTATCCTTTAATTTGAATATAGGTCTTAAAGATCTTGTACCTCTCTCAGTATTCCTGCCTCTCGTAAACAGTGCATCAGAAGATGCCCCTACGCCAATGTTTATCTTTCTCACGGCCTTCCCTTGAAGGGCTGAGATAACAGTGTCCACACTTAGGGATTTATTTATAATGCATAATGAGTCCCAGAATGACTCATACGATGCCAGAAGAGAATTCAATAACATACATACCTTATCTTCATCTTTGACCACTTCCTCCATATCCAACAACTTACAAATCAATTTATTAAAGTAACTGATGTGGGCCTCCACATCTCCGCCTTCTGTCATCTCGAAGGCGAACAACTATAGCTTTAAGTGTAGGCGATTTTCAGTAGATTTTTTCACATAAATATCCTCTAACTTTTCCCATAAACCAGTTGCAATTTTCTCCCTTAAAACATTATAGAGAACCTCATCCGTGAGATACAAACAGATTGAGGATACGACCTTTTTATCAAGTGTATTCCAATCATCATCACTCATAGTCGAATTTCGCTCATCAAGAGCACCATCTTTACCTTACTTGGTTAAGGAACCGATCATCTTGATCTTCCATAACTCAAAGTTATTTTTACTTGAGTACTTCTCAATATCATACCTAGTGCTTCTCATTATTGCAAATCTTGCAGATTTAAGTTTGTGCCCCAACAATTTCTCTGATACCATTTGTTGGGAGAACGGTGGAATCACACAGAGATGAATCTAGGATAGAAATCCAAAAAACACCAAGTGAAAGGAAAGAGAACACAACTATTTAACGTGGAAAACCCTTTCGGGAAAAAACCATGGCACAAAGCGACGGAAATTCACTATGAAAGAAGAAATTAGAAAGAGAGAATACTTACCCGATTTGAATAACCTCGAATCTCACCCTTGCTCCACCTCTTTGAATCCCTATAACTATTTAGAAACCCTTGGAATGTATCCCAGTCCCTTTTACACCCATATATATAGCCATGGAAAGAATCCCAAAAGAAATTGAAAATAAATCCTGCAAATTTGCAGTTTTTTAAAAAATCTGCATAGAATCTAGTTAGATTTAAGCCATCAAATACAACATCTTATAACACAAACAACCTTTATTGTGCTAGGCCTATTGGACTTGGACCCATGTGGACCTAAACCCCACTTTTATAACATAGAAATTATCACCGGATAGGAGAAGCACTACACATATAATAAATAAAGAGGTAGCACATATGAGACAATGCATTATAGGACAAAAATGGGTTTCACCCCAAAATTCATCATTAGCCCTCTCTTCATGCCTTAGAAAATAATTGTACCCAATGTTCACCTCATTCTACGCATGCATCCAATGCATGCTTTATTTTGTGTCACATCACTTCAAACAATCAATTGAAAATACTTCACTTCATCATCCACCATGCATCACGTATAATCCACAATCCTTATCCATTCACTAGGCGTCAATGCATGCTTAGATTTCATCCACCGTAGCCAATACATGCTTAGGACTATCTACTTCAACCGTCCACTACCTATCATACACCACATTCCACCTCACTTTTAGCACTAATAAAACCCCTGAAATTTGTCACATCATCTTGCCACCTCAATCCCCATTCTCTATAAAAGAGTAGGCTCTCTCCTACACTCATACTTTTGCTACACTTCGAAAAATTTTAAAATTTTGAGAGAGAGAGAGAGAGAGAGAGAGAGAGAGAGAGAGAGAGAGAGTGGGGCCAAGGTGTGGTCCATGATCAAACCTAAAGGGAGTGGACCACTCATCATCATCCAGTCGTCCATCCATTTGAGGTGAGTCTACGCTCCCTCCTTCTCCCCTCTTTCTTTCTTTTTTGTGTATTTTCTTGATGTGTGTGGGGCCCACTAGTGTGGAGTTCTTGTGTGCATGCATGATTGTTCATGGTGGTCAGCAAGGTGGCCTACGTTGGTATGGTCCACCAATATCGACGTTATATCCACACCTTTCAAATGCAATCCTATTTTCCTATCTAGAAAGCAACTTGTAAAAATTATATAAAATCTATTATGTTAAGATCAGAAGTAAAAACTTGATAATAATATGTTCACACTATGAGGTAACTCTCGACCAAATTTCATGGCTATCTGATGGTCCAATCTCTGGTAGTATCAATTTTACTTGACTGTTGTCTAACTGTGCACAAATGGTTGTGATTTAACAAAAACAGACCCATTTTAGTCCCCTTATTAAATCCACTAGAAATATATATTCGGTTGGGTTTGTAAAAATTAGAGTATCTTTCCAATGGTGTATAATATGCATCGATCAGAGTTTGGATGACTAAGATCTTGACCTCATACGAAAATGTATCTAGAGGCTTGTCATGGCTACATATTGTGGGGGCCATATATGTGATTCCAATAGTCAGATCTATTCGAGATTTTTTGTTAGATTACTTGAGTTTGTTAATAATCATATATACAGTCCCTATGGCCAGATTCTTTGTTGATAAAATTTAGAAAATTCTGAACCGATAGATGCTTCTATAAGAGTAGATCTTGAATTATTATGTGTGGTTCAAATGGATCCAAGGAAAATAAAAAAGATGGATCCAAGACCCTATGTGGATGGAAACCTATATGTAGCCTAAATGATGTATACCAAACCATCATTGGCTTAGATTTCCCAACAAAGAATCTGATCACAGAGATTTGATCAACACATTTCATGTGCTACTTGATGTGTATGTTGTATGTATGTTGTCCATAACATTCATCCTCTTATTGTGGACCCACTTGGGAGTGGGACCACTTGTGATTTATATTTTATTAAGTCATCTAATTTAGAAAACTATTTACATTAATGTTCGTGTCTTATCTATACTTTGCTAGCGTGTGGGCCCCACTTGCCATTGAAAATATTTCCTTTCTTTTACACTTGTTCTGTTTGCTGAAAATTTTACAAGTACCCAACTGTATTGCATGTAGACCTCTTTGACAGCTTGTGGTGGACCCCATGCTCTGTAGAAAAGGTTCCCACCAAGGGGATGCTTATTTCACATGTCAGAGTATTAGGATGCCCCACCACTTCATCAGGAATGACCCCTAAGTGTTTGAGAAGTGAGCCTAAAGTTGGAACAAATTCACTCCTGAAATTGCATGTCTGATTTTCTAAAATTTGGACCAACTTTGAGCCTCTGTGGTGGACCCCATGCATAATATATGAGTGGTCCACCACTTGAAACTTTTCACCTATACCAATGAACAGGGAAATAATATTTTACTTAGGCCAAAGAGGACCCCACATGATCGGGGAGTGGATCCCAAAATGGGGTCAGACATAGTTATGCAGAAAATTGAAATACCCATGTTTGGCCTTGCTTCAAAAATTATGTGTGCATAAATAGTTGGTCCCATCCTGTAGTTTTTGAAGTCCATATATATGACTACCAATGGAACCTAACGGTATGCTGAAATGTGGTGCCATGTAATCGTGGGACGTAATCAAAATAGGGCCAAAACTATTTCTACATTGTATTTCCTGCACAGTTTCTCCAAGTACCTATGTTTGAGCCATCACTGTAAATTGTACACACTCAAACAATGAGACCTGCCTTATAATTTTAAAACCTATACATATAGCTACCAGATGAATATTTTCTTTCACCATATGTCAGCCCCATATGATCATGAATTTGACTTTCAGATGGCCAGAAACCAACCTTGCACCAAAAATCATTTTGACGTAAAATTCACGTGGGGCCACATCAATGGGGTCCACCATCTTTTCAAGACATAATGTATCATCTAAACCCTGAAAATGAACTCGCAGGTTCTGGTGGGCCCAGAGCCTTAAGTGGGTCATCTAGTGTGGGCTGTCTTGTATGGGCCTTACCCTCATCTAATGAGGCTCACCTAACATGTTTTGTGAATAGGTGTTATCTAACTTACGAAATGTCTAGTTGACAAATCTTGTTGCTTAGTTGTTATCTTAAGATATGGGTTGCCTCGGTTCCATCTAAATGAGGCAGCCTTAAGGCCCAAGTGAGCCCAACACAAAGAGAAATTGTAGGGGGAGTGAGAAGCCCACCATGGTAACATTCCCTAGGCTCGTTAGGTAGGCTCGTAGCCTTGTGGGCAAGTGCCTTGCACACTACCACTAGTCAGTTGGGTTACACTTAATGAGGCCCATTTGGATTGTATAAGCCGTAATAGTTGAGCTTTTTTGTTTTAGTTGTGCATGAGGCTTGTGGGCCAAATATGATGTGAAATTTGTACAATATTAGCGTGTGGGTTTTATATTTGAAATCATGATTTATATTCTAGTTAATGGTGAAATATGTAGTGTCCGATTAGCTGTGGAATTGGATACACACCATTAAAAGCCTTGTGGTTGGAAATTTATTCCTTTTGAATTGGCCTAGTGGTTCACCAAGCGGGACTCATGCTTAACCTATAGGACCGTGTGCCTTACACGTAGTCCAAGGTTAATGTGGGGGTCACACTTACATGGGACACGCACATTAATGTTTGTAGTGACGGGGTTCAGTACAAAGTGACGGGGTTCACTAGACAAAGTGACGGGTTTCAGCACAAAGTGACGGGGTATAGTAGACAAAGTGAGGAGGTTGTAGCATAAAGTGATGGGGTACAATAGACAAAGTGACGATGTTGCAATACAAAGTGACGGAGTTCAACAGACAAAGTAACGGGGTTGCAGGACAAAGTGACGGGGTTGCAGTACAAAGTGACGGGGTACACTAGACAAAGTGACGAGGTTGCAACACAAAGTGACAGAGTTCAGTAGATAAAGTGACGGGGTTGCAGTACAAAGTGACGGGGTTCAGTAGACAAAGTGACGAGGTTTGGATTGAATTCAGTCGTAATAAATGGTGGGCGTGATTCTCTCCACTATTTTCTGTGGTGGGGTCCACTCGAGTTTTGGATCTGATTCATGCCCTAAAATGATCTCTCCAAATGGATGGACGGTGTGGATACAAAACATACATCATAGTGGGACCCATATAAATAGGTAACATCACTTCAGTAGCAAATCTCACTGCTCAATGTGGCACTAAATCCGAAATGGAAATGAAAGCGGATTAGCTACTCCCCCCACCACCAGCCCGGTAGTGGTGGTGGTCAGTACTCTATGGGCCCCACCATAATGTATGTGTTTCATCCATTCCGTTAATCTATTTTTACATATAATTTTAGGGGCTGATCCCAAAAATGAGAGGGATATAAATCTCATATGGACCACACCACAGGAAAACAATAGTGATTGGATATCCATCATTAAAGTTCTCCTAAGGCCCACCGTACTGTTTATTTGACATCCAATCTGTTAGTTTGGTCATAAAGACCCAGATGAAGGGAAAAAACAAAGATCAGCTTGATCCAAAACTTTTATGGCCCCCAAAAAGTTTTTAATGGTCAACGTTCATTCAACACTGTTTCATGTAATGTGGTTCACTTGAGATTAGGTTATACCTCATTTTTAGTCTTAAACCATAAAATGATCTAAAAAATTAAATGGACGGCATGGATGAAACACATACATCATGGTGGGCCCATATAGCACCGAGTGGCAAGAAAGTAGCCAGTCCGTTTCTAATGGAAACCGTGGATGCGGATTCACCGGGAAAGCCTTTTGCATGAAGTTCCAGCGCTGGGATGTATGGTGGGGTCCACCATGATGTTTATAAGAATTCCAATCCATTCATCCATTTTTAGAGCTCATTTTAAGACATGTAACCAAAAATTAGGATGATCAAAAACTCAACTGGGCCATACAAGATAAAACAGTGGAGAAAGAAATTCCTATGGTTGAAACCTTCCTAGGCGTCTTTATGTTTATATGCCATCCAAACTGTTTATAAAGCCATTTTTATTAGGATGAAGTGAAAACACCAAAATATTAGACCGATGCAATACTTTTGTGGCCATATAAATATTTCAATGGTGGACACTAAATCCCCACTGTTTCCTCTCGTGTGGCCCATTTGAGTTTTGTATACACCTTAGTTTTGGTATTATGTCTTAAAATGATATCTAAAAATGGATGAAGGGGTTGGATTTATCACAAACGTCGCAGTGGGCCCATCTGGAATCCTTGCGCATGATCTTACTGCAAAAGGCTTTGGCAGGAAATCCACGTCTGAAATCAGATTGCGTATCGAGTCTTATCGTATTGAGTAAACTCTGTTGGGCCCACTGTGAATTCATGTGGTTTATCCACGCCGTCCATCCGTTTTTTCAGATCATTTTAGGGGTTGAGCCCAAAACTGAAGTATATCAAAAGCTCAAGTAGACCACACCAAAGGAAACAGTGGAAGTATTGATTTTCACCATTGAAATATTTCTAAGCCCCCAATGATGTTTATTTTTCATTCAAACTGTTCATAAGATCACAAAGACATGGATGAATGGAAAAAACAAATATCAACTTGATATAAAACTTTTGTGGCCCCAACAACTTTTCAACAGTAGAATTCAATTCACACTATTTCAGGTGGTGTGGTCCACTTGATCTTTGGATATGATTAATTTTTGTTGTAAAACCCTAAAATTAGATGATCAGAGAGATGGATGGAGTTGGTACAATGCACGAATGAAGGACGGTGGGCTCCATGGACTTTACTCAGCACGCTTACCAAACTGATGTACTTCCCACGTCATCTGCTTCCGTACAACGTCTCGGTTATACTTCTTATTAAATGTATTTTTTTAATATATTTAAAAAATCTGATGACGTGGCACTTATAGTGACGTTGACCAATGAAAACGCTGTAGGCTGGGAGTTCCTGCCTCCCGGAGGCAGAGGATCCGCACTTGAACACTTTTGGTCTCATATATTAAAATGTAAGTGCCCGCTGTGATGGATGCTAAGCATAACATGTATTTGCCTTGCATTGGAAATCAAGATGGTCAAGTGCCAAGTTGACAAAAAGCACATGTTGAGTATCAACCACTGGTTATTATTATTATTATTATTATCATTATTATAAGTAAACGTTTATTTTTCTCATACAACTGTGGCTTACTTGAATAGCACACTACCCTAGTTTTTTGGGCCATAGCAAGCTCATACTGCACCCTACCTGATGAATACCCAGGATTATCCATATGCATAGTAGGGTTGGGAAGTGGTGAGAAGCCTCTGGACATGTTAGCATGCCTCCATATACTCTGCAAAAAATTACCGCGAGAGTAATAGCGTGATAACAGATGACATTGGTTTAGGAAGATAGATATATGATACCGAGTAAACGAGAAACAACAAAAGACCACGCACCTCAGGCCAAAGCCACCTTGCCAACAAAGAATA
This sequence comes from Magnolia officinalis, assembly GCA_021015155.1. Lineage (NCBI taxonomy): Eukaryota > Viridiplantae > Streptophyta > Magnoliopsida > Magnoliales > Magnoliaceae > Magnolia > Magnolia officinalis. The sequence goes on from JAJHSJ010000003.1 coordinate 75,875,264, forward strand.
AAGAAGAGGCAGCACAATATTCTGCTGTCTCTCATTCCAACACACATGCATGAGTGTATTTAAACCCAGACCATCAAGTAAGTAGGCTAATTGCGGATGGAGAATAGCCCAAATCCAATTGATCGAATGATCCTAACTGTCCAATTGTGGCTATGAAATGAAGAGTTAAAAATAACAAATCTTGTTGTTGGCAATTTCTCAGGAGATTTTCAATTTTTGGCTCTTTTCTCGCCATATTATTAGATAATCTTGCTTAAACTAAAATACTTATTCTCAGGAGATTTTCAATTTTTGGCTCTTTTCAAATGTAGGATGTTTACCGGGGGATTCCTATGGAATCTACATTTTACGAAATAATGCTTCCACTGATTAAAGTGCTTTTTTGGGGGTGAAATTACAGAACTACCCTCATTTAATTCTCTTTCTTTAAAAAAGTGAAAAGAGTTGTGGGGCCATATAGCATGTGTATGACATTCAACCCGTGATAAACGTATGCACCTAACACAAACAAAACATGTTCAATTAGATCGTCAGATGGACTACACTTGGATTGAGATGTTTTGAATGGTGAACATTATTTTTTATGGTTATTATTGGATCTCCATGTTTTTGGTTTATCTAATAATCATGTTGGTGGGCGTCTGTTGGATGGCTTGGATGTTAGCACATACCATGTGGTCTCCGTTACTTTCAATTTTTCACTTTTTTTAAAGAAAAAACAGAAGGTAGTAATATAATTTATGAAGTGGACCACACCACATTAAATAGCTGTCCTAATAGACCTTGATCGTTGAAAGCTAAACCATTCGTAGGGCATGTTATTTGTCATCCAACTTATTCATAAGGTCATACATACATGGACAGAGAGAAAACATTAAATTCAGCCCAAAACTTATGTACACCTCGAGAAGTTAATAATGTTAATTAGGTGCTCAGTAAACCATTGTTTATTGTGGCATGGTTCACTTGAGCTTTGGTTATGGGACACTTTTGAGCCTGTGTCTTAAAATGAGCCAGCATAATGGATGGACAATATATATATATATATATATATATATATATATATATATATATATATATCTCATGATGTGCTCCACAATTTTTGCACCCAAAATCTTTTCCTTCCATTGTTTTGCCTCAAAGCACGGCATCAAGAGCTGTCGTTATAAAGGTAAATAATGATGACTTGTACTTTACCAAGTATATGCCTTGCAAGTTGAAAGTCAAATATCCCTTAAATGTATAATAAATTAATAAATAATTTGAAATTTTGTAAAAAAAAAAAAATTTTTATTATGGGATTTTTAAAATTCATCCTAAAGTGGGATTTCAACAGAGAATGCTTTTTTCAATAGTAAATGTATGATGCTGCCCTTATTTATATTTTCTTCACAAAGTGAGGAATAAGAATCTTAAGCTCATGTGGTATGTGTCCAACAACCATCCCATTAACAACAGATGCAAACCGACAATATTATTAGATGAACTAAAATAATGGAGGATTTAATTATAAAGTGGCTCAATCCATAAAAAATAACGTACACCACCGCAAAAGATTCAAATTGAATTACAGCCTATTTGATGATTTGATTGGCCTTATTATTTGTTCGTGTGACAGTCCTAGTGAGCTCCACATGTTGGATGTGTTGGATGTTTCAATCATACCATGTGGGCCCTACATATCTCGACTTTTGCTACATTTTATGGAAAAAATAAAATAAAATTAGATGAGGATATTTTTGTAAGCTCTCTACAAAAGAACTTCCTGTATTTTTAAGTTGAGGAGGCATTATTTGGTAAAATGTGGATTCCAAAGAAATTTAGGGGTAAATATCCCTAAAATGATTTATTTTAGCCTTTAAATGATATTTTTATAGAAAATATCATGATAAAAACTGGAGAAATAAATAAAAGAGCCATATTTTAAAAGCACCACGAGATTATTGTGATAGTATCGTTTGGTTAAATTTTCTTACAAAATTACACCAAGGCTTCAAAATCTCCGCCATTTTTTCACAATGTTTGCAAGTATACAATGGTTTTCAATTCTTTTAAGTGGACCCATGGTTCATAAATCTAGACCATTGGATCACGAGGCCCACCATAGATACACAACGTTGGTTTAACAATTTATTGAAGAACAGATAATGATCAACTCATGCATCCCTTCTAGCCCCAATGAATTATCAGGGGCCAAATATCTACTGTGGAAGACATCACGTACGTCACTAGCATTTTTGAAGTTCTTCCCAATATTGCTGACCTGGGAAACAAGTGCATCACCTAGATGCGGACAGATTAGATCACTAGAAATACAACTATTTAGCCATCCATTTGCTAAAAAATAATGGCTCCACCTAATCGAAAGCTTGGATCCTGCATATCCGTGCGATCCTGGTAACATGTGATGTGACTGCATGTAGATGGCTACGTTAACCTCGCCCATGGGTATCTTTCTTGTGTGCGGATCCTCTGTTTCCAGCGCACCCTAACGGACGCGGATTGCGTCCTACCTCCGCCCGGACGGTAATCCATCCGGGCAGGGCTCTGTGGGCCCACTGTGATGTAAGTGTTTTATCCACGCCGTTAATTGTTTTTCTCAAATCATTTTAGGGTATGAGCCAAAAAATGAGACAGGTCCAGAGATTAAGTGAATCACAAAGTGGGGATTGAACGTACACCATTAAAAACTTCTTGGGAGGTGGATAAGTTTCGGATCAAGCTGATATTTTTGCTTTCACTTCATCGACGTCTTCATGACATTATGAATAGGTTATATGGTAAAATAAAATATCAAAGTGGCCCTTAGAAAGGTTTCAGCGGTGGGTGTCATAATCACTGCAGCTTACTTTGATATAATCCATTGGAATTTTTTATATTCTTTATGTTTTTGGCCCATACCCTAAAATGATATGAAAAAAACAACCAATGACGTGGATAAAACACTTACATCACAGTGGGCCCACATAACCCTGCCCGGACGGATTACCGTCCGGGCGGAGGTAGGACGCAATTCGCGTCCCACCCTAACTCCCCTTCTCCTGCTATCCAATTGGTCCACAGTAATTTGTACTGACCACGGGTCTTTGATGAAATAAAAAAACAATTTACAAAATACCGCTCCATTAGGAAGAAAGGTTGCGTTTGGACGCGGATTGCGTCCTACCCTGCCGTGGAGCCCACCGTGATGTAACGGTTTTATTCCGCCGTTCAAGGATTTTATGAGAAAATTTTAATAGGAACCAAAACATGAGGCAGGTTCAAGGCTTGAGTGGACCACACCAAAGGAACTTGCACTGATATGACACCCACCATTGAAACCTTTCTAAGGGTCCCGTTATGTTTTTTTTACCATAAAACTTATTCATAAGGTCATATAAATGTGAATGAAGTGAAAACACAAATATCAACTTAATTCGAAACTTCTCTAGCTCCTAAGAAGTTTTTAATGGTGGAGTTCAATTCCCACTTTCTGGTCCACTCAAGCCTTGGACCTGCCTCATGTTTTAGTTCACATATTAAAATTTTTTCAAAATATTGTTGGACGGCGGTATAGAACATTTACATTATGGTGGGCTCCATAGACCCCTGCCCGGACACGGTCCGGGCAAGGGTAGGACGCAATCGGCGTCCGTTAGGTTTCTGGGAAACCGATTTCCTGCGAAAGACTTCCGCGGAAAGTTGCTGCGCTGGAACCCAGGTGGGGCCCACTGTGATGTTTGTGAGAAATCCTCTCCGTCCATCTGTTTTGTGAGTTCATTTTAGAACTTAATTCCAAAAATGGAACCGTTTCCAAAAAATGGGCCGAAAATGTGATAATTGAACATCCACAGTCAAAACATTCGTGGGCCACAGAGGTTTTGAATCATGTTGATATTTGTGATTTCAGTTCATCCCAGTAGGAATGAAGTTATTAACGGTATGGATGGCATGTAAACATCACTTTCGAACACAGGTAGGTTTCAACAATAGGAATTTTCCCGACCACATTTTCCATTACGGCCCACTTGAGCTTTGGATACGGTTCATTTTTGGCGCCACGTCCTGAAATGTACTCACAAAATGGATGAAAGGGGAGGATTTCTCACAGACATCATGGTGGGCCCCACCTGGCTCCCAGCGCAGGAACTTCCTGCCAAATCCCGTTTCCAGCGGAAGCGGATTAGATGCTTACAAGGTCATTAGCCAAATCCCTACTAAAGTGACGTTACCAAGCTTTGTGGACCCATCATGATGCATATGTTGTATCCATACCGTCCAACCATTTGTAGAGATCATTTTATGGCATGAGAAAAAGAATGAGATAGATCTAAAGTTCAAGTGGACTCACCACATAAAGCCGTGGATCAGTCACACCCACTGTTGAAACAATTATAGGGCCCACCATGATGTATTTTTTGGATTCAACTTATTCATAAGTTAACATAGAGATATATGAAGTGAAAACAAAAATATAAGCTTGATCTGAAACTTTCATGGCCCCTAAGAAGTTTTGAATGGTGGATGTTACTGTCCCCACTGTTTCCTATGGTGGGTCCCTTGAACTTTAGATCTATCTCATTCTTTTTCTCATGCCATAAAACGATCTCTCCAAGTGGATGGATGGTATAGATACAACACATGCATAATGGTGAGGTCCACAGAGTTTGGTGACGTCACTTCAGCAGCCATTTGGCTACTGAACTTGTCAGTATCTAATCCACGCCTATTTCCAGTAGCTGATTCATGGACGTGTGGTTGCCACCCAGAATCCGTGAGGTGGGTGGGACCTGACCGTGGCCCACCTCGATGTATGCTTTACATATCTATGCCCTCAATGGGTGTTTATTATTATTATTTTACATTCATCGTCAAAAAAATAAAGAAAATACAAATCTTAGGTAAACCACATCACATGAAACATTGGCCACCAAACGGCCACCATAAAAAACTTCCTAGTGTCCATGGCTATGTTTATTTATCATCCAACCTGGTGTTGATGAGGTCACACAAAGCATGTGAAGGGAAAATACAAATATCAGCTAGATCCATGACCTTTGTAGCTCGAGGAAATTTTTTGACAGTGACTGCTAGTTCTTGCGGTGTGGTAAACTTGAGATTTTTAAAATTCATCCGAAAATGGGATTTCGCCAAAGGGTGCTTTTTCAGAAGTAATTGTATGTTGCTACCCGTATTTATATTTTCTTTACAAAGTGGGTGTTGATGCAGGAATCTGATTAGCCCTCTTAGGCTCGTGAACCTGCACAAATAACAAACAAGGAAGACCATGTCTCGTGTCAGGGACCCTCCGATGTCAAAGTCAGGAATTTGGGTTTACTTGAGTGTTAAGGGTTTAGGGCTATAGATTGTACGTACCTTTCACCACTGGGGGTCTTCTTATTTAGTTGACACATTTCTCTGTTTGGTAGGAACCAATTATAATAGGATTTGGACTTCTTGAGTGGCGGATCTTTCTAGATACTTCGCTAGAATCTCGGAGTGGTCCGTGTGGAAGTCAATTTCCGTGATCTTCGGCGGAGAATGTGGACCGACCTAATTGAGGTCAGGTTGAATCTCAAAGAGGGTGGGTTCAACTGCCCAGTACTCCAGGCTATGTCACGGTCGAAGTTGGTGCTATGTATACCTGAGGATGGGTCTCACCATCCTACGATGAGCTTGCCTTGTATTGTCGTTGATTAGTAAATGTCTCGACCTTACGCTTAGAGGTCGAGCTTAGCCTTCTTCCATGCTTGACCGAGGAGATCGAGCTCGGCCTTTTCCCATATTTGTTCAAGGGGGTCAAGCTCGAACTCTCTCCATACTTGGTTAAGTAGACGGGGGTCTGGTCACTGGATCGCACCAGTCGTTGTTTAAATTGTTGACCTAATCTGATAGTGGGGATTAAGAATCTTAAGCTCATGTGGTATGTGTCAAACAACCATCCCATTACCAACAGATGCAAACTGACAATATCATTAGATGAACTAAAATAATGAAGGATTTAATTATAAAGTAACCCAATCCATACAAAATAACATACAACACCCCTTAACATCCAAAGTGAATTACAACCTATTTGATGATTTGATTGGCATTATTATTTGTTCGTGCGACGGCCCTAGTGAGCTCCACATGCTGGATGGATTGGATGTTTCACAGTCCAAAGGCCGTCTTGCTCCTTACCTAGTCCAATCGTCGTCTTCGTGGCAAGGTCCTGAAATAGACATAAATCAGGATAAAAAAAGTGACTGAACATTTTAGTGAGAATGAGTTAATTGACTGACAGAGAGAAGATTAAATTGAAAAGATGGAACACACAAAACATCAGTAAGGGAAATAGTGGGTGTAAAAGTAGTAGAACCTACATGGGTGACATTGGCAAAATGACCATTTGGTAATGTGACAGAAGAAATTGTATTAGAATGTGAGGAAAATTGAAGTGAAGATGAACAATGGGTCATATGGGTAGTGGCACCAATGTCGATAATCTATGTGGAATGAGAGGAATAAACGGAAAAATAAGAGAAATTACCTGCAAGATTTGCCTCAGGTTGTGTAGTACCTTTATTGAGCAGTGAAAGAATTTGATGATACTGATCTGGAATGAAGTTGGGAGTGGACGTGGCAGAATTGGTAGGACCCGTATTGTCATGTGATGGCATTCTGCGAGGTCTGGATGGAGTAGTACCATGGAGGCGATGGTCGGGTGGATATCCATGTATAGTGCATGACATTTGTCCTTTGTGTGACCTGTCCAACCACAATAATCACAAGTGAGATGAGTGCGACGTTTGTCACGGTTGTCCTTGAAAAGATTACGTCCTGAATTGCGAGAGGAGCCTGGATGAGAAGGATAGTTTGTAGCGACCAAGGCGATACCATCATTGGAAGGTTTGTGAGAAGTAGAGACCTCTCGTTGTTTTTCTTCTTACAGTAATAAGGAGTATGCTTTGTTAATTAAAGGAAGATGATTTATAAGAAGAAGTTGTCTTCAGATGGCAGAGTAACTTTCATTAAGCCCCATAAGAAATTGCATGAGGCGTTCCTGTTGTTGAAAGGAAGTGAGATCCTTTACTGCTCCACAAGTACATACAGGGAGAGCAGAGTAGGAGGATAGTTCATCCCAATATGATTTCAACCATGAGAAGTATATAGCAATGGTAGATTGACCTTGTGTGTGAGAGCAAATGGAGCACTGGAGTTGAAATATGCACGGACCATTGCTTTGAGAAAAATGGTCATGGAGATCAATCCAAACAGCATAAGCACTGTCAGTGTAAACCACACTATTTGATAACTCTTTAGTGAGAGCATTGCGGATCCAAGATAGAACCATATGGTTGCATCAAGTCCATGAGGCAAAATCAGGAGCACTAGTGGAGGGCTGTAGGTAGGAGCCATCAATAAAGCATAGAGATGGGTCAATGATCAATGGCCCAGATGAACTGGCTCTGATACCGTGACAAGTTGTGAAAAACTTTCATGTTTTCAGTGAGAAGAGGAATGTCCTCTTATATAGTTAATTACAATATATATTAAGGAGATTGCTACAAGGTGGTCAATGGGGAAGGAATGGGGGCAGGATTGGGAAAATATGGAATTCGAAGGTGTGGTCAGAGAATGGTTGGATATGTGGGCAGGATTGGTCAGAGAATAGGAACTGAGGCGGAGGGTCTTTTGTTGGGAAACCAGGTGGTCAATGGGGAAGGAATGGGGGCGCATTTTTTAGCGGCGATGACCAGTGCGTGGCGGAGAAATCTTATTCGGGTGTCGTTGTTTTTGCTTGTAAACTGTTGGCATCTTTTTTCTTGAGCATAAGGTGGCTGTGGAGAAAGATCTTTCGTGTCGGTTCTGTTGGGATGCCTTGCACAAACCTTAGGATCTAGCCTCCCGAAACAAACCAGAATTATGGATAATAAAGGCAATGAAATAAATCAAAGCATCAATCACACACCACACAAGAGATTTTTACGTGGAAAACCCTCAAAGAGGTAAAAACCACGGGACCTCGTCCAGATCAACAATCCACTATGAAGTAGAACGTTTACAACCTTCTTCACTCACGCAGGAGTGGATAAACAATAAGAGAAATAGAGAAAACGGAGAGATCTAACCGATTACGAGGACATAGAAGTGCTGAGATGTAGATTGCAAAGTAGAGAACCTCCACGAGCAGAACCTCCCTTCTATAAGCTTCCTCTCTCTCTTTCTCCCTCTCTCTCACCTTTGATAGCCCTAAACCCTTTAGCAAATACCTTGTAAAGCTTTAGGAAACCCTCTTGCTATTTTGTGATACCTAGAAAAACCCTAGGCAACCCCTTTTATAGTTTTGGGAAACTCCTTTCCGCATCCCAGTTGCGAAAGGACTCAAATCCGCAGTTTCGCGCACAAAATCGCGGAACAAACTGCGTAACCTACGACTAGTCGTAGCTCTCCTACGACTGGTCGTAGCCCACCTTCGACCAGTCGTAGCTGTCCTACGACCAGTCCTGGCTACAGTAAAAAACAGCACGAACTCGCTGGACTTTGAGTCGTGCCAGGGCTCGAACCTACGACCGGTCGAGCGCCTCCCACGACTGGTCGAGCGGGCTCAGGACCGGTCGAAGACGGGGAAAAACCCCATCAAATCTCCCCTTTTTGACCCAGGAGGGATCCACCTTCTTCAAGCCAGCCAGGTTTCTACAAACCTCAAACTTGCCCTTGAGCAAAGCCTTGGTCATCATGTCTGACCCATTATCGTCCGTGTGGACTTTCTCAAGCTGTAACACCTTCTGTTCCAAAGTATCCCTGATCCAGTGATACCGAATCTCTATGTGCTTCGACTTGGAATGCTGACTTGGATTCTTGCTCAAGTGTATAGCACTTTGACTATCGCAATAGACCACGTGCTCCTCCTGCTTTAGGCTAAGTTTCTGTAGGAACCTTTTCATCCAAAGCATCTCTTTACATGCTTCTGTGACTGCGATGTATTCGGCCTCTGTCGTCGACAATGCTACGACCTTCTGTAGCTTGCTCTGCCAAGAAACCGCTCCCCCTGCAAACGTGAACATGAACCCCGATGTAGACTTCCTGGAATCTATGTCACCTGCCATATCTGCATCTGTGTAGCCCTCTAACACAGGTTTACCGTCACCATAGCATAGGCTCAACCTGGATGAGCCTCTTAGATACCTCAGTATCCACTTTACCGCTGCCCAATGCTCTTTGCCAGGATTGGCAAGATACCGGCTGACAACACCAACCGCATATGCTATGTCTGGGCGTGTACACACCATAGCATACATCAAACTTCCTACTGCTGACGCGTAGGGTATTTTCTGCATCTCTTCCACCTCTTCTTTCGTCTTGGGACACTGCCTGTCGCTCAATCTGAAGTGACCATCCAGTGGAATACTGACCGGCTTCGCTGCATTCATATTGAACCGCTCTAGGACTTTCTCAATATACCGCTCTTGTGACAGCCAAAGCTTCCTGCTACTTCTGTCACGGGTTATCTCCATTCCTAGGATCTGTCTAGCCGGGCCCAAGTCTTTCATCGCAAAAGACTTGCCCAACTCCTGTTTCAGCCTGTCAATCTTTTTGATGTCTTTTCCCATGATGAGCATGTCATCAACATATAACAGCAGAACTAAGAAATCACCGTCTGAGAACTTACGCGTGAACACACAGTGGTCCGACTCCGTTCTGTCATACCCATGCTGTAACATGAACGAATCGAACTTCTTGTACCATTGCCGTGGAGCTTGTTTCAGCCCATACAAGCTCTTCCTCAGCCTACACACCATATGCTCCTTGCCCTTGACTTCGAACCCCTCTGGTTGGTGCATGTAGATCTCTTCTTCCAGGTCACCATGGAGAAAGGCAGTTTTAACATCTAACTGCTCTATCTCCAGATCCATGCTAGCCGCCAACCCAAGCAACACCCGTATGGATGTCATCTTCACCACTGGTGAGAATATCTCCTCGAAGTCTATGCCTTTCCTCTGACCAAACCCTTTCACCACAAGTCTGGCCTTAAACCTCGTCTGTGAATTCTTCTGCTCAACCTTCTTTCTGAACACCCACTTGTTGCTCAAAGCTTTCTTGCCCTTAGGCAATTTCACCATGTCATAGGTGTGGTTCTTATGCAAGGATTCCATCTCCTCTTGCATAGCTTTCAACCACTCCTCCTTATGCTCGTCGGCTAGGGCCTCAGAATAATCTTCTGGCTCTCCCCCATCGGTTAGCATAATGTACTCATGTGGCGAGTACCTCTTGGACGGCTGTCTGTCCCTAGATGACCTCCTCACCTGTGGCTCAACAGGTGGATCAAGTGGGGGCTGCTCCCCTGGTCCATCTTCTGAAGGAACTCCCTCGTCCTCTGCACCTTGCTGTACTCCCCCGTCATCAGGCACCACGGGAGGAGTAATCGGATCCATGTCCTCTAGCTCACCTGAACTAGGCTGGTTCTTCTCTGGCTTACCAATGTCTTCGATACACTGATCTTCAAAGAAAACCACATCTCTGCTCCTGACGAGCTTCTTCTCGGTCGGATCCCATAACTTGTAACCGAATTTTTCATCACCGTACCCCAAGAACACACACTGCCTGATCTTCATATCGAGCTTGGACCTCTCGTCCTTTGGTACGTGAACGGATGCCCTGCATCCAAACACCCTGAGATGACTGTACGATGGATCCTGTCCAGTCCACACCTTCTCAGGCACTTCTCCATTCAACGGGGCTGATGGAGACCTGTTTATCAAATACACCGCCGTGCGCATTGCTTCTCCCCAGAACGTCTTGGGCAACTTCGCATGGGATAACATGCATCTGATTCTCTCAACAATGGTGCGATTCATTCGCTCAGCTACACCATTATGCTGGGGGGTCTTGGGAACCGTCTGTTCATGCCGTATACCCTGGGACTTGCAGTACTCATGAAAGTCGCCAATGTATTCACCACCATTGTCAGTGCGGATGCACTTCAATGGTCTACCTGTCTCTCTCTCGACCATAGCATGAAACAATTTAAACACACCAAAGACCTCGTCCTTGGATTTCAAAGCATAAACCCAAACCCTCCTAGATGCATCATCTATAAAAGTAACAAAATACAATGCCCCACCCAAGGTTTTTGTCCTCATAGGACCACAAACATCAGAATAAACCAAATCTAATGCATGCACTTTATTAACATGAGAAGCAGTTTTAACGAATGAAACTCTATGTTGTTTCCCTGATAAACAATCAAGACAGGTTTTAAGAGGCATACCTGTCACGTCTGGAAGGAGCTGCTTCTTTGCTAGTACCTGAAGCCCTTTTTCACTCATGTGGCCTAGACGCCTGTGCCACATGTCAATAGCTGAATCTTCCGCTGCGTTCAACCCACCCTTGCACATACTGACACTTGCCTTGTACAGGGTGCAACACTTCTTTCCTCTAGCCACGATCAATGAACCCTTGATGAGCTTCCATCGCCCACCAGCAAACCGGCTTTCATAGCCATCATCATCCAGCCTTCCCGTCGACATCAAGTTGAGGCGAAGGTCTGGGATATGCCTCACATCCCTGAGAACCAATGTGCAGCCCACATCAGTTTTCACACAAATATCACCAACTCCCACGATCTTTGATACGCCAGAATTTCCCATCTTCACAGTCCCATAGTCACCTGACTTGTAGCTTGTGAAGAGTCCCTGTGTGGAGTCGCATGAAAAGAAGCTCCCGAGTCTATCACCCAGTCGGTGCCCTGACTCGTAGCCGTGAGACATACATTGTGATCTGTAGAAAGAATAACTACCATGTCGCCATCTGAAGCGACCGCAGTGGAATCTGATTCATCTTCCTTCCCTTTTCCTTTCTTGTCGTTCTTACGACATTCATGCTTATAGTGGCCCTTCTTGCCACAATTCCAGCATTCAACATCTTTTCTGTTGCTCGACTTGCCTCTTGATTTATCTCGGGCCTTCCCGCCCTTCCTGTTCTTTCCTCTCCCCCGTTCCTGTGTCACAAGGGCCTCTTGCTGAGTAGACCCCTGAGACTTCCTCCTTGTCTCTTCATTAAAGAGACAGCTAGTTACCTGTTCCATGGATATCTTTCCGTCTGGCGCGGAGTTACTTAGAGACACCACCAATGTCTCCCAACTGTCAGGCAATGAACTAAGCAATAGTAAAGCCTGCAATTCATCATCCAGGACCATCTTCATAGAGGTGAGTTGGTTCACTATATTGCTGACCTCATTCATGTGCTCGGCCACAGAACCACCATCCTTGAACTTGAGATTCACAAGTCGCCTTATCAGAAATATCTTATTACCGGCTGTCTTCCTCTCATACAACCCTTGTAATTTTAGCCATAGGCTTTCGGCTGAGGTTTCCGTAGACACATGGTGGAACACAGAATCATCCAACCATTGTCTAATAAACCCCACCGCCTTTCGGTCCGTCTTCTTCCAATCATCATCAGTCATATCCTTGGATTTTGCTGATATGCCTGAGATTGGAGAATATAGGTCCTTGCAATAAAGCAAGTCCTCCATCTTAGCCTTCCATATGGTCCAGTTAGAACCATTGAGGCTGATCATCCTTGAGCCACCTTCCATAATTCAAAACCGATCCTACCCGTTCAATGAACTTAGCTTTGATACCACTTTGTTGGGATGCCTTGCACAAACCTTAGGATCTAGCCTCCCGAAACAAACCAGAATTATGGATAATAAAGCAATGAAATAAATCAAAGCATCAATCACACACCACACAAGAGATTTTTACGTGGAAAACCCTCAAAGAGGTAAAAACCACGGGACCTCGTCCAGATCAACAATCCACTATGAAGTAGAACGTTTACAACCTTCTTCACTCACGCAGGAGTGGATAAACAATAAGAAATAGAGAAAACGGAGAGATCTAACCGATTACGAGGACATAGAAGTGCTGAGATGTAGATTGCAAAGTAGAGAACCTCCACGAGCAGAACCTCCCTTCTATAAGCTTCCTCTCTCTCTTTCTCCCTCTCTCTCACCTTTGATAGCCCTAAACCCTTTAGCAAATACCTTGTAAAGCTTTAGGAAACCCTCTTGCTATTTTGTGATACCTAGAAAAACCCTAGGCAACCCCTTTTATAGTTTTGGGAAACTCCTTTCCGCATCCCAGTTGCGAAAGGACTCAAATCCGCAGTTTCGCGCAAAATCGCGGAACAAACTGCGTAACCTACGACTAGTCGTAGCTCTCCTACGACTGGTCGTAGCCCACCTTCGACCAGTCGTAGCTGTCCTACGACCAGTCCTGGCTACAGTAAAAAACAGCACGAACTCGCTGGACTTTGAGTCGTGCCAGGGCTCGAACCTACGACCGGTCGAGCGCCTCCCACGACTGGTCGAGCGGGGCTCAGGACCGGTCGAAGACGGGGAAAAAACCCCATCAGGTTCTGCGAGGGAAGATGCTTCATCAGATGCAGAACATACAGGGTTGTTGTCAAAGAAAGGTGAGAATGGGGTTAATTTAAATGAGAGTAAAGGGGAAAAAGCCCGCCGGAAAGCTGAAGAGAAGAGACAAGCCAGGTTGGAAAGGGAGATGCTTGAGGAGGAAGAAAGAAAGCAGAGGGAAGAGGTTGCGAGGTTAGTGGAGGAACGCAGGAGATTGAGAGATGAAAAATTGGAGTCGGAAAAAGAACGTGGCAAGGGATCGACTCCTGACAGAGAAAGAGACAATAGGAGAGAAGCAGAGAAGCGGCGACAGGAAAAGAGGAAGGAGAAAGACAAAGGTTCCAATAAAAGTAATTCTGACGGGGAAGAGCTTGAAAGGAAGGTCAACAGGGAAAGCGAAAGAAAGCGTGAGTTTGACAAGAGGAGTGAGATTGAAAGACGGGACCTTCAGAAAACCACAATGGAAAGTATCAGGCCACAGAGTTCGGAAATAGGGAATGGTATGAAAAATATATCGACTAATTTTAGCAGACCAAGTGGCGCTGGCAGCAGATACTTGGATCGGATGAAGGGTTCTTTCCTTTCTTCGTCTAAAGCTTTCAATGGAGCTACTTTTATTGGGAGGGGTGCTCATGCTTCTGCTACTGCTGCTATGAAAGTGAATAGACCTTCTGGTTCTGGTGATCATGTCCAAACTTCTACCAGTAGGAGAAAGGTACTTTCCTCCGAACACATTGCAGGGAAATTTACTTCAAATGGGGATGAAAGGCTTTCTGAGGCTGCTTCCCAACGGCCTGTTGTGTCAGATCTGCAACCACAGCCAATTGCCCCGAAAAAAACGTGGCAGCAACTATTTACCCGTTCTTCAGCAGTTACTTCGTCCTTGGATGCAAATACCATGTCTCTACCAAGTCCAAATCACCAAACAGAAGCTCGGAGCCCGCAATTACCTGATCAAGCACCACCAAAGTATCACTTGGATAATCCAATCCAATTTGGGTTGCCGTTACCTTTCTCTCCCTTATGTACCACTTCCATTAGTAGCTCGGTATCTCCTCCTGCAGCTGGATCTGTCTTTCCTCTTGTTGGAAATCCTGCACATGATTTTATATCCGAAGATGCAGAGCTTTTTGAAGACCCATGTTATGTGCCTGATCCAGTTTCTTTGCTCGGGCCAGTTTCAGAATCACTTGATAACTTCCCACTGGACCTGGGGACTGGGTTTGTGTCAAGTTCAGGATTGGAAAGGTCTCATGTTCTCAAGAATGTGTCAGCTTCTACAGAAATCAGCAAGCCTTCTCCTATTGAATCCCCAATGTCAAGACTGCGGGTTGCTGAAGAAAGGCATTTTACTTCCAGCCAACTGCCATGCACTCCAAGGTCCCGGGATCTACATGCTTCTTCAGATGAATCTGTTAATGCACATGAGCAAGGCACATGGCAGATGTGGGGCACATCGCCACTTGGACCTGCCAGCTGGCTTTTGCCTCTAGGACAGAACAAAACAAACCAGGAAAATATTGTGCATCCTTCAACCCACAAGGCTATTGTATCACAGTTTCCAAAGGAGAACCAAGTCCTTCCTGGTGCTAGTTCTCCTCAGAATGTTCGTGTTGGTAATGACCAGAGTGGTGGGACGTTTAGTCCTCTTGGTCCTGGCTCAAATGATACTGATCTGTGGCTACATAAAACTGTGTTGCAGCCATTGGTGGGTGATGGGGACAAACATTTCCCACCCCTTAACCTGAGGGAGGATATCTCACGGAACGAAATGACTTATGATGGTGTAAGAAAGGCAGGAGCTAGCCATCCATTTGAACAATCTCCAGGCAGTTGTTGGTCGAATAGAGACTGGGCTGTGCAAGGTCAAGTGGAAGGCGACGGAAATTCAACTCTAGCGATGCCCCCTATCTATTGGTGGCTTATTTTCCACCCTAGATGCACAGTCACTTTGGTCATTTAATTAAATAGAGAGAAAGAGGACACTCAACCACCGCCACTGTTCCAAAGGCAAAGCAGCCTCTTTTGAGAGCTCAGAAACTGGTTGCTCTGTAACTTCCTTCTTCTTTAATGAGAAAGATGGTCACTTTATTTATTATTATTATTTATTTTATTTTTATTTAAAAAAAAAAAAAAAAAAGATTGCTACAACTGTACAATAAATAAAATCTCGGATTCTATGTTAAAATAAGATAATACACGTTATTACAAATCTAATACATACCATGCTGGCTCCACATATCTTGACTTTCACTACATTTTATGAAAAATAAATAAAAATAGATGAGGACATTTTTTTAAGTTCTCTACAAAAGCACTTCCTGTATTAATTTTAAGTCGAGGAGGCATTATTTGGTAAAATGTGGATTCCAAATAAATTTAGGGGTAAATATCCCTAAAATGATCTATTTTAGCCTTTTAAATGATGTTTTTATAGAAAATATCATGATAAAAACTGGAGAAAAAATAAATAAAAGGCCCATATTTTAAAAGTACCACGAGATTATTGTGATACTATTGTTTGGATAAATTTTCCTACGAAATTACAGCAAGATTTCAAAATCTCCGCCATTTTTTCACAATGTTTACAAGTATACAATGGTTTTCAATTCTTTCAAGTGGGCCCATGGTTCATAAATCTAGACCATTGGATCACGAGGCCCACCATAGATACACAACGTTGGTTTAGCAATTTATTGAAGAACAGATAATAATCAACTCATGCATCCCTTCTGGCCCCAATGAATTATCACCGTCCAAATAGCTACTATGGAAGGCGTCACTTACGTCACTAGCATCTTTGAAGTTCTTCCCAATTATATTGTCGACATGAGAAACAAGTGCATCACCTAAATGTGGACAGATATCATTAGAATACAATTATTTAGCCATCTAGGTGGACAGATTAGATCATTAGAATACAATTATTTAGCCATCCATTTGCTAAAAAATAATTGCTCCACCTAATCCAAAGCTTGGATCATGCATATTTGTGCTATACTGGTAACTAGAGCTTGGCATATCTGTGCTATACTGGTAACTAGAGCTTGGCACATCTGTGCTATACTTCTATACTGCTATATCTGTGCTATACTTCTATACTGCTATATCTGTGCTATACTGCTATACGGCTATATCTGTGCTATACTGCTATATCTGTGCAATACTGCTATACTGCTATATCTGTGCTATACTGCTATACTGGTTGTTATAGGAAGATCCGAGCCGACTTCTATCGGAGGGATCGACAACCCGATGGTCCGAGCGGAGGGCCCGAGCCTCAACATAATACAAGGAAGGCGGGTTAAGATGGGCAAAGCTCCCATTCTTGACCGCCTTCTTCCAAAGGGCAGTCAGAAGGGAAAACATTCAAGTCGTACAGATCAATTCCGAATGAACGTCTATCATAATACCGAGAATGGCTAGCTACATTACTCACGAATGGATTAAGGTTCGGTTCGGGTTGGTACAGCCGATCATCAGCTCGGAGCGATGTTGTCGTCCTCAGTTTGGCCGAGCCGAGGCATCTCCGAGGATAAAGGTTCCACGCGCTAGGTGGAGAAACTGTCGTATATGGATGTCCTATTATCCCGCCCGCAGATACGCACGCCGTAACATATGATCTTCGGATTCTGGGCAATATCTTTATGATCTGCAAATCCCACTGATCGTGCCGAGATTATCGAATGCGGATCAAGCGATGAAGAGGTATAAATATCACATCATTCCATGACGACAGGCACGCAACATCTGGTACTCTCCCTTTCCTCCCCAACTTAGACCCTTCTTCCAGTGTTCTGACTTAGGCATCGGAGGGTCCCCCGGCTTAGCCAGGGTCTCCATTGTTCTCGGTTTGTGTGCAGGTAACCAGGTCCGAACTAGGTCCGTCGCCTATTCGGAATACGTGGACAGAGGGGAGAGGGCTGACCAGATTTTGACCTCAATATTTTTGGCGCCGTCTGTGGGAACCTGATACAAAAAGTCAGGTTCCTGTTCTTAAAAGCTATGACTAG
The DNA here is from genome assembly GCA_021015155.1 of Magnolia officinalis. Taxonomy (NCBI): domain Eukaryota; kingdom Viridiplantae; phylum Streptophyta; class Magnoliopsida; order Magnoliales; family Magnoliaceae; genus Magnolia; species Magnolia officinalis. The sequence continues at coordinate 75,892,661 of JAJHSJ010000003.1, forward strand.
AGGGAAGAAGAAGGCAGTGGTGGTGGAACCGGAGCAGACTCGCTCTTCGTCATCACTTCATGCGGAATCTGCACCGGGCCCTTCCTAGCGTTCTCGTAATCGTTCCAACAAATACCGCGCCTTGTAAGGTGAAGTGCAAGCCTTGCGCGATGAGGTGGAACGGATGAGACAGGAGCGCGAGTCCCAGCAACAACCCGAGCGGAGAAGTCCAGTCCCAGAAGCTGTCGGGTCAGTCGTTCAAGCCCATTCAGTGACGAGAAGTGCAAGGCGTGGGACATCTCTGCAACGATTTACCCGAGCACCAGTTTCGGCTCAAAATCCTCCCCCAGCTCCAGTGCGAGCCCCTACCAGGAATGTGACAACTCGGGCCCCGACGGATGTCCCGTCCGCCTCGGCTCTGGCTCCAACGGATCTTCGTCACACCTTGGAGAGGAGAAGGGAAAGGAGAACGCTCGAGCCGGAGAATACTCGAGAGGTAGTAGCGGAAAACAGGGATCCCTGGGAGTCACGATTCGCAGACCTAACTAACCAAGTTCAAATGTTACGGAAGCAACAACAGCCATCGTCAATCCCGGCTGCTGTTCAAGCCATGATGGAAGAGACCGAGCCTCCGTTCAACTCAAAAATCATGAACGAAGTGATGCCTCAGAGATTTCGGATTCCTCCTGTCATCCAGTACTCCGGGCCCGGCGACCCATCCGAACACGTGGAAGCTTATCGTTCGTGGATGCAGATACAGACCGCGACTGATGCAATGATGTGCAGAGGATTCTCGATTACTCTGGCGGGATCCGCTCGGAATTGGTATCGGCAACTCAAGCTTGGATCCATATGTTCATTCGAAGAACTGGCTCGGTCATTCCTTACCCAGTTCATAAGTGGTAAGAGAAGCCGAAAACCCAATACCCACCTTCTTACTATCAAGCAAGGGCCGAAAGAATCCTTGAAGGATTACATTACTCGATTCAACGAGGAAGCACTGCAGGTGGAAGACTATGACGACAAGATGGCTCTCGCCGCCGTATGTAGTGGCTTGAAGGAAGGGAAGTTCGCCTTTTCTATAGGAAAGAACCCGACGAAGAAGTTAGCCGAGCTCATTGCTAGAGCCCAGAAGTATGTCCATGCCGAGGAGTTTTCGGCTACTCGCAAGAATATCCAAATAACCGAGCCGAACGGGAAAGGAAAGAGGCCAAGGAACGAGGAACACCAAGCCCCGAGGAAAAACTCGGATGATCATTCTTCTCGTGATCGCCGACCGAGCAGGAAGCCAGAAGGAAGATTCCGTTCTTACACACCTCTCAACACTACCGCCGAGCAGATCTTACTGGATATCCGCAGCGAGAAACTTCTCAACTGGCCAGTCTGCATGCGGGCAGACCCGGAACTTCGCGACAAACTCAAGTATTGCCGCTTTCATCGAGATCATGGCCACAATACCGATGAATGTGTAGATCTCAAGGATGAGATTGAATCCCTCATTCGGAAGGGGCACTTACGTCGGTACACCAAGCAAGAGAAGACTACTCGAAAAGAGGAGCGAGCACAAGAACGCCCGAAAAATCCGCCCGAAGAACCTGTGGAGATCCGCACCATCTTCGGAGGTCCATCAGGCGGAGGAGATTCAAACAGAGCCCGAAAGGCTCACTCCCGAAGGAGCCCAGAGCATTACGTCAATCTTACCGAGCGGCCTAACAAAGAACCACTAGTCAGTCCCTGTAACCTCACCTTCACGGAAGATGGCGCTCGGGGGATCCAACATCCACACGATGACGCCTTAGTGGTCACTATGACCATAGCCAATCATAAGGTGTATCGGATTTTCGTTGACACTGGAAGTTCAGCCGACGTGATCTACTCTGAGGCCTTCGGAAGGATGGGGATTCCACAGTCTCATTTCAGACCTGTGAAGACCCCCTTACACGGCTTTGCCGGAGAGAAAGTAATCTCTGAAGGAGCCATTTCCCTCCCAGTGACTGCGGGAGAGGGGCAACATCAAGTCACCATGATGGTGGACTTCCTTGTTGTCAATGTACCATTAGTACATAATGTGATTATGGGCAGGCCCTCCCTCAATACAATGCGGGCGGTCGTGTCTACTTATCACCTGATGATGAAATTTCCCGCCGAAGGCGGAACAGGTTACCTCCGAGGCGATCAACGCGAGGCTCGGAGATGTTATGCCATCGCGGTTCAAAAAGGGTCCGTAAAGCAAACACTCACTATCAACATGTTGGACCCGCTCAGACCTACCGAGAATAAGCCAATTGAAGATTTGGAGAAGGTACCGCTTGACGAAACCGATCTTAGCAAGACGGTTCAGTTCGGAACGTCACTCAGTCCTGAGCAACGCTCCGAGCTGTTAACTTTCCTGCGACGACACAGGGACGTGTTCGCCTGGTCACACGCGGATATGCCAGGAATCTCTCCAGACGTTTTGGTCCATCGGTTGAACGTGGATCCAGACCACAAGCCTGTGAAACAGAAGAGGAGACCGTTTGATGCCGAGCGGTATGAAGCTATTGCGGATGAAGTCTCAGTCCTGTCGGACGCCGGCTTCATAGAAGAAGTATATTATCCAGAGTGGATCGCAAATGTTGTATTGGTTAAGAAGGCAAATGGCAAGTGGGGAGTTTGCGTGGACTACTCAGACCTGAATAAAGCATGTCCGAAAGACAGTTTTCCATTGCCTCAGATCGATCAATTGGTAGACAGTACAGCCGGACACGAACTACTTTCCTTCCTGAATGCCTACTCTGGTTACAATCAGATCGCGATGCATCCCCCAGATAGGCAGAAAACTACCTTTGTCACAGACAGGGGGCTCTACTGTTACCGGGTCATGCCATTTGGCCTAAAAAACGCTGGGGCCACATACCAGAGGCTAGTCAACCAGATGTTCGCAAGACAAATCGGACGCACGATGGAAGTTTACGTCGATGACATGTTGGTAAAAAGCGTCAAGGCATCCGATCACTTGGCGGACCTCGGAGAAACCTTCACAGTCCTCCGAGAATATCAAATGAAGCTGAACCCAGCAAAGTGCGCTTTCGGAGTGGGTTCAGGAAGATTCCTTGGATTCCAAGTCAGCCAGAGAGGCATCGAAGTCAACCTAGATAAGATTAAAGCACTCCTCGACATGAGTTCGCCTCGGACTGTCAAGAAAATACAATGCCTCACTGGACGGGTAGCAGCGCTCGGACGCTTCATATCCCGAGCCACTGATAAATGCCTCCCCTTTTTTCAGCAATTGAAGAGTCATAAGAAGGCCGAGTGGACGCCTGAATGTGAGCAAGCTTTCCAGCAGCTGAAATAATATCTGGGCTCACCACCTCTGCTATCAAAACCGGAAGAAGGCGAATCTTTGTTCCTATACCTCGCAGTCTCAGCCTCAGCAGTCAGCTCGGCCTTGATCAGGGAAGTGGGGAACAAACAGCATCCCGTATACTACGTGAGCAAAGCCATGGTACCAGCAGAAACGAGATACCCCGCTCTGGAGAAGCTTGCACTCAGCTTAGTCGTTTCGGCTCGGAGGTTGCGTCCATATTTCCAAGCGCATTCAATCATCGTGTTAACCGACTCCCCCCTCAGACAGATTCTCCAAAAGCCAGAGGTCTCGGGTCGGTTGACCAAATGGGCGATAGAAATTGGAGAATTCGACATTACTTTCCGGCCGAGGACAGCCAAGAAAGGCCAAGCGGTGGCTGATTTCATCGCAGAATTCACTATTCTAAGTGAAGGGCAGATCAGCAACGAGGTTGAGATGACCCCGCATGACCTCCCAAACAGCTCACAAGGCATTCCAGAAGCCGGATGGGTCCTCTACGTGGACGGATCATCTAACTCAAAACGAGCCGGGGCAGGGGTCGTCTTGATCGCCCCTGACTCTACAATTATCCAATATGTCATCCGACTCGGCTTCAAAGCCTCCAACAATGAGGCAGAGTATGAGGTACTGTTAGCCGGGCTCAGATTGGCCGCCAGCCTCGAGGTCCAATCTATACAAGTCCGATGTGACTCTCAGCTGGTCGTGAATCACATCTCCGCCGATTATGAAGCCAAAGAGAATAGAATGATTGCTTACCTAGACGAAGCCAGAAAGCTAATCGAGAAATTTTGGAACTGTACGATCCACCAGATTCCGAGGACAGAAAATACATGGGCGGACGCCCTGGCAAAGTTGGCGTCGGCCGCGGAGGGAAAGATTCCGCGGATCATTCCGGTAGAGTTCATTGAACATCCCAGCATCGATCGAGTAGAGAAAGAGACGGTTAATCCGGTGAATAACGCCCCCGAGCTGGATGGATCCAATCTTTGGCTACCTCGAGTCAGGGGAGGTTCCCTCGGACAGGCAGGAAGCTAGACGACTGAGAGTCCGAGCAGCAAGATATGTTATTCTGAACGGAACCCTATATAAGAAGGAGTATTCTCAGCCGTATCTCAAATGTCTCCAACCCGAGGAAGCGGATTATGTCATCCGGGAGATTCACGAGGGGATCTGCGGAAACCATTCTGGCGGCCGAGCCCTGGCTCTAAAGGTGCTTCGGCAGGGATACTTCTGGACGACCCTCAAAGAAGATGTCAAGAAGTATGTTAGAAAATATGACAAATGTCAACGTTTTGTGGCCGTGCCTAGACAACCGGCAGAAGAAATGACTCCCATGAGCGGTCCGTGACCTTTCGCTCAATGGGGAATCGACATCATCGGCCCCCTGCCGACTGGAAAAGGACAAGTCAAATTTGCCAATGTCGCTATTGATTACTTCACGAAGTGGGCTGAAGCCGAGCCCGTCGCCCCAAAAACTTGTTCACTCCCCAAGTATAGGGTTGTGATGTAGTAAAAACTCGGTAAGACCGAGGTCGAATCCACAGGGATTGAAACCTGTACGTTATCTGAAAATAACCAGATCTAGAAATAGGCTAAATTGAAATATAAATCGGGTGAATTTTAGGAATAATGGTGGACTAGTAAACTAAAATATGTAGAATTCAAAAGGTAGGGAATTAGGGATTCACGGGATCCACTTGTAGAGATCAGGGAATTCTATGGTAAAAGATAGCAAGATTGAACCTTGGTTAATGCAGTTTCAATAGATCAGACGGTTATAAATCAGAATGTATTCCATCACAAAACCATGCCTATGAGACAAAGCCAACAACAGAGTTCAATCAATCCACAACCGATCTGTATGATGTATGATCGTCAGGAAGAGTTTCGTCATCCAACCATGCCTAGGAGACGATGGTGAACAACAGGGCTTCCCAACCCATAATCAGAATTAAGCAAAAGGAAAACTCAAGCCATCACAGATCTAATGTAATATTAGTCACAAAAAATCATTAAAAATCAGAAGTATTCCCATTGATCTAGCTGCAATCAATCAAAAATTCAGTCTAATATGAATCATCACCATAAAAACAGACCCATCAAGCTACAAGCTTCACCCCTTAGCCCTAGCTAAGGGGTTTAGCCAACCATGTTTGGCTAAGTCTCTTCAACAGCAAAGAAACAGCAAAAAACGAAACTAAAGGAAGAGTTCTCTCCCTGTCTCTCTCTCTCTCTCTCTCTCTCTCTCTCTCTCTCTCTCTCTCTCTCTCTCTCTCTCTCTCTCCTTTCTCCAGCCGTGGAATGAGTTCCCTTTCTCTGCTCTTTCTCTTCCTAATATAGTTGCTGAAGGGTGCTGTGGAGAGCTTGAAACTGTGCGGAAGGAGATCGGCTCGGACGTTTCACGCCAACAGAATTGGAAATTTCCTTGCGCAGAAGCTGTTAATGCGCCCAGAAAAAAAGCTTTGAATCTCCTTCTTCCCTTGCTTGCTTTCCGAAGAGACGACATCCCTTGGGGGATTTGTGGATGGGCTACACGATGGACGGCTCACTTTAGCTTTGGATACGGTTCATTTTTGGTAGCCTGTCCTAAAATGAACTTACAAAACGGATGTACAGATAGGATTTCTCACAAACATCACAGTGGGCCCCACCTAATTTCCCAGCGCAGGAACTTCCTGCGAGAGGCTTTCGCAGGAAATCCGCGTCCCAGGGGAGGCAGAGGATCCGCACTTGAACACTTTTGGTCTCATATATTAAAATGTAAGTGCCCGCTGTGATGGATGCTAAGCATCACATGTATTTGCCTTGCATTGGAAATCAAGATGGTCAAGTGCCAAGTTGACAAAAAGCACATGTTGAGTATCAACCACTGGTTGTTATTATTATTATTATTATTATTATCATTATTATAAGTAAACGTTTATTTTTCTCATACAACTGTGGCTTACTTGAATAGCACATCACCCTAGTTTTTTGGGCCATAGCAGCCTCATACTGCACCCTACCTGATGAATACCCAGGACTATCCATATGCATAATAGGGTTGGGAAGTGGTGAGAAGCCTCTGGACGTGTTAGCATGCCTCCATATACTCTGCAAAAAATTACCGCGAGAGTAATAGCGTGATAACAGATGACATTGGTTTCGGAAGATAGATATATGATACCGAGTAAACGCGAAACAGCAAAAGACCACGCACCTCAGGCCAAAGCCACCTTGCCAACAAAGAATAAAGAAGGGGCAGCACAATATTCTGCTCTCTCATTCCAACACACATGCATGAGTGTATTTAAACCCAGACCATCAAGTTAGTAGGCTAATTGCGGATGGAGAATAGCCCAAATCCAATTGATCGAATGATCCTAACTGTCCAATTGTGGCTATGAAATGAAGAGTTAAAAATAACAAATCTTGTTGTTGGCAATTTCTCAGGAGATTTTCAAATTTTGGCTCTTTTCTCGCCATATTATTAGATAATCTTGCTTAAACTAAAATACTTTAATGTATAGGATGTTTACCGGGGGATTCCTATGGAATCTACATTTTACGAAATAATGCTTTCACTGATTAAAGTGCTTTTTGGGGGTGAAAGTACAGAACTACCCTCATTTAATTCTCTTTCTTTAAAAAAGTAAAAGAGTTGTGGGGCCATATAGGATGTGTATGACATTCAACCCGTGATAAACTAATGCACCTAACACAAACAAAACATGTTCAATTAGATCGTCAGATGGACTACACTTAGATTGAGATGTTTTGAATGGTGAACATTATTTTTTATGGATATTATTGGATCTCCATGTTTTTGGTTTATCTAATAATCATGTTGGTGGGCATTATGGCTTGGATGTTAGCACATACCATGTGGCCTCCGTTGCTTTCAATTTTTCACTTTTTTTAAAGAAAAAACAGAAGGTGGTAATATAATTTATGAAGTGGACCACACCACATTACATAGTGTTCCTAATATACCTTGATCATTGAAAGCTAAACCATTCGTAGGGCATTTTATTTGTCATCCAACTTATTCATAAGGTCATACATACATCAAGAAAACATAAAATTCAGCCCAAAACTTACATAGACCTCGAGAAGTTAATAATGGTAGGTGCTCAGTAAACCATTGTTTATTGTGGCATGATTCACTTGAGCTTTTATTATGGGACAGTTTTGAGCCCTTGTCTTAAAATGAGCCAGCATAATGGATGGACAATATATATATATATATATATATATATATATATATATATATATATATATATATATATATATAATCCACAATTTTTGCACCCAAAATCTTTTCCTACCATTGTTTTGCCTCAAAGCACGGCATCAAGAGCTGTTATTATAAAGGTAAATAATGATGACTTGTTCTTTACCAAGTATATGCCTTGCAAGTTGAAAGTCAAATATCCCTTAAATGTATAATAAATCAATAAATAATTTGAAATTTTGTAAAAAACATAATAAAATATTATTATGGGATTTTAAAAATTCATCCTAAAGTGGGATTTCAACATAGAATGCTTTTTTCAATAGTAAATGTATGATGCTGCCCTTATTTATATTTTCTTCACAAAGTGGGGAATAAGAATCTTAAGCTCATGTGGCATGTGTCTAACAACCATCCCATTAACAACAGATGCAAACCGACAATATTATTAGATGAACTAAAATAATGGAGGATTTAATTATAAAGTGGCCCAATCCATAAAAAATAACGTACACCACCGCAAAAGATTCAAATTGAATTACAGCCTATTTGATGATTTGATTGGCCTTATTATTTGTTCGTGTGACAGTCCTAGTGAGCTCCACATGTTGGATGTGTTGGATGTTTCAATCATACCATGTGTGCCCCACATATCTCGACTTTTGTTACATTTTATGGAAAAAAATAAAATAAAATTTGATGAGGATATTTTTGTAAGTTCTCTACAAAAGAACTTCTTTTAATTTTAAGTTGAGGAGGCATTATTTGGTAAAATGTGGATTCCAAAGAAATTTAGGGGTAAACATCGCTAAAATGATTTACTTTAGCCTTTAAATGATATTTTTATAGAAAATATCATGATAAAAACTGGAGAAATAAATAAAAGACCCATATTTTAAAAGCACCACGAGATTATTGTGATAGTATTGTTTGGTTAAATTTTCCTACAAAATTACACCAAGGCTACAAAATCTCCACAATTTTTTCACAATGTTTGCAAGTATACAATGGTTTTCAATTCTTTTAAGTGGACCCATGGTTCATAAATTGATGTAGCATGGTTGGGCCAAAAGAAGATGGATCGTAAATTGACCATAACTTTTGATCCGGGTATCGTTACAGGGCGCACAACCTATCAATCTTTACTGAAACGGGCCATCTGAGGTGAACCGACCCACAAAGTGGGTCGTATCTGTCCGTTTCGTCAGAAAACGCGCGCTTTCAGCTCAAAAACGAATTTTTAGGAAAAATTTTACTATTTTTAGTAATTCCGAATTTTTGTAATATTTTTAGAGTTTTAGATTTTCTTTCCTTTTAGAAATAACTTTTAGTTATACTAGGACTCTTCTAGAGAAAGTTTATTTGCAATTTTTATTTTTAGAAACTAGGCCTTAGAAGAGTTGTATTAGAATTAGGATTTTTATTGGAGTTAGAATTTTGATATTTTTGGTAATTACGAATTTTAGTTTATTTTTTTTCTTTATTAATAGTGTAAGGAGACACATTAGAAAATTATCAATTATTCATCAATCTATTTCAAATTTATTTAGAATTTATTTCTATTTTCTACTCTCTTTTCTCGTGGATTCGAGAAGTCTCTGTGAGGAGTCCAGAGAAGTTCCGTGGATTCGGAATATTTATCCTCTTGAGGAAGACGGTGCTCGACCTCACGTCCTCCCCTACATCATAAATCTAGACCATTGGATCACGAGGCCCACCATAGATACACAACGTTGGTTTAACAATTTATTGAAGAACAGATAATGATCAACTCATGCATCCCTTCTAGCCCCAATGAATTATCAGGGGCCAAATATCTACTATGGAAGACATCACGTCACTAGCATTTTTGAAGTTCTTCCCAATATTGCTGACCTGGGAAACAAGTGCATCACCTAGATGCGGACAGATTAGATCATTAGAAATACAATTAGTTAGCCATCCATTTGCTAAAAAATAATGGCTCCACCTAATCGAAAGCTTGGATCCTGCATATCCGTGCTATCCTGGTAACATGTGATGTGACTGCATGTAGATGGCTACGTTAACCTCGCCCATGGTATCTTTCTTGTGTGCGGATCCTCTGTTTCCAGCGCGCCCTAGCGGACGCGGATTGCGTCCTACCCCCGCCCGGACGGTAATCCGTCCGGGCAGGGCTCTGTGGGGCTCACCGTGATGTAAGTGTTTTATCCATGCCGTTAATCATTTTTCTCAAATCATTTTAGGGTATAAGCCAAAAAATGAGGCAGGTCCAGAGATTAAGTGGATCACAAAGTGGGGATTGAACGTCCACCATTAAAAACTTCTTGGGAGCTGGATAAGTTTCGGATCAAGCTGATATTTTTGTTTTCACTTCATCCACGTCTTCATGACATTATGAATAGGTTATATGGTTAAAAAAAACATCAACGTAGCCCTTAGAAAGGTTTCAACGGTGGGTGTCATAATCACTGCATCTTACTTTGATGTGATCCATTGGAATTTTTTATATTCTTCATTTTTTGGCTCAAATCTTAAAATAATCTGAAAAAAACGAATACTGGCGTGGATAAAATGCTTACATCACGATGGGCCACAGAGCCCTGCCCTTCTCCGCGTCCCACCCTAACTCCCCTTCTCCTGGTATCTAATTGGTCCACAGTAAAAATTACTGACCACGGGTCTTTGATGAAATAAAAAACAGTTTACAAAATACCGCTCCATTAGGATAAAAGGTTGCGTTTGGACGCGGATTGCGTCCTACCCCGCCGTGGAGCCCACCGTGATGTAACTGTTTTATTCCGCCGACCAACTATTTTTTGAGAAAATTTTAATACGTGAACCAAAACATGAGGCAGGTTCAAGGCTTCAGTGGACCACACCAAAGGAACCTGCACTGATACGACACCCACCATTGAAACCTTTCTAAGGGCCCACGTGATGTTTTTTTTTACCATAAAACTTAATCATAATGTCATGTAGACGTGGATGAAGTGAAAACACAAATATCAGCTTGATCTGAAACTTCACTGGCTCCCAAGAAGTTTTTAATGGTGGACGTTCAATCCCCACTTTGTGGTCCACTCAAGCCTTCGACCTGCCTCATGTTTTAGTTCACGTATTAAAATTTTCTCAAAAAATCGTTGGACGGCGGTATAGAACAGTTACATCACGGTGGGTTCCACAGACCCCTGCCCGGACACCGTCCGGGCGGGGGTAGGACGCAATCCGCGTCCGTTGCGTTTCCGGGAAACCGATTTCCTGCTAAAGACTTCCACGGAAAGTTGCTGCGCTGGAGCCCAGGAGGGGCCCACTGTGATGTTTGTGAGAAATCCTCTCCGTCCATCTGTTTTGTGAGTTCATGTTAGAACTTAATGCCAAAAATGGAATCATTTTCAAAAATGGACCGAAAACGTGATAATTGAACATCCACAGTCGAAACATTCATGGGCCACAGAGGTTTTGAATCATGCTGATATTTGTGATTTCAGTTCATCCCAGTAGGAATGAAGTTATTAACGGTATGGATGGCATGTAAACATCACTTTCGAACACAGGTAGGTTTCAACAGTAGGAATTTCCCGGACCACATTTTCCATTACCGCTCACTTGAGCTTTGGATACGGTTCATTTTTGGAGTCACGTCCTGAAATGAACTCACAAAATGGATGAAAGGGGAGGATTTCTCACAGACATCATGGTGGGCCCCACCTGGTTCCCAGCGCAGAAACTTCCTCCCAAATCCCGTTTCCAGCGGAAGCAGATTAGATGCTTACGAGGTCATTAGCCAAATCCCTACGGAAGTGACGTTACCAAGCTCTGTGGACCCATCATGATGCATATGTTGTATCTATACCATCCAACCATTTGTAAAGATCGTTTTATGGCATGAGAAAAAGAATGAGATAGATCTAAAGTTCAAGTAGACCCATCACAGAAAACCGTGGATCAGTCACACCCACTGTTGAAACAATTATAGGGCCCACCATGATGTATTTTTTGGATCCAACTTATTCATAAGTTAACATAAAGATATATATGAAGTGAAAACAAAAATATAAGCTTGATCTGAAACTTTCATGGCCCCTAAGAATTTTTGAATGGTGGATGTTACCATCTCCACTGTTTTCTACGGTGGGTCACTTGAACTTTAGATCTATCTCATTCTTTTTCTCATGCCATAAAATGATCTCTCCAAGTGGATGGATGGTATGGATACAATACATGCATAATGGTGGGGTCCACAGAGTTTGGTGACGTAACTTCAGCAGCCATTTGGCTACTGACCTTGTCAGTATCTAATCCACGCCTGTTTCCAGTAGCTGATTCATGGACGTGTGGATGCCACCCAGAATCCGTGAGGTGGGTGGGACCTGACCGTGGCCCACCTCGATGTATGCTTTACATATCTATGCCCTCAATGGGTGTTTATTATTATTATTATTATTATTATTATTATTATTATATTTTACATTCATCGTCAAAAAAAAATGAAAAAAATACAAATCTTAGGTAAACCACATTGGCCACCAAACGGCCACCATAAAAAACTTCCTAGTGTCCATGGCTATGTTTATTCATCATCCAACCTGATGTTGATGAGGTCACACAAAGCAGTTGTTGATGAGGTCACACAAAGCACGTGAAGGGAAAATACAAATATTAGCTAGATCCAGGACCTTTGTAGCTCGAGGAAATTTTTTGACAGTGACTACTAGTTCTTGCAGTGTGGTCAACCTGAGATTTTTAAAATTCATCCGAAAATGGGATTTCACCGAAGGGTGCTTTTTCAGAAGTAATTGTATGTTGCTACTGGTATTTATATTTTCTTTACAAAGTGGGTGTTGATGCAGAAATCTGGTTAGCCCTCTTAGGCTTGTGAACCTGCACAAATAACAAACAAGGAAGACCATGTCTCGTGTCAGGGATCCTCCGATGTCAAAGTCAAGAATTTGGGTTTAGTTGAGTGTTAAGGGTTTAGGGCTATAGATTGTACGTACCTTTCACCATTGGGGGTCTTCTTATTTAGTTGACACATTTCTCTGTTTGGTAGGAACCAATTATAATAGGATTTGGACTCCTTGAGTGGCGGATCTTTCTAGATACTTCGCTAGAATCTCGAGGTGGTCCGTGTGGAAGTCATTTTCCGTGATCTTCGGCGGAGAATGTGGACCGACCTAATTGAGGTCAGGTTGAATCTCAAAGAGGGCGGGTTCAACTGCCCAGTACTCCAGGCTATGTCACGGTCGAAGTTGGTGCTATGTATGCCTGAGGATGGGTCTCGCCGTCCTAAGATGAGCTTACCTTGTATTGTCGTTGATTAGTAAATGTCTCAACCTTACGCTTAGAGGTCGAGCTTAGCCTTCTTCCATGCTTGACCAAGGAGATCGAGTTCGGCCTTTCCCCATATTTGTTCAAGGGGGTCAAGCTCGAACTCTCTCCATACTTGGTCAAGTAGACGGGGGTCTGGTCACTTGATCGCACCAGTCGTTGTTTAAATTGTTGACCTAGTCTGATCGTGAGGATTAAGAATCTTAAGCTCATGTGGTATGTGTCAAACAACCATCCCATTACCAACAGATGCAAACCGACAATATCATTAGATGAACTAAAATAATGGAGGATTTAATTATAAAGTAGCCCAATCCATACAAAATAACATACAACACCCCTTAACATCCAAAGTGAATTACAACCTATTTGATGATTTGATTGGCATTATTATTTGTTCGTGTGACGGCCCTATTGAGCTCCACATGCTGGATGGATTGGATGTTTCACAGTCCAAAGGCCGTCTTGCTCCTTACCTAGTCCAATCGTCGTCTTCATGGCAAGGTCCTGAAATAGACATAAATCAAGAAAAAATGTGACTGAACATTTTAGTAAGAACGAGTTAATTGACTGACAGAGAGAAGATTAAATTGAAAAGATAGAAAACACAAATTAACATCAGTAAGGGAAATAGTGGGTGTAAAAGTAGTAGAACCTACATGGGTGACATTGGCTAAATGACCATTTGGTAATGTGACGGAAGAAATTATATTAGAATGTGAGGAAGATTGAAGTGAAGATGAACAATGGGTCATATGGGTAGTGGCACCAATGTAGATAATCTGTGGAATGAGAGGAATAAACGGAAAAATAAGAGAAATTACCGGCAAGATTTGCCTCAGGCTGTGTAGTACCTTTATTGAGCAGTGAAAGAATTTGATGATACTGATCTGGAATGAAGTTGGAAGTGGACGTGGCAGAATTGGTAGGACCCATATTGTCATGTGATGGCATTCTGCGAGGCCTGGATGGAGTAGTACCATGGAGGCGATGGCCGGGTGGATATCCATGTAGTGCATGACATTTGTCCTTTGTGTGACCTGTCCAACCACAATAATCACAAGTGAGATGAGTGCGACGTTTGTCACGGTTGTCCTTGAAAAGATTACGTCCTGAATTGCGAGAGGAGCCTGGATGAGAAGGATAGTTTGTAGCGACCAAGGCGATACCATCATTGGAAGGTTTGTGAGAAGTAGAGACCTCTCGTTGTTTTTCTTCTTGCAGTAATAAGGAGTATGCTTTGTTAATTAAAGGAAGATGATTTATAAGAAGAAGTTGTCTTCAGATGGCAGAGTAACTTTCATTAAGCCCCATAAGAAATTGCATGAGGCGTTCCTGCTATTGAAAGGAAGGGAGATCCTTTACTGCTCCACAAGTACATACAGGGAGAGCAGAGTAGGAGGATAGTTCATTCCAATGTGATTTCAACCATGAGAAGTATATAGCAATGGTAGATTGAGCTTGTGTGTGAGAGCAAATGGAGCACTGGAGTTGAAATATGCGCGGGCCATTGCTTTGAGAAAAATGGTCATGGAGATCAATCCAAACAGCATAAGCACTGTCAGTGTAAACCACACTATTTGATAACTCTTTAGTGAGAGCATTGCGGATCCAAGATAGAACCATATGGTTGTATCAAGTCCATGAGGCAAAATAAGGAGCACTAGTGGAGGGCTGTAGGTAAGAGCCATCAATAAAGCATAGAGATGGGTCAATGATCAATGGCCCAGGTGGACTGACTCTTATACCATGACTAGTTGTGAAAAGCTTTCATGTTTTCATTGAGAAGAGGAATGTCATCTTACATAGTTAATTACAATATATATTAAGGAGATTGCTACAAGGTGGTCAATGGGGAAGGAATGGGGCAGGATTGGGAAAATATGGAATTCGAAGGTGTGGTCAGAGAATGGGAACTGGGGCAGAGGGTCTTTTGTTGGGAAACCAGGTGGTCAATGGGGAAGGAATGGGGGCGCATTTTTTTAGCGGCGATGACCGGTGCGTGGCGGAGAAATCTTATTCGGGTGTCGTTGTTTTTGCTTGTAAACTGTTGGCATCTTTTTTCTTGAGCATAAGGTGGCTGTGGAGAAAGATCTTTCGTGTCGGTTCTGCGAGGGAAGATGCTTCATCAGATGCAGAACATAAAAGGGTTGTTGTCAAAGAAAGGTGAGAATGGGGTTAATTTAAATGAGAGTAAAGGGGAAAAAGCCCGCCGGAAAGCTGAAGAGATGAGACAAGCCAGGTTGGAAAGGGAGATGCTTGAGGAGGAAGAAAGAAAGCAGAGGGAAGAGGTTGCGAGGTTAGTGGAGGAACGCAGGAGATTGAGAGATGAAAAATTGGAGGCGGAAAAAGAACGTGGCAAGGGATAGACTCCTGACAGAGAAAGAGACAATAGGAGAGAAGCAGAGAAGCGGCGACAGAAAAAGAGGAAGGAGAAAGACAAAGGTTCCAATAAAAGTAATTCTGACGGGGGAAGAGCTTGAAAGGAAGGTCAACAGGGAAAGCGAAAGAAAGCGTGAGTTTGAAAAGAGGAGTGAGATTGAAAGACGGGACCTTCAGAAAACCACAATGGAAAGTATCAGGCCACAGAGTTCGGAAATAGGGAATGGTATGAAAAATATATCGACTAATTTTAGCAGACCAAGTGGCGGTGGCAGCAGATACCTGGATCGGATGAAGGGTTCTTTCCTTTCTTCGTCTAAAGCTTTCAATGGAGCTACTTTTATTGGGAGGGGTGCTCATGCTTCTGCTACTGCTGCTATGAAAGTGAATAGACCTTCTGGTTCTGGTGATCATGTCCAAACTTCTACCAGTAGGAGAAAGGTACTTTCCTCCGAACACATTGCAGGGAAATTTACTTCAAATGGGGATGAAAAGCTTTCTGAGGCTGGTTCCCAACGGCCTGTTGTGTCAGATCTGCAACCACAGCCAATTGCCCCGAAAAAAACGTGGCAGCAACTATTTACCCGTTCTTCAGCAGTTACTTCGTCCTTGGATGCAAATACCATGTCTCTACCAAGTCCAAATCACCAAACAGAAGCTCGGAGCCCGCAATTACCTGATCAAGCACCACCAAAGTATCACTTGGATAATCCAATCCAATTTGGGTTGCCGTTACCTTTCTCTCCCTTATGTACCACTTCAATTAGTAGCTCGGTATCTCCTCCTGCAGCTGGATCTGTCTTTCCTCTTGTTGGAAATCCTGCACATGATTTTATATCCGAAGATGCAGAGCTTTTTGAAGACCCATGTTATGTGCCTGATCCAGTTTCTTTGCTCGGGCCAGTTTCAGAATCACTTGATAACTTCCCACTGGACCTGGGGACTGGGTTTGTGTCAAGTTCAGGATTGGAAAGGTCTCATGTTCTCAAGAATGTGTCAACTTCTACAGAAATCAGCAAGCCTTCTCCTATTGAATCCCCAATGTCAAAACTGCGGGTTGCCGAAGAAAGACATTTGGACCTGCCAGCTGGCTTTTGCCTCTAGGACAGAACAAAACAAACCAGGAAAATCTTGTGCATCCTTCAACCCACAAGGCTATTGTATCACAGTTTCCAAAGGAGAACCAAGTCCTTCCTGGTGCTAGTTCTCCTCAGAATGTTCGTGTTGGTAATGACCAGAGTGGTGGGACGTTTAGTCCTCTTGGTCCTGGCTCAAATGATACTGATCTGTGGCTACATAAAACTGTGTTGCAGCCATTGGTGGGTGATGGGGACAAACATTTCCCACCCCTTAACCTGAGGGAGGATATCTCACGGAACGAAATGACTTATGATTGTGTAAGAAAGGCAGGAGCTAGCCATCCATTTGAACAATCTCCAGGCAGTTGTTAGTCGAATAGAGACTGGGCTGTGCAAGGTCAAGTGGAAGGCGACGGAAATTCAACTCTAGCGATGCCCCATATTGGTGGCTTATTTTCCACCCCAGATGTACAGTCACTTTGGTCATTTAATTAAATAGAGAGAGAGGACACTCAACCACCGCCACTGTTCCAAAGGCAAAGCAGCCTCTTTTGAGAGCTCAGAAACTGGTTGCTCTGTAACTTCCTTCTTTAATGAGAAAGATGGTCACTTTATTTATTATTTAAAAATAAATAAATAAATAAATAAATAAATAAATAAAAAAAGATTGCTACAACTGTACAATAAATAAAATCTCGGATTCTATGTTAAAATAAGATAATACACGTTATTACAAATCTAATATATACCATGTTGGCCCCACATATCTTGACTTTCACTACATTTTATGAAAAATAAATAAAAATAGATGAGGACATTTTTTTAAGTTCTCTACAAAAGCACTTCCTGTATTAATTTTAAGTCGAGGAGGCATTATTTGGTAAAATGTGGATTCCAAATAAATTTAGGGGTAAATATCCCTAAAATGATCTATTTTAGCCTTTTAAATGATGTTTTTATAGAAAATATCATGATAAAAACTGGAGAAAAAATAAATAAAAGGCCCATATTTTAAAAGTACCACGAGATTATTGTGATACTATTGTTTGGATAAATTTTCCTACGAAATTACAGCAAGATTTCAAAATCTCCGCCATTTTTTCACAATGTTTACAAGTATACAATGGTTTTCAATTCTTTCAAGTGGGCCCATGGTTCATAAATCTAGACCATTGGATCACGAGGCCCACCATAGATACACAACGTTGGTTTAGCAATTTATTGAAGAACAGATAATAATCAACTCATGCATCCCTTCTGGCCCCAATGAATTATCACCGTCCAAATAGCTACTATGGAAGGCGTCACTTACGTCACTAGCATCTTTGAAGTTCTTCCCAATTATATTGTCGACATGAGAAACAAGTGCATCACCTAGATGTGGACAGATATCATTAGAATACAATTATTTAGCCATCTACGTGGACAGATTAGATCATTAGAATACAATTATTTAGCCATCCATTTGCTAAAAAATAATTGCTCCACCTAATCCAAAGCTTGGATCATGCATATCTGTGCTATACTGGTAACTAGAGCTTGGCATATCTGTGCTATCTGTGCTATACTGGTAACTAGAGCTTGGCATATCTGTGCTATACTGGTAACTAGAGCTTGGCACATCTGTGCTATACTGCTATATCTGTGCTATACTGCTATACGGCTATATCTGTGCTATACTGCTATATCTGTGCAATACTGCTATACTGCTATATCTGTGCTATACTGCTATACTGGTAACTAGAGCTTGGCATGTCACAGAGCTTGGCATATCTGTGCTATACTGCTATATCTGTGCTATACTGCTATACTGGTAACTAGAGCTTGGCACATCTGTGCTATACTGCTATATCTGTGCTATACTGCTATACTGGTAACTGTGCTATACTGGTAATTAGAGCTTGGCACATCTGACCCGATCCGGTGGATCCGACCCGATCAGACCCAATCTGATCCGAACCGACGGCCTGGATCGGTGCGGATCGAGTAGGGGCCCTTCAGATCTGACCGTTTTCGATCGGATCGAGATCGGGTCGTGGTTAATCCGGACCGACCCGATCCGAATGGAACTGGACTGATTCGATCTGGCTCGATCCGGAGTGGTTCATATCAATATTTCTACTTTTTCCTATGGTATGGTCCACTTGAGCTTTGGATATTCATCAATTTTGGGTTCAACCACTAAAATGATATGGAAAAATGAATGGACGACGTGGATAAACCACATGCATTCAAGGTGGGCCCCAACAGAGTTTACTCACTATAGTAAGAGGATTTGCCCATGTAGTACCACACGAAGCTAGCAGTAGCTAGCTGTAGGTACGTGTCGTGCGAAGACGAGCACTGACGTTCCTTGAGCTTCGAGTTGTACAAACAGTGAGATCAAAGTTATATAGCCCCACGGTGATGTATTTATCATATCTACACCATTCATATATTTTTAGAGATTATAATAGAGCATTATCCAAAAAAAGAACCATATCCAAAGATCATCTGGACCACACCGCAAATAATAGCTGAGAATGATTTTCATCGTTAAACAATTCGTAGGGCCCACCATAATGTTTATTTTCCATCCAATTTGTTCATAAGGTAATAGAGGCCCGTATTAAGAGGAAAAACAAATTTCAAATTAATTCAAAAAGGGTTTCAATGGTAGACGTTCAATCACCACAGCTTTTTTTAAGTGTGGTGCACTTGATAGTTAGATCTGTCTTATTTTTCATCTCAAGCCTTAAAATGAGCTCGTCAAATGGATGGACGGTTTGGATATAACACATACCTCATGATGAGATCCACAGAACTTGCTAACGTTACACCATGCACGAGAGTCCCGTGCACAGCACGTAACAACTGTTAGCGTGCTGTGCACCTACAAGGAGTTGTTTGACCTGCTGCTGGTGCACGGGATCCATGTACACGCACTTAGCCATTGGACAGTAGAAAAACATATGTCTGAATCCAAACCATCCAAATAGTGTGGCCCACTTGTGGATGGTGCATTTATTCATAACCAGATTGATAAAAAAATTATGCCTTTGATTAATTGGTGTACCATTGACTATTTCTTATGTTAGTCATCTGTCAGTTGCCTACTAATCAAAAACTTCAGATTGTAATATCAGTGTGATTTTTTGGGTCATGACACATCATATACAATGATAAACTATTTGGACGGTTTAGATTGAGTTGCATGTAGGCTGATACGTACAGTAGATTTGTGCATGTGTACAAATCATCATAGTCTGCCTAGTGACAACTTATTCAAGCCTTCTCTACATCTAAACCTAGAGCTACCAATGTCATAATTAAAATCACAACTGTACTCCTCGAGCTCCGAGTTGTACAAATGGCTCAAATGAGATCCACATTACGTGGGCCCCACAATGATGTATTTATTATATCCATACTGTTTATCAATTTTTCATGATCATTTTAAAGCATTTGGAAAAAAATGAATTATATCTCAAGCTCAAATGGACCACACCGAAAATAGCAACGAGGATAATGATTTTCACCTTTAAAAAAAATCGATTCGTACCCAATTCGATCCGACTCGGTTTTCCTGACCAAGTCAGACTCGGTTCGGGTTAGGCCAATCATACAACGGATCGGTTCGGGTCAGGCATTCCGAACTTGGTGCAGGATTGGATCGGGTTCGGATCCGGCCATATAGATTTCAGACCGAATCGGGTTGGACCGAATCCGGTCTGACTCGGTCCGATGCCCAGCTCTACTGGTAACATGTGACTGCATATTGATGGCCACGTTAACCTCGCACATGGGAATCGAATTGGCTGGTGTACCTAACACAACTATATAGATGTTGTATTGATGTCAGCAAGTTCCGTGGGTCTGATTACGAGGTCTGTGTTATATCCGAACCGTCCATCCATCTGGGGAGCTCATCTTAATGCTTTAAATGAAAAATAAGACAGATCTAATTATCAAGTAGACCATAATGCAAAAAGTAGTGGGAGATTGAACATCTACCATTGAAACCCTTTATAGGGTCATAGAAGTTTTGGATCAGTATGAAATTTGTTTTTCCTATTCATTCAAGTCTTTGTGACCCTATGAATAGATTGGATGGAAAATAAACGTTATGGTGGGCCCTAAGAATTATTTAACTGTGAAAATCATTATCTCCGCTGCTATTTGTCGTGTGGTCCAGATGATCTTTGGATATGATTTAATTTTTTGGATAATGCTCTAAAATGATCTCTAAAAATTGATAAACGGTGCAGATATAATAAATAAATCACTTTGGGGCCATGTAACTTTGATCTCCTTTAAACCGTTCGTACAACTCGAAGCTCGAGGAGCGTCAGTGCTCGTCTTTGCACGACACGCACCTACAACAGCTATATAGCTGATGTGTGGTACACCAGCCAATCCGCTTCCTCGCCCTCGCCCACGGGTTTCTTTCTTTATTCATCTGGGCAGGCGGTTCCTCTGCTAACCTGCGGTTTTCCTTCTTATTCTAGAGAATCATCTTGCTAATTAAGGTTCCTCTACTAGTTTTCCAACAATGATTCACGCGCCTGTACGATGTCATTCACTAGCCCCCAAGGTACTCTATACCAATTGTTGATGCAAAATCTGTTTTGCACTCTTGTAGCTCCAATCACTCTCGTCGAGCCCTATAAGCCTCCACAGGAGAAGGACAAAGGAGACCTTGGCTATAGTAGCGAACCCTCCGATACCAAAGTCAGGTTAGGAATCTGGGTCTAAGTAGTGTAGCTAGATGTAGGGCGTAAGATTTTGTGTACCTGTTCAGGTGCATTTGGTGGCTATTTATACCTTGCAATTGGAGTGGACGTGCCCGTATTTGTCAACACAATCTTAGCCACTAACCACGACTGACAAACGTGGGGACCTCGACGGTCATGCAGTTATTTTCGGATCATGCGTTACTAGGGCGTTACGCCGGTCGTTTCTCCATTCAGCCTGACTTAGCGATTGTGATACCCATATTCCTTCAATTAACCTCGGCGGACAACACCGACATCATACCTCGGAATAGATTCTGAGCTAGGGCATTACGCCGGTCGTTTCTCCATTAAGCCTGAATAGTGTCGAGACGAGTATAATCCCGTCAGGTCTCGCTACTCGGAGTTTCTCGAAGGCAGGACGCGCTCCAAATTTTCCCATAACAGGAGCCCTCACTCTCTGAGTACGATCTCGGGCTCGGAGAGTAAATACATGGGGAAAATGATCCACGACCCGTTACACTGTGAAGAGTCGGTTTGTTTGAAGTGTACGATCGTAATTATGGTTACCTACTATTAGGGTGGCGTACAATCGCGACTCTTCGACTACGAGCCTGTAATTGACGGACACGTGATGACAGTTGTAAACACGAATCGTCAGATTAACTGTGGGGCTGCCGCATGGATTCCAAAGGACGGAATGACGTCGTTACGGCTACTCGATGTCAGTAGCGCGTGGCTCGGCTTTTCCTTGGCTAATGGTCCGTCACCACGTGTCCCGCAGGCTTGGCTTATGATGGTTCAGCTTCGGATACATCGATTCGTCATGATTGGGGACGACAACCTTGGGCTATATAAGCCCCTATACCCCTCCCTAGAGCAGCTTCATTTTCAATTGTCTGTGAAGGCGCTTGCTGTAAAAGTTACCCTGAGCAGGCAATTTCCAGTGAGTCCTTCCTCCTCTCGGCCTTCTTTCAGTTTTCCCCTTTTCATTTTCAATCTACAATGTCGAACAGATCGCATGAGATTCGGGAGGGATACGCGTATGAGGGCGACTCTGGGCAGCAGAGCTCGGACTCCATGCTTGAGGCCTCCGAGGGTCCCTTGGAGGCGGTGCCTCTCCATCCTCTGCCCAAAAGGGGTAAAGGTCCTTAGGCCGGTGCTCGTCCCAAGGGCGCAAAAATAATACCCCGAGATCTGATGAGGAGAGCTATCGCTGGGCCTTTAGGTGGTCGAGCTACGAAACTCGTCCCTGGGGGCTTAGTGCTCGTTGAGTCCTAAATGGCTTGGGTTCGCGAGGAGTTCCAGATCCCTGACTCTGTCCACATATAAGCCCCTGCCCCTCATGATGCCCCTGGGGACCTTGCTGCGGGTGACGTCGCCATCTTCATTTGCGCTCTACAATGTGGGCTTCAGCTTCCATTGCATCCCTTCTTGCGCGCTGTAACAACACGCCTGAAGCTAGCCCCGGGCCAACTCATCCCCAATGCCTAGAGAATTTTGATGATGTTATACACAATATGGCACCAGGCCAAGAACTAGGAGCTGACGCCCGACGAGTTCCTGTCGCTCTACCAGGCCGAACACAATCGTACCGAGCCGTGCTGGTATTATTTTGCTGCCCGGGCCTATTAGGGTTCCGGCCTCATCCTCAAACTTCTTTCTTCCAACAAAGATTGGAAGAACAAATAGTTCTGGGCTTCGGGTGAATGAGAGCCCCCCAACTCTTCCTTCATGATTTTTTTACCTGAGCTATTCTGACCGATCCCTTTTCTTCTATAGAATACCTAAAGGGAGCCTCCCAACTCTCATCTCTTCTCAAAGCTCAGGTTGTTCACCACTCCAAGTATTGGGTCACGATGTAGTAATAATCTCGGTAAGACCAAGGTCGAATCCACGGGGTTTGAACCTTGTACGTAATCTGAAAGTTACTAAAACTAGAACAAGAAGAAGATGTAATCTAAATCAGGAAATTTTAAGAGAATAATTGTGAATAACTATAACTAAAACTTGTAAAATTCAAAGGTGGGAAACTAGGGTTTCCAAAGATCCACTTGTAATCAGGGAGATCTATGCTTGATTCACGAACTCAACTAGATTTAGAGTCCTATCTCCATCCAATTGGAAGATATTTCATTCAAATATGAACTTCCTTTGATCTGGTTTTCAACAGAATGATAGGTATGAGAATTAAAATTGATTTCATCACAAAACCATGCCCATGAGACAAAGCAAACAACAGAATTTAACCAATCCACAACCAATCTAAGGGAATTATGAACGTTAGGAAGGGTTCCATCATCCAACCATGTCCATGAGACGATGGTGAACAACAGGATTCCCCAGTTCACAATCCTAATAATGAAAAGAACATACTCAGAGCTATCGTAGATCCATTGTGATTTAAGTCACAATAAACCATTAAAAACTTAAAGCATTCCTTATAATCAAACTATAATCGAAGTCAGATCAATGTAAACATGAATCAAGCCATAGAAAACACCCCATCACGCTAGGGGTGCACACGATTCGGTTCGGTCCGGTTCTGGGGTGAAACCGGAACCGAACCGTTCTTTACGGTTTTAGGATTTTCGGAATCGGAACCGGACCATTAGCATCCTAGAACTGAACCAGAACCAGATCGTGAAAACTGGTTCGGTTCCACGGTTTTGGGCTTTTTATAATCTAGCTCAATTGCATGTTCTATTTTATAATTTAGCCCATGTCCATTCTTGTTGTGATCCACTTGATGAATGGTTTAGATATTGTATATGGTGTGAAAAAGTACATTTATGAAAACAAGCAAAGGGTGCATTGTAAACCATGAATCATGAGTTAAATATACAACTAAAATATATTGTAAACTCACGGTTCCAAGTTCGGTTCCACGGTTCGTTTCCAAGTTCGGTTCCACAGATTGGATCTACGGTTCGGATTCACGGTTCGGATCATGGTTCAGTTTGGTTCTACATACCCCCAAACCAGAACCGAACCGAACTAAACGGTTCTTTAATTTTTGGAATTGGAACCGGTGCACTCTAGAACCGGACCAAACCGGACCACTTGGTTGGTTCCAGTCCGGTTCTACGGTTCTACTGGTTCGATGTGCACCCCTACATCACGCTACAAGCTTCACATCTTAGCCCTAGCTAAGAGGTTTAGCTCATCATAGACATGATGACACTAAAGGCTCTTAAAAATATAAAGGAACGAAGAAAAAAAAACTAAAGAGGAAGGATAGGGAGAACTCCTGGCCGTCCACTTCTCTCTCTCTTTCTCTCTCTTCCTCCATAGCTTCACACGTCCAAAGATGATGATGGTCCTTTCTCGTTCTCTTTTATAACCATCCTTAGGTCGGTCTGCTAGGAGTGTGTAAGTAGTGAGAACGTGCGTAAGCAGCAGGCAGTGAGAATTTATGCAGTAACAGTGCCGCGGATCCTTCTCCCGCAACCTGTTTTCGTAAAAAGGAGATCCTGATGCGGGATCCATTCCTTTCATCCTTCTTAGGCTTGATCGGTTGTACCATGAGAAGGTTTTGAACAGCCAGGATCATTAAACCGATCTTGGCCATGGACACAGAACAGCCCGGATCATCCGAGTCTCTCCGGATGTGTGTAATGCGTAAGGAATGCGAAAAACAGAATCTTTCGACGTCAGTGGGGCCCATAATCGACGTTATCAGAGAAATCCACCCCATTCATTGAATTCGTGGTGAAATTTCAGTCAGGAATGAACGGTTTTGCTCGAGTTTGGTGCGGCCCACTGTATCAAATCATGCTGTCGTTCATCCTACGTTTGATAGTGATCAACGTGTGTATACATGCATGGGACTAAAAGGACTCCATGGCTAGGGTCGTGGCTACCCCTGGACAAAATGAACGGTCCGGATCAACCATCGGGACGATGGTGGTGGCCCACTACACATCACAGCGTCTGGATGTGCAGACGTTGTGGGAAAGTCGAGCGTGGGTCGGGTCAAAGGACCTTTGATTGGATCCACGGTTTGGTGTGGTGCCTGTGCACGTGTGCTATTCACATGCACACCCTCAAGGTGGGGTCCTCAGTGATGTTTTGATGAATCCATTTTATCCATCCTCTTTTTCATCTAATTTAAGGGATTGAGACCAAAATCGATGCATATCCAGATATCAGGTGGGCCCCAAATCAATGATTTATGGCTGATTTTATCTGTTGGTCTACTTCTACAATGATCTAAGGGCTGAATTTTGACGTGCATGGTTAATTAAGGGTCCTCGGGCCAAATATAAAGTTTCGAGCCAAATGGATGGTGGGAACGTTGTGATCTTTTATTCAGAACGATTTTCAAGCATCTTTATCATTAATCACTTGATTTTCTTGGATCTTTGGCATTTGACACTACCAAAAAAAGGGGCAAAGGATTCAGACCGTGTTACTTTTTTGCTACGGATATAAACCTTAGCTATATTTGTTACGGTTTTAATCTGTAGCTAAACAGTGGATACGCCATTACTACCTAATAGTGTTGTAAGGGGCTCTTTGAGGCCTAAAAAAAAAACTATATGCTCTATCTAAGTCGTCTATATATTTTTAAATATTACTTTAGACGTTGAAAAAAAAAATCAGCTAGATCTAAGGCTCAAGTGGACCACACGCCAAGAAACATTATAACTTGATTTACAGTTGCTTCTTATGGTGTGGTCCAATTGAGCCTTAAATATACTTGAAAAATTATTTTTTGAAGTAAAATAATTTATTAAAATTATATATCAAAATGGATTAATGAAACACATCATGGTGGACCCCACAGAGTCTCTAATCGACCGTCCGTCAAAAAGCCCCAAAATTTGGGCGGGTGGTCTAAAACCATAAGCGTCAGTCTCTCCATTTCTCTCATCTCTCTCCGTCTCTCTCTCTCTCGCCCAGTCTCCCTCCGTCTCTCTCTCTCTCTCTCGCAATCTCTCTCCGTCTCTCTCTCGCGCAATCTCTCCCTGTCTCTCTCTCTCTCACGCGCAATCTCTCCTCTCTCTCTCTCTCTCTCTCTCTCTCTCTCTCTCTCTCTCTCTCTCTCGCGCGTGCAATCTCTCTCCCTCTCTCTCTCTCTCTCTACCGCAACCCACTGCCGCCCAAACTCTCTCTCGCGCACTCTCTCTCCTTGTCTCTCTCTGTCTCGCGCACTCTCTCCCTGTCTCTCTCTCTCTCGCAATCTCTCTCCCTGTCTCTCTCTACCGCAACCCAGCTTCCCTGTTCTACCACAACCCAGCTGCCCTACGACGGCGTAACTGTGCTCCGACCACACCTCATCGGCCTACAAATTCAACGGATTAGGGTTTCCACTTCTGAAAGGTGAGATTCTCTTTCTTTTTTATTTTCAGGATTTCTTCTTTGAAGTTCTATGACTGTTTATTTTGATATTGATGTTGCTCACCAAGTGTTTGATGAAATGACTCAACGAGGTGTTGGGTTTTCCTTGTTTCAGTTGTGTATGGTTTGGCTACAAAAATTAAGGGTGAACATCTTTGCATCAACTGTTCTATTTGTGTGGCCTACTTGAATCAAATATCAGCTTGATATTTTGAATCTTTAACTAGAATGAGATTACAAATCTAATGGTTGGACGGGATCTTATATATACATCACATGGTGGGCCTTATAAAAAATCAATGTTAGCCTCCCTCTCCCGCTGGTGGCTCCGAGCATAGGGCCTCCCCGCTCATCATTCCAAGAAAAGGGGCATTTGCCAAAACAATAAAAAAACACAAGTGAAGATAGGTATGGCATGGTATCATTATTTAAAGGGTTGTAAATTTATTTTTATCATTTATCAATTAATTTTCAAATTTCTAAAATTTATTTCTATTTTTTATTTTCTCCCTTGGATTCGAGGTATCTCTATGAGGAGTCCAAAGAAACTCCGTGAATTCAGAGTAGTTATCCCCTTGAGGAAGATGGTGATCGACCTCATCATGCCCATCCCTGTGTCATTAGGCTACCTAACCATCTACACCTACTTATTCCCCATCAAAACATCAGAAATGGCTTGGGAAGATTTGGCCACCATCTAATATCAAATCATAACTAGTTAAAAGAAAAAGATAAAGAGCAAAGAAGAAGAAGAAGAAAGGAAGATGTACCCAGCTGAAGTCTCTCTTTAAAAGCTTAAGAAGCAATTTGGTTTCTGCAGAATAAAAATATATAATTCAAATACATAGTGTGCATTTATTGCACCAAGTATCACGACATTTCTTGATTGTGCAAGATCTCATGAAATTTTGCAATATTTGGTGCAACTAAACTGGCAGTAAAAACAGAATTATAGCGTGAAAGAAAAAGAGAAGAAGAAGGGTTACAGAGTACAAAAATTAACTCTAGTGATGCAAACTAGCTGTAATTTATTGTGTTGATGCTGATTTTCATGTATGAAGCGATGGTGTCTGAAATTTCTTGTTGGGCTCAAAGGAAGTGAGACTTTGGTCTGTTCGTTGAAACTTATTTTCAGCACTTAATACTGAAATAGGCCTTTTTAAGTGAATTTTCCTAATTAAAATGGTTTGATAAATTTCAAAATTTAAGTGCTTAACTTGGATTTTCACTAACAATGAATTAATTTTAAGCTTTCCTTCTTTGACTTAATACTTAACATGGAATGCAGTAAGTGATTTCAAGTTAAAATATTTTCTAAATGGCAACTCTACCCTCTTCGTAGTTCCCTGTTCAAGCTTTCTGTTCTAAATGTGTAACTACTAAGTTGAGCAAAGTTCTTTAAGGCGTCATGATGTATGTATCATATCTACTGCATCCATCCATTTTGCCACATTATTTTAGGGCATGAACCAAAAAAAAAAAAACAGGCAAACCCGAGGCTCAAAAGGACCGCACCACAAAAAGTTGTGGGGGCAATGATTCCCACCATTGAAACCTTCCTAAGACCACCATGATGTTTTTTAGCCGTCCAACCTGTTCATAAGGTCACACAAGTTAGGATGAAGGGAAAACTCGAATATCAGCTTGATCCAAAACTTTGGTGGCCCCAAGAAGTTTTCAATTCTTCAATCCCCACTAGTTTCTGTGATGTTGTCCACTCAAACTTTGAATCTGCCAAATTTTTGAGCTCGTGATCTAAATTAGTATGAAAAATATATAAACGGTGTGGATCTAGCACATACGACATGGTGGGGCCCACAGAACTTTATCACAGCAACAAGGTAACTGCAAGGTGCTGTGTTCTGTTAGGCAATCCTATTCCCGCTGAATGCGGATTTCCTACCAAAACCGTTGCAAGTTATTACGGAGAAAAGTTAAGTGGGGTCAACCATGATCTTTGTGAGGAATCCACTCGGTCCATCCATTTTGCTAAATGATTTTAAGTCATGAGACAGAAAATGAGGCAAATCCAAAACTTAAGTGGGCCGCATGATAAGAAATAGTGGGTAGGAAAATGCCTACCACTGACGCCTACCTGTGTCCACTACAATTTTTATATGGCATCCATACTTTCATAAGGTCATTCTTACTAGGATGAAATGAAAACACAAAAATATTAGCTTAATTTAAAACTTCTCTAGCCCTACAAATTTCAACTGTGTACATAAATACTCATTGTTTCCTCTCATGCTGCTCACTCGAGTTTTGGAATGCACCATTTTTAGTGTCATGTCTTAAAATGATCCGGAAAAATGCATGGACAGGGTGTCACCCAACTTCACGTCACAGTAACTTCAGGCAAGAGGCTTTAATTCCCACGAAACTGGGGTCCTGGCAGATTAGGTGTTACCTGGGTATCATGGTGGGTGTTGTTGTGACCATGATCCGTCTTGATAAATATATTTTATATCCATGCTATCCATCTATATATTTTTCTATATTTATTTAGGACATGTGCCTAAATGAAACATATACAAATCTCAAGTGAATCACACCACAGGAAACAATGATCATTGAATGCCCACCATTAAAAGCATCTTAGGACCCACCGCAATGTTTATTTGCCTTGCAACCTATTTTTAAGGTCACGTAGACATGGATGAGGGAATAGGCAAATGTTAGCTTAATCCAAAACTTTTTTGCCCCCGGAAAGTTTTTAACGGTGGGAATTCGATCCTTGGGGTGTGGTATGCTTGAGATCAGGATTTTCTTCATTTTTATGACCATAAATATCCTAAATGATCCAGAAAAATGAATGGACTGTGTGGAACACATATATCAAGGTGGGCCCATGGTCTTATGTTTCTCCCGTGACAACTAATCCACTCCAGCTTATGAATGACAAAAATTAGGTGGGGCCATTGTAATGTTTGTGAGAAATCCACCCCATTCATTCATTTTTTTCAAATCATGTTAAGATATGGGGCCAAAAATAAGGTTGACCCAAAACTCAGGTGGGCCTCATGATAGGAAAAGTGAGGATTGAACGTCCATTGTTGAAATATTCTTAGGACCACTGAAGTTTCAAATTTGGCTAATATTTTGGTGTTTTCAATTCCTACTAATAGGAATAACCTTGTGAACGGTACGGCTTGCATATAAACATCCTATAGTAGGTTTCAATGGTAGCCATTTTCCTTACCCACTTTTTTATGTCATGCAGCCCACTTGAATTTTGGATCCGCCTCACTTTTTGGCTCATGTCCTTAAAAAAGTGGTAAAATGGATGGAGGAGGTGCATTTCTTGGTGGGTCAACTCCTCATCGCCGGAAGCTCCTGGGAAGGCTCTCATTGGCAATCAGCACTTTGAACATGTGGTCCGGTGAAGGATTCAGATTGCATAGTACATAACATGCGACCACCGAGTGGGTAGTATGGTGATGTAGCAAAGTTGTGTTAGCCCACACAGCTTTCATCTTATACTACACGGAAGATATAAATTGAGATAATAGGAGAAAATATGACAAATTATTAATTTTAACTTTTCAGACATGTTTTGTCCATTTATTAAACAAAGTTTAATGAAAAAATGCTTATTTTCAAATATCAGTACTTTTTTCAAATAAACCACGTTATGAATCCATCACATCAATACTTCCATTCTAAAAGCATGTTTTCTGTAATGGGGCACTTTTTGTAGGTATGGAAGCACTGGAAAAATAACACAGTTTTAGAGGTGATTGATCCAACTATAAGTGAATCTTTCTCAAGCAGCGTGATGGATAGGCCCGCCACGCCTCTGATTGGTCTGTGCTCCCTGTTGCTAACATCGTTACAGATCGTGATGGATTGCAGAGTGTGCTACTATTCCTATTTACATACCTATCAATTCTGAAAAATGCTCCCATCAGTTCAAGTATTGCGCAAGTTGGTCTTGTTTGTTCATGTTGATCCCTAGCAGTTAGTGCAAGTATCTTATTTGCCTTTGGTGTTAGCAAATCATGTTGATCTTGGGAACTGAGATCTTCTAGATGAGCATCGAATTGCTTGCCTTAGAGCTTTTATTCTAAGTTCCCAATGACCATTATTATCTGAGTTCATGACCATTTTCTGTTGCAAATTGCTTCATGGGCTTGTTCAATGTGAGTCATCCCTTTTTTTTTTTATTGATCTTTATTATTTCACTTGTGCAGGCACTGTTGTAGACAAATGTAGTAGTATTATTGAATGGGCAGCACTTTCTTACACTTTCAAATTAATGCGAATGAGCCTCAATGACATATGATATGTGCATTAGAATAGATTAATCGCACATATGTACATATATTATATTATTATTAGAAATTATTGGTAACTTCTCTTTTATATAGATTTTGTATTTTTAAAAGCTCTAATTTTTATTGGTAACTACGTTCAAGTGAATGGTTAGACACTTGGAGCTGATGAACTGATGACACTTGGAGCTCATGAGACTGCAATTTAAAGGCTACTTCCTCATGAAAGAGTTGCTATATAATTAGTTACAAATTTCTCAATTCTTTTCTACGAAACTATTGCAATTTGATTCAGGTAGTGCTTCCAAATGCTGTCCTAATTAGCAGAATTTTGATGGAAGATTTTGAATTTTGTTGGAATTTTTATTTCCTACAGCCTTTATATCCACGGTTCGATTTTCACAGAGGGCCACATGTCCTCATGGAAATTGGTTGCTCCATCACATGTGGAATCTACTGTCCATCCACTTCCAATCTATTCAAATTTCCTAAGATGAAACCCTTTAGGTCTGATTCCTTTTTGTTTCTCCTTTTATATATATATATATATATATATATATATATATATATATAATAATATATATATATATATATTTAAAATACATATTACCAACCTGATCTTGTTGATGACAATGTAAGACTCCATTTGGACTTTATGGCATTGGGTTTGGATTACAAAACTGATAATTCTGCCTCCATTTTTAAATGCACTAGGCTGACTTCACTTTAGAGGAGCTTCATACTTGGAAGGTTTCGATAAATCTCAAAGTATGTGAGGCCCTTCTCTTTTGTTTAATGAAATTCTAGTGAGTAACAAGCATGTCAAGTGTTTGATGAAATTCCTGAAACAAATGTGTATGGTATTATCAGGTCTATTGAAGATTCCTGAATTGGACTGCAATGCATCGATCTTGTTCATCTCTGTTTCTCTCCATAAATGTATATATGTATGTATGTATATATGTATTCTTCTCCAGATAACTAAAAACAGAGAAGGCAGAAAGAATTTCTATCATTTACTGTTTAAGAGTTTAATTAAGGACAGCCCATCCACTGGAAATTTTTCTACATGTTTTTTTAATCCTTTTAGGTTTCCTAATGCTGAAGTGGGTGAGGTTCCTATAGCATGTCATACGCTCACCCAAGAGCTCACTGACTGAAGAACATGTTAAGGAATTTATTGCAAAGCAGGTATGGGCTTCTCACCTTTGTTCCAGATCATCACTATTTTATTTACTGCTTGTTTGTCCAATGTCAGGCCTATTTGTGCTTCTTCTGGTGCATGATTGTCCAGCATGAGTGTTTGGCACATGGTAATTTTGTAGGAATGTGAAAGTACCTCTTAGAAAGAGAGTTATGAAAGTTGTTTGGTTGGGTCCTATTTTCTCTTTATATCCATGATAGTATGACCTTATGAACCAATTATATGACAAATAAACATCATGTGGGCTTTAGAAAGGTTTTGGCTTTCAACTGTTGAAGTCTGTTAGAACCATTATTTCATTTGGTGTGATCCACTTGAGCTTTAGATCTCTCTCTCTCTCTCTCTCTCTCTCTCTCTCTCTCTCTCTCTCTCTCTCTCTCTCATCTCTCTCTCTCTCTCTCTCTCTTTTTCTTCTTATGCACTGAAATGAGCTGGCGGTACAAAATGGATGGCATGGATATGACATACTCATCACTGTGGGCTCAACCTTCAAACTTTTTTTAAGCTGAAAAATTAGCACTTTCAGGTGCATTTTTCAGCTGCTTTCAAACTGAAAAACCAGCCAACATCAAGTGCATTTTTCAGCTGTTTCCAAGCTGAAAAATCAGCCAACATCAGGTGCATAAATCAGCTATTTCCAAGCTGAAAATTCAGCCAACATCAGGTGCATTTTCCAGCTGTTTCCAAGCTGAAAAATCAGCCAACATCAGGTGCATAAACTAGCCAACATCAGGTGCCTTTTTCAGCTATTTCCAAGCTGAAAAATCATCCAACATCAGGTGCATAAACCAGCCAACATCAGGTGCATTTTTCAGTTATTTCCAAGCTGAAAAATCAGCCAACATCAGGTGCATAAATCAGCCAACATCAGGTGCATAAATCAGCCAACACCAGGTGGTTCTATAAATCCCCGTGATGAGTGGTGGTCTACATTGAATGAAAACAATGTAAAAGATTGGATAGTGAGGGCTTCCAAACAGGTAACAATTTTGCAGTGTGGTCCATGTGTGGAGCCAGTCAGATCTATCATCCAGATGCCATGTGCCCACTTGTATGGACTCTGGGTTCAGGACACTACAAACCTTGAGGCCTACGACCCGATAATTCCTACATAATCAGTTCACGTAATGTATTTGAAGTGTTGCCAGCAATAGGAAAAGATTATTAGCAAATGAGAGCCATATATGAGAGATGCTGCTATGTGATCTTCCTTGCAGCATTGTTGTTGGTTTTTTCTTATTTTTTGATCTGGTAGGCAATGGGCCTACAGATGAAG
Organism: Magnolia officinalis; assembly: GCA_021015155.1. NCBI lineage: Eukaryota > Viridiplantae > Streptophyta > Magnoliopsida > Magnoliales > Magnoliaceae > Magnolia > Magnolia officinalis. The sequence continues at coordinate 75,925,779 of JAJHSJ010000003.1, forward strand.
TGGACAGATCCATGTGAGAGGATCCTTATAGACTCCATTTGCATGAATTTCCTTAGCTAGATTAGATAATGAAACTATTGAGTATTGGGTTGATCTGTTCATCTATGCTTTATTCCTAAGCTATGATGGTTGCTAAACATTGGTGTGTATCAGGTTAACTCTGCAAAAACCATTGATAAAGATGTTAAAGATCTGAAAGCCAATCTGAGTAATGAGGCAGTGTCTGACATGTCTCTAGAAGCAAAAATAGTCGACCGGTCAGTATGAAGTGCAGAGGCAACTCTGAAGGGTATATTGAAGGTAATGAATGTTCAGGGTTCGACAATCTATCATGTAAAAAGCCACCTACAGGTATTTCAGTTTTTTTTTCCCATGAATTATCGTATCTTAACAATTCATTCAGCTGCTATCACACTCGATTACTTATGTATTCAGCTTCTCATGAATTACCTAGATCTTTAATGTTAAATCAGTTCCAATGCCATTTGATACCTAATAGTTTTGTATGTGGTCGTAACTTAAAGAAATATCAGATCTCAAGCAAACGTGTGCAGGTAACTGCATATTTGTCCATTGACACACAAAGTGTCACTTTGTGTTTCCTTTTTGAGAAACAGGAAAGCATAATTCATCTTCTGTTTTCACATAGCACAATTCACTTTGTGTGTTATTGTGATTGCGACTTCTTCAACTGCCAAAGAGAGAAAAAGTTAATGGTATATATATTAATATATATATATATATATATATATATATATGAGGAACGCTCAGCTACGCACCAGTTCGCACGTCATTATGTGCGAACTTTCCTATTAACCGTAGGATAAGGTAGACGGTTTGGATGAAGGCGCTCTTAGCGCAAGCCTAAAAAAGTGAGTTTCCTTCTCTCGCACGCCTCTTCACCCCCTCTCCGAAGGATGCGGCGAAAGCCTTTTACATAAAATTCTTTTGCTAGGATGCTAGGTGGGTCCCACCAATATGTTAATGATAAATCCACGCCGTCCTGCATTTTTAAAAATAATTTTATGATATGACCCCAAAACTAAGGTAGATCAAATTCTCAAGTGGGCCACACAGTGCTTATTGAACTCTCACCAATAAAAACTTCCTGGGGCTACCAAATTTTTAGATCAAGCTGATATTTGCTTTTTTTCCATCATCTAGGTCTGCATGACCTAATGTACAGGTTGGATGTCAAATAAATATCACGATGGGCCCTAAAAAATATTTAACAGTGAGAATCATTATCAGCACTGCTTCCTGTGGTGTGGTCCACTTGAGATTTGGATCTGCCTCAGTTTTGGTTTATGCCCTGAAATGATAAGGAAAAATGGATGGACGGGGTAAATTTTTCAAAAACATCATGGTTGGCCCCACATAGATTTTCAACCAACCTTGCAAATTGTGAGCGCAATTAGGGGGCAGATTTGATTTCACGTGAAAGCCTTTCGCAAGAAGTCACCCGCGCAAGGATGCTGGGTGGGGCCCACCACCATTTTTTGGGAAATATACTCCATTCATCTGTTTGTCAAGCTCGTTTTAGGAAAATCGACCCAAAAATGAGGTGGATCCAAAATTAAAGTGGGCCACACGAGAGGAAAAATTAGAGAAAGAAATACCTACCGTTGAAACCTTACTGGGCTCCGCCTTGATGTTTATATGCCATCAAAACCGTTTATAAGGTCATTAACACAGGGATGAAGTAAAAATATAGAAAATTTATCCTGAAAAAAAGTTTTTATGATCATAAAAATGTTTTAACGGTTCTCACTGAAACCCTACTGTTTCCTCTCGTGTGGCCCAGTCAAGTCTTGGATCCACCTCATTTTTTGCCGCCTATCCTAAAATTAGCTTACAAAACGGATGAACGGAATATATTTTCCAAAAACATGGTGGTGGGCCCCACCCAACATCCTTGCTCAAAACGCGTACCAAAACGCTACTGAAATCAAACGCGGCTTTAGCATGAAATCCCCGGACGCGGATTTCCTGCAAAACCCTTTCGCAGGAAGTTCCTGCGCAAGGATTCTAGGTGGGGCCCGCTGCGATGTTTCTGAGAAATCAAATACGTCCATCCGTTTTTCGACCTCATTTTAAGGCATGCTACCAAAATTGAGGAGGATCCAAAACTCAAGTGCCATAGGAGATGAAACAGTGGGGAAAGGAATTCCTACCGTTGAAACCTTCCTAGGCTCCAACTTGCTATTTATATGCCATCTAAACCGTTTATAAGGTCATTTTCACTCCGATAAAGTGAAAAAATCAAAAAATTATATTGTTAAAAAACTTTTATAGACATATAGATATTTCAACGGTGATCACTAAATATCCATTGTTTTCTCTCGTGTGCCCATTTGAGTTCTGGATCCTCATTATTTTTATATCACCTCATAAAATGAACTTCAAAAATGGATAGAGGGGTTGGATTTCTCACAAACATCTAAGTGGGACCCACACAGAATCTTGCGCAGGAACTTCCTGCGAAAGGGTTTCGCAGGAAATCCGCGTCCGAAATCCGCGTGCCAAAACGGACGCGGATTTCCTGCGAAAGCCTTTCGCAGGAAGTTCCTGTGCAAGGATGCAGTGTGGGGCCCACCACCATATTTTTTGGGAAATGTACTCCGTTCATCCCTTTGGTGAGCTAATTTTAGGAAAATCGACCAAAAACGAGGTGGATCTAACACTAAAGTGGGCCACACGAGAGGGAAAATTGGGAAAAGAAAAACCTACCGTTGAAACCTTTTTGGGCTCCACCTTGATGTTTTATGCCATCCAAACCGTTTATAAGGTTATTAACACAGGGATGAAGTGAAAATACAAAGAATTTAGCCTGAAAGAAAGCTTTTATGGTCATGAGAATGTTTCAACGGTTCTAACTGAATCCCTAATGTTTCCTCTCGTGTGGCCCACCTGAGTCTCGGATCCACCTCGTTTTTTTTTTTTTTTTTGTAGATTGTCCTAAAATTATCTTGCAAAACAGATGAATGGAGTATATTTTCCATAAACAATGGTGGTGGCCCCACCAGCATCCTTGCGCAGGAACTTCCTGCGAAAGCATTTCGCAGGAAATCCGCGTCCTACCAAAACGCTACTGAAGTGATGTGGCAAAACGGCATTGGTTAGATACCAATGGCATGTTCCTGGGTTTAAATGCTACTCCGTTAGATCCGCTACCGGATCTTTCTCCGTTTCCGCCGTGCACCCGCTCGGCCATGAAACTGGATTTTCATACTGAGAAAATTCAGTTGGCCCACTGAAATTTACGTGATTTATCCACACCTTCCATCTGTCTTTCCATCTAATTTTAGGCGTTGAACCCAAAATTGAAGCTTGTAAAAATCTCAAGTGGACCATACAACAGGAAACAGTGGAAATAATGATTTCCACCGTTGAAACCTTTCCAGGCCCCACAGTGATGTTTATTTTTCATCCAAACTGTTCAAAGGATTAAAAAAAAAAAAACATGATGAAGGTTAAAAATATATATATATATAAAATCTTGATCCAAAACTTCTGTGGCCCCCAAGAATTTTTCAACGGTAAATTCAATTCACACTGTTTCCTTTGGTGTGGTCGATTTTAGCCTTTGATATGCTTAGGTTTTGAGCTAAGGCCCTAAAATTATCTTATAAAATGGATGGACAGACTGGATAAAATACATAAATCACGGTGGACCCCACGGAGTTTACTCGGTACGGTGGCTCCTCAACCTTCGCCAAAATCCAATCCGCGTCAACCTCAAGATTTCATGCGAAAGCCTTTGGCCAGAATTCCGTGAGCAAGGATGCTGGGTGGGGCCCACCACCATGTTTTTGGAAAATATATTCCGTTCATCCGTTTGTAAGCTAATTTTAGGATAGGCAGCAAAAAATGAGGTGGATCAAGACTTGACTGGGCCACACGAGAGGAAACAGTAGGGTTTCAGTGAGAACCGTTAAAACATTTTTATGATCATAAAAACTTTTTTTCAGGATAAATTTTCTATATTTTCACTTCATCCCTGTGTTAATGACCTTATAAACGGTTTTAATGGCATATAAACATCAAGGCAGAGCCCAGGAAGGTTTCAACGGTAGGTATTTCTTTCTCTAATTTTCCCTCTCGTGTGACCCACTTTAATTTTGGATCCACCTCATTTTTGGTCGATTTTCCGAAAACGAGCTTGACAAACAGATGAACGGAGTATATTTCCCGAAAACATGGTGGTGGGCCCCACCCAGCATCCTTGCACAGTGACTTCTTGCGAAAGGCTTTCACGTGAAATCAAATCTGCCCCCTAATTGCGCTCACAATTTGCAAGGTTGGTTGAAAATCTAGGTGGAGCCAACCATGATGTTTTTGAGAAATCTACCCCGTCCATCCATTTTTCCTTATCATTTCAGGGCATAAGCCCAAAACTGAGGCAGATCCAAATCTCAAGTGGACCACACCACAGGAAGCAGTGCTAATAATGATTCTCACTGTTAAATATTTTTTAGGGCCCATCGTGATATTTATTTGACATCCAACCTGTACATTAGGTCATGCAGACCTAGATGATGGAAAAAAAGCAAATATCAGCTTGATCTAAAAATTTGGTAGCCCCAGGAGTTTTTATTGGTGAGAGTTCAATCAGCACTGTGTGGCCCACTTGAGAATTTGATCTACCTTAGTTTTGGGGTCATATATAAATTATTTTTAAAAATGCATGGACGGCGTGGATTTATCATTAACATATTGGTGGGACCCACCTAGCATCCTACCAAAAGAATTTTATGTAAAAGGCTTTCGCCGCATCCTTCGGAGAGGGGGTGAAGAGGCGTGCGAGAGAAGGAAAACTCGCTTTTTTAGGCTTGCGCTAAGAGCGCCTTCATCCAAACCGTCTACCTTATCCTACGGTTAATAGGAAAGTTCGCACATAATGACGTGCGAACTGGTGCATAGCTGAGCGTTCCTCTATATATATATATATATATATATTTGCAGCTAGATGAATGGGTCCTCTGTAGGATCTACCGGAAGCAACATGCGTTGAAAGTTATGGAGCAAAACAAGAGGAGCCAGCACTGAAAATGTGACATCGACTGCTGTGGATGATAGCGATCCACAACCATTAAAATTTCCAAGACCATGTTCGCTGTCTCATTTGTTAGAGTTGGATTACATGTCCCGCCTTTTAGGTGACCATGGATCGAATTGGATGGAGGGAATTGAAATCATGAACGGGGAGTAGTGGCAGCAGCGAAATGGATAAGACCCAAATGCCAAACACAGCTTATCAATTTGTGAATTCAACTCGATTACAAGCAAACACGAATACAATGTTGAACCAGTGAAACTACGGCTACCCAATAGAGGCTTATGATTGGTGGCTATAATCTAAATAATCTACGGTTATCAATGGCCACCATTACCAATTTTTAAAGACAAATAGATAGCGCTTTCGTTGTTGTTGTTTTTTATTTTATTTTTAAGATCTTGATTTGTTTTTGTTAGATTTTCAGTTCCTTGGAGAGCATTTAAATGTGGAGTGCTTGGACCAAAGCAATGCATTGGATTTTAGCTATGGGCCATTTCTCAATACAGATAGCTTGAGATTTAAATGTGGACACTCAAAGAGATGGAGGAGAGTACATCATCACTCCTTGCCTTGAGAGTACAAACATGTGAAATCCACTCAACAACCCTCATGCATGAAATCCACCAGTGCATATGGTCAGTAACTATTTCTTTCTTTCTTTTTTTTTCTTTTTATGAAAGACAATTCAAGAAGTTAAGATATATAGTTGACAAAAGGCATGACTGTTTGTGGCTGATTAGCATGCCAGATTTCCCAGGATTAACTGATTCTTTCATTCCTGATGATGAAACCAATATATTTTAGTGTTAGATGCAAATTATATATGACATGGCAGGGTTGAAATGCTTATGGAGGGAACTTGGAGTGAGGAGAGTGAACACTAGTGATCTTTGGCATGATATGTTCTTAGGTCTTGTACATTTATTTTCAGGTCTGATAGAGAAGATATCTTTGGGAGGTTTCTTGAAGCAGGCATGTTTAACATTGCATACATATAGTAAGTTATATTGCTACAGCTTCCAACAAAATAACATAATGCATTTTTCCTGGAAGAATATTGTGACATTTCATTTGAGCCTTATTTTCTCATGATAATCCTATTTGGAGATGGTCTACTGAGACATCTCTACCCATTATATATTATGCTTGACCAGTTGTGCTTTTCCTTTTCCACTCATTTCATTTTGTAGAGTTGTTAACTTTATGTTGTAGTACATTTCTTTGCCACTGTTCCCATTTCTTTTGGTAGCTGTAAATTACCAATGTGTTCCATGAATAGCGGATATCTTGCTTTGGTTTGACAACTGTGGGTGGTTTTTGATCTATGAATTTGGAAATGCTGCAGCAAACAATATTTCATGCAGAATGGATTAAAACATCAAGATACAGCACCGATTTTTGACAAAGTAGTTTTCAACAAGGTACAAAAGCACCACACTGTAATTAAAATGCTTTTGATATAAAGAAATAAATTGAAAAAAATCTGCAAAAGAGATACTTTGGAATGTAATTGTAAAATTTCCTATGATTTTCTTAGAAAATTGAAAAAAATCTGCAATAGATATAAAGAAATAAAATAAAAACTCATCAAATCATCTAGTTCCCATCATCCAGGCACCTATCTACTAGTTGGTGGATTTGATTAACTCAAAGAGATCATTGTATCCCTAGATAATATTCAAGATTATTGTCTTCTTGGAAGGTTAGAAGCCATATAGCTGGATTTATAGAGAAATCGGGTATGTTTGATTTCTGCATCTTTTTAATTTTTGGACTGTATCCTGATTAGGTTGTTTGAGTTATTGTGGCTCTTAAACAATCTTTGTAGGACCAAGTGGCAATGGATATCACCATATGCAACCTTTCACCGGACAAGGTTTAGTGTAATGTTTAATCCAGCAAAAGGCTTGTTGGGACTTGCCAAACACAGAATGTTGGGGACTTTGGGTCAGCTGGGCCTGTTATTCAACTACATTTAGTCCTCTTGGGGACTTTATTTGTCTTTCTTGACTCAACAGTATGTTTCTTCTCCTGTCATCTTATTTTCTTCTCATGCACTACAAAAAAAAAGGGGCAAAGTTCACGGACTATGTTAGTTATACTCTTTTAGTATATCTTGTACTACTAGACATTAATTTT
>JAJHSJ010000003.1:75933076-75985421 GCA_021015155.1 Magnolia officinalis
GATGAGCCGGGCATGGTGGTATGGGACACCGTGGTGGAGCTGTCGGCCTACGCTGGGGCATGTGCCTCCCCGTAGTGACCATTGCGCAACCGAACTCGTGAGCCGAATACGGTGGTATGGGACACTGTATTCGAGCTGTCGATACTTACGGCGAGGCCGAGTACGGTGAGACCTGTGCTCGTGCTGACGGGCGACGAGTCCTCCGTAATATCTTCGAGTATACTCCAAGTGTCTGTGTTTTGGCGACGAGTCTTTCACAGCAACTAGTATGAGTTGAGCCGAGTACGGTGAGACCTGTACTCGAGCTGACGAGGCTAGTGATTGAGCCGAGTACGGTGAGACCTGTACTCGAGCTGACGGCTAGCAATTGAGCCGCATACGGTGAGATCTGTATCCGCGCTGACGGGTGATGAGCCCTTTGCGATGCCTTCACTACGCTTCTCAAACCATAATATCGTATGAGATTATCTAGGATTGACGACCCTAGAATGGATCATGTTTGGGGAATGATATAAGGGAGGTATCTTAGTTTCCCAATGCTGCTGTTTGAAATGGACTAATAATAACTTGGTAATCATGAGCATCATCGCACCGCATGTGCTTTGTAGATGTGGCGCACTGAGGGAGTTAAGTATTCGCGAACGTAAGATGATGTCGCTTGAGGGTGGTTTGGCAAGGGCAGGCAGCATCATGTCATCATTCATTTTTCGCACTTAACAAGAGTAGTTAGAAATGTTTGATTTGTACTGCTTTATCATTACTGCTTGATTGAATTTATAACATGTTAACCTATGCTTTATTGTTCCACTGAGTTAGCTACTCACTCCCACGTTACGGGACGGTGGTGTTTGCAACACCACCAAACTCTGTCGCAGGTGTAGATGGCGCCTTGGTTCAGGAGCCGGTGCCCGACTTCGATGAGGATCAGGAGGAGTTCTCCTTTATGCAGTATTCTGACGGCTTTGCTTAGGCCGGCTGCATCACGGGATTTTCAGGGCTTCTCTTGGGAGTTGTATTTTGATTTTTGACTTAGAAACAATACATGTATATTGGTATTCAGTTAGTACTCATACTCTGGAGTTCATAAAATTTTGTTACTTTACATACTTTGAATATAAAATTTCAGTCTTCCGCTTGCCTTTATACAATTGAACTGGAGTATGAATTACTATTTTGGTATAATCTCATTCATGTTTATTGCGCTAATTCAGACAACATTTAACCATCATTGTGTATGTTGCATAAGTGATGCGTTGGAACTCGGGAGTTGAGTTCATACTCGACCCCCGAATTTCAGGGCGTTACAGAATGACATTGTAAACTCAATGTGGGGTCTTGGCGATAAAATCCCAGAAAGTAAAGTGTGTGCAAAGATATTACGCTCACTTCTTGAACGGTTCAATTCTAAAGTAACCGCAATCCAAGAACTTCGTGATACGGATAATATGAGGGTGGTAGAAGAACTAGTTGGTTCTCTACAAACCTACGAGTTAAACTTTAAAGCTCCAAAGGTAAATCTATCGCATTAAAATCTTCTAAATATAATTCAGAAGAAAATTCTGATTCAGAAGATGATATGGCTCTTTTAGCTAAGAAATTTTACAAGATTTTCAAAAGCAAGAAAAGGGTTGATTTTCAAAAATCGAATGATAAAAAGAAGTTTAGACCCAAATCTCGAAAATCTTTGAAAGATAGTCATTGTTACAACTGTCAAGAATATGGGCACTTAGCAAATAGATGTCCTTAAAAAGGACAAACCCAAGAAGAAGGGTATGTTGGCTACATGGGATGAATCATCTGATTCTGAAGCTTCTTCTGAATCAGAAGATTCTGAAACTGAGTTGGGCAATGAGGTTAAAGCTCTTATGACTCTAGCCAAATTCACATTTTCAGATAATGACTCAACAAGTGAAGAAAATCTGAGTAGTGAATGTGAAAATGAAGATGATCTTCAAGACTCTTATAATGCCCTATATAAGGAATGTTGTAAAATTGCTGTCAAACTTAAACTTCAAAAAGAAGTTTTTCTAAACTCAAAGAATGTTTTGAATCACTTGTCTTAGAAAAATCACAAATTTCAGATTGTTTTGAAAAATCAAAATGCGATTTGGAATTCAAGAACTCCCTAATTATTGATTTGAAATCTGAAATTGAGAAACTCAAAACTGAAGTATCTTCTCTTCTAAGTCTAAAGGACACATGAAAATATGCCCAAGGAGATCCAAAGTTAGAAAAACTTTTATCCGGATCAAGAAAATGTGGCGATCTATCCGGGTTGGGCTATGATAAAAATCTATCTCCTAAACAAAAGTATACTCCTCCTATGTTTGTTAAAGGAGAGTCCTCAAACTCAAAGGGAAAAGTACTTATCAAGATTTTTCTAGAAATTCAAAAACTTTTCAAAAACCTAGAAGCAGCCATGTCAACTTTAATCAGAAACGAAATCCACTAGCTGAAAAGATAGTTGATTTACTCAAGGAGCTCTTAAAATCTAACTCTATAGGTCATTCTTATAACTATAAACAAAAGAAGACCAACTATGTTCCTAAACCCAAAACTGTTTTGAAATGGGTTCCTAAAGTTGCCTGCTTGGTTGCTCACACTGCTTTCAAAGCAACAAGTCATTCAAAGTGGTACCTAGACAGTGGATGCTCCAGGCATATGACAGGTGACAAAGCTTTATTCACGGATCTGAAAGATATGACTGATAGTTCAGTCACATTTGGTGATGGTAGCAACTGCAAGATTATAGGCCAAGGTACGGTTCAACTTTTTAATCTTCCTGTGTTTAAAAATGTCTTATATGTTGAAAGCTTAAAATATAACTTGCTTAGTATATCTCAAATATGTGATAATAACCATAGTGTTCGGTTTTCTAATCAAAGCTGTGAGATACTAAACAATAAGGGTTCTGTAATATTAACTGGACGTAGAACGTCTGAAAATTGTTATATTATTAGTAAATCCAGCTCATCTAATCAAACATGTTACATGGTCCATACAGACGAGACTGATTTATGGCACAAACGTCTTGGACATGTACATTATCGAAATTTATATAGATTGAGCAAACGAGAACTTATAAGAGGTTTACCCAAACTTCAGAAATTAGATAAGATATGTGGTGAGTGCCAGATAGGCAAACAAACAAGAAACTCACACAAAAAGGTGAATTCAAATACCACATCAAGACCACTCGAACTCCTCTACATGGATCTGATAGGACCTACCAAAACAGAAAGTCGTGGTGGTAAAAAGTATATTCTGGTAATAGTTGATGACTTTACCAGATACACTTGGGTAGTCTTCTTAAGGGATAAATCTGAAACCCTTGAAGAAGTAAGAAAAGTTCTCAAAAGGATTCAAACTGAAAAATCTTCTCAAATCAGTAAGATTCGTAGTGATCATGGATCTGAATTTGAGAATAGCAATTTTGAGAAGTTCTGTACCAACCAAGGAATATTACATGAATTCTCAGCTCCCAAACTCCACAACAAAATAGAATTGTGGAAAGAAAGAATAGGGTGCTTCAAGAAATGGCTAATGTCATGTTGAATAGCATGAAGCTCTCTAAAAATCTTTGGGCTGAAGCTATAAAACAACTTGCTATATTATTAACCGAGTTTATACTAGCAAGAATAATAATAAAACGGCTTACGAATTATGGTTCAACAAAAAGCCTACTGTCAAATACTTTCGAGTTTTTGGCAGCAAATGTTATATTTTACGTGATCGTGAAAATTTGAAAAATTCGATACAAAGAGTGATGAAGGGATTTTTTTTCTGATATTCTTTAAACAATCGTGCTTATAGGGTTCTGAATAAAAGGACTGGTGTGATTCAAGAATCCATCAATGTTGTCATTGATGATCACTTAAATAAGCCAATCTCGAATTCAGATTATGATGAAGTTCTAATCATTGATAAACCCGATACTTCATCAAATCAGACTGAATCTGAATTGAGGACTGTTAAAGATCATCCAACCACTCAAATTCTTGGAAACCCTCTCACTGGTGTTCGCACCCGTAGACAACTTGAGGATTTATGTAATTATGTATGTTTTACATCCCAAATAGAACCATCCAATGTAAAAGAAGCTCTTGCTGATGAGAACTGGATTGTTACAATGCAAGAAGAACTTAATCAATTTGTAAGAAATGATGTTTGGTATCTCGTACCAAGACCTAAAGATAAACACATCATTGGAACAAAATGGATTTTCAAAAATAAGTCTGACGAATGTGGAAATATAATTAGAAACAAGGCTAGACTAGTGGTACAAGATTATACTCAAATTGAAGGGATTGATTTCAATGAAACTTTTGCACCAGTAGCACGTCTTGAATCTATCAGACTATTTATATCCATTGCATGTTTTAGAAAGATAAAGATCTATCATATGGATGTGAAAAGTGTTTTTTTAAATGGCGATTTACATGAAGAAGTCTATGTTGAACAGCCAATGGGTTTTGAAGATTCCAAAAATACTGATCATGTGTATCGGCTTAAAAAGGCTCTTTATGGATTAAAACAAGCACCTAGGGCATGGTATGAGAAACTAACAAAATTTCTTTTAAGTCACAATTTTCAAATGGGATCTGTTGATAAAACTCTGTTTGTTAAAAAACATAATGATCATATCTTAATGGTACAGATTTATGTTGATGATATCATTTATGGATCAACTTGTACTGCCTTGACTACTGAGTTTGCAGATTTGATGAAATCACAGTTCGAAATGAGCATGGTTGGGGAATTGACTTATTTCCTTGGATTACAAGTAAAGCAACAACCTGAAGGAATATTCATTTCTCAATCTAAGTATGCTTTGAATCTAATCAAGAGATTTGGATTTGAGAATGGCAAGAATTTTGATACTCCTATGAGTACTACCTTGAAACTCTCAAAAGACTCTAATGGTAAAAATGTTGACTCAAAACTTTATCGGAGTATGATTGGTAGTTTGTTATATTTAACTGCTAGTAGACCTGATATTTCTCTAAAACTCAAATATCTTAGGCGATTGAACAAAGGCATGCACCAACTTGATCCCTCTATTCCTGCTCCGTCATCTGGTTCTAGTTCTGATTAATTTATATGAAACTTCTGGTTTGTAATAACTTTATAACTTAGCACTTGGTTGACTGAATCTGAGTAGGATATTATCTATGTTTTATGCTGGATATTTATTCTATGTGAAGCTATGTTGAGTATCTCTATTTCTGTTTTGGTATAATCTCATAACTCCTCATGTTTACTCTCATATATCCCTTTATTTAGTTCTCCTTTATTGCTGTTTCCTTTGTCATATTGTGACAAAAGGGGGGGAGAATGGTTTATTCTTCACGATATGATTGTGAGAGGAGTAGCATTGGTTATGTTACTCAGGGGGAGTATGTTTGAACTGGTGAATGTTGAATGTTGAATGTTGAATATTGAATAATGATTTGCAGGTAAGCTAGTTGATATGAACTGGTTCATATCTATTTAACCAGTTGTTTTATTTTATGTTTATCTTGGTTATGTGTTTTGTCACTAATTTGACAAAGGGGGAGATTGTAAGTGCTATATTTTATATCCCTGTTTGTTGTCAAATTTGTGGTGCCAAAATCACTATTATATATCTTGCATAAGTGAAGCTCTTTCAAAGATCAACATTCATGAACAAGCTAAGCTCACAACAAGCTAAGCTCACAACAAGCAATGCTCACGAGTACAAAGATCAAACTTGAATGCAAGAACTACTCACAAGACATGACTCAAGTTGCAAGACTTCAAGAAGAGTACAAGGCAGTTCATAAAGAACTCAAGACACTTTCAAGATTGAGTTACATCAAGATTTCAAGATTGAACTACATCAAGACTTCAAGGCTCATACTTCAAGGTCACTAGTTCCTAATGTTTCAATGTCCTTACTTCATGGTTGAGGTTTGACTGACCTTAGGTTGACCTTAGAAGTAGGTCACTTTGGATACATAAATCGAATGTTTATTTTACATATGTTTGGTCTGTTCTTTGACTAGTCCTAGGCCTTCTTCGACTAGTCCTAGAGTTGCTTCGACCAGTCTAAGAAATTCCTCGATCAGTCGTAAGTTTGTTACAAAAATTGGATAATTTCTGTTAGGCTTCGACTAGTCCAGGAATCTATTCGACCAGTCGAAGGAACAGTGTCGACTGCATCTTCGACTAGTCAAAAGTCTTCGACTCAAAGTCCAGCGATGAATTTTAAATTCTTCGACCAGTCGAAGGTGACCTACGACCAGTCGAAGGAGACCTTCGACCAGTCGTAGAACGGTCAAAGCTTATCGCGCCTGATTTTTCAAATATCTGTTGTTGCTTCGACTAGTCGAAGAGCTCTCTAGACCAGTCGAACACACGATCTGCTCACCTATAAATAGAGCACGAATCTCAAAAGTAATCATCGAATTAATTAATCCATTCAAGCCAATCTTCGTCAAACTTCTGAGAGATAATTTTATGCTCCATCTAAGCTAAGTGTGATTATTTAATATTCTCTTTCCTTAGCTTTATTTAATTGATTTTGTTTCTGCTATTCCAATCTAATTTGATAAGAGGAATTTTTATTTCCTTTCTTTGGAATCAAAATCAATTAAGGCAAGCCCTACTTGGTTTAATTTAAAATCTATTAGAATTAGAACCATTGTAATTGAGTACTGGACATTGAACTTAGATATTCAATCATCTGCTCTAACTTGGTTCTACCGGGCTGCTACAACGAAGGAGATAATCAGGTATTTTACATTTAATTGTAAATTCCTTTCTGTTTTGGTTTCTTTCAAGATTTGCCAGAAAAATCTTGTTGTATTGGTTATCTGAGGAGAGCCAGGAAAACTCAGAAGTGGGGTTTTTTAATTGTGTAAGCCCACAGACAAAGACACAATTGTAAAGGTTTTTGGTGAACCTGGGAAAGCCTATTTTGTTAGTGAACGCTAATATCCCCTGTGTGAGGATATTAGGAGTGGAGTAGCATTTTGTGTGGCTGTTGTTTAACAGTTGGTGAACACACAGGCGAACCACTATAATCCCTTGTGTTGTGGTTGAATGATTTATACTTCTAATCTTTAATTATTCTTTTGTGGGATGTGTGTATGGTGGTGAATGTTGTAATCATTTAATTCAAGCATTGTGAGAATTTTGTAATAGTTTAGAATTTATTTTCTGTTATTCCTTTATCAGCTTGATATTCAATTTCTTTTAAAAGTTGTTCCAGCAAGGTTGCCCTGCCATTTTTATGGTGTATGGCTGTCCCTAGAACAATACATTTGTGATTACAATTTATTTAAATTCAGTTTGTATTTATTTCTTTATTCCTCTTTGGTTTGAGATTTGATACAAAGATCTTTCTAGAAATAAGGTTGTCCTACCATAAACTCTGGTTTTTGGTGAAAGGTTGTCCTTAGAACAACATTTGTATCAACCTCTTAAGATCTAAATTTTGAGGTTGTTTCACTTTCCTGCATTTTGATTTAATTTGGCTATTATATTCTTTTAATTCCGCTGTTATAAGTTTTATTTGGCATTGTCCTATTCACCCCCCCCCCCCCCCTCTAGGACATATAGCTAGGCCTTTTCAGAATCTGCCCAATCACTTAAGCACTGAGTATAACCTCCTGATTTGTTCACATAAGGCCCAAATCTAGTTGACCTATCACTGACTAATCAAACGACCACAACAAAATTAAAGATTTACCAAAAGCCAAACAACTAGGGGTCGGATCGTAATTAACAAATCAAAGTGACCCAATTATCCATATAACCTACGAACCAACAGTTTAGAGTGATTATGACTAAATCGCCATTTTCACTAATTGCAAATAGGCTGCACTATGAACATAGTTAATCCAAACCCTAATCTTTGCACGTAAGAAATCTTGCTACCTAACTCATTCCAGAAATGCCTTGATTTTCCAAACGAGCTCTGGACTGCTCGTTAGTGGGCCACTAGTTGCAAAACTATAGAATAATGTCCATCTTATAAGGCTCGACGACCATCGCGGGAGTCAAGTTTGGATAGTGTCCAGAAATGCTCAACTTGAGCCAAGAGACAAGTGCATAAGAAGTGCAAATATTCTAACGGAATGAGCTGAAACTTAAGTGAATTGGGTCGTCCACTCTTACACAAAGTTGAGGATTTTGAACCGTCGGTTTATGACCAAACTTCATACGTAGAGTAAGGAAAATTTCCTACACACATCCGTATAGCCGTGGCCCTGATTGAACATTTATAACTGTTGATCTGACACAGGCTTCCCACGACCGATCTATTTATCCGATCACATTGAAACTATGTCCTAGCATTGATCCGTTGATAGAGAGACTACCCCATGGCATAAATGAGCCCGCGGTCCCTCCTAAGGGCCCCTTAGTCAGAAATAGCCGCCCATAGGGTATAAGTATCATATAAAGTGGCCATACATCCATTTACACACCATATGGAGCTATAAATAGCTCTTAATTCCCCATTTCTCTCAAAAACGAATTTAGAAACCGTAAGGTGAGAGAGAGAAGAGAAAAGAGAAAGATAGAGAAGAAGATAGATTGGAGTAGTGCTTGCCACGAAGGGAAATCCTCTTCCATCGACTTACAAGTCTAATCACCACCACTCCCGCTACCGGAACTCCTCCGACTACAACCTAGGGTAAGTAATGCAAACTCCTTTAGAGATGTAGGTCTCCAAATGGGTTTTCTCCAACCCTAACTAACCCGTGTGCTCGTTTAGGCGGTCGATGATCTTTCCTTGGAAACATATTCCTAGGAGCGAGTTAGAGTCGGGCGTGCTACCGAAAGGTGCGGACCATAAATGTTTAGGTTGTCGTTTATTGATTCTACTATTCAGTGAATGATTTATGATTGTCAACTTGGAATTTGCATGATAAACTATGTGTATTTCAATTTTAGTCCATGATTTACAAATCTTAAGATAGTGACACTTATGTGTTCGATGAAATGCCTGAATGAGTAGATTATTGATTTTGATGATTGGATGTGAATCCAATCATCTTTAATATTAGTTAACTTGATTAGATTAAGAAGTAGGACTACAAGAGTAATTTGGTTAGTCGACAAATTCTCAGATATGAGTTGACCAAATTAGTTTGGCCACCCTAGGCAAGTTCGATCGATTTGGGTCGAACACGGACGAGCGACAATGGCTGGGGCACGCGGAGTGCTTACACACTCCATGCCAGTTACGCCGGTGTATGCTCGTATTAACCGAAATTGTCTAAAGAACCAACTAACCCTATATATGTTCATCATGTATGATCACAACTGTTTGAATTTGAAACACTCCCTGTAAGACCCGTATCCTAGTTCATACTGTTCCGTCGACTTCCGCGATCCTTCCCGTTGAATTCTGGCAACCTGTGACGTATAATCAATGTTTGCGATCGACCCTAAGTCGTATCCTGTAGATTTGAGTCAGCTTAATCCGAGACTGGTACCATTGCGACCGCATCGTCGCCGCGGTTCTGACACTGCGTCTTACACACCGATCCGATACCCTAACCAGAAGATGCGGGCTGGCATTCCGTTCGAGAAAACACCGCACGTTTACAATCCCAAGAGAATCTCTACAACATGTCCCATTAATCACTCGCTCAAATCAATCAATCCAATCACCTCATGTCAAGTACACACACCCATGCTTTCTTTCTCCACAAGTTAAGCAACCACCAAAGTCAACCCATCTCTCACCTCACATCCATCACTCCATCACCCATCACTCTCTCTCCCTTACAACTCTCTCTCTCTCTCTCTCTCTCAACATAAATTCCAAGCCAAGCAAGGAAGTGCACGTCCAAGCCTCTCTAAGTGAGAAAAGTGAGTGTGTGGCCCGCCTACCTCTCCCAAAAATCCTCAATCCTAGACATTTAATTCTCATCCTCTTCATCAAAGTGAACCACAAGGAGACTGGCGTTCCAACGGACCGAGAAGATCGAACGCTGGGTGCTTATTAGGCTAGATCTCACTTAGGAATTTAAGATGTGGCCGATGGCCCACCTTGATCTTCATGATCATTCCATGATGGGGCCATTCTCCATGGACCCCATCATGATATTTATTTTCTAGCTTGAAAATGGGTCATCTAGACCTTATATCTTAGTGGAGGAGGGATCTCCACCATTGATCTTTGATTTGGTGGGGCCACATGCGATGAGACCCACTTAATGTATGATTGGATGCTTGAAACAGAGGGCTCATAGTGTCGGGGTCCCTCCATCACGCGTGTCCCTCTTTCTCTTTTTCTTTCTTCCTCTCTTTTTATTTATTTATTTTTGTGTGTGATGATATGGCCATGTGGCCCACTTGGATGGACTCCACCATGAAGCATGTATTGGATCCAAGTCACTTGTAGGTGGGGCCCACTTTATGTATGTGTTGTATCCACACCACTCACCATTTGGCGGCCCACCTAAGAAGGGCGCACCTCAATGTACGTGTTATGTCCAGACGTCCAGGGACATCAATTGAAAACACAAATATGAGCTTGATTCATAAGCTTTAGAAGGGGCTTGTTCATGTAGGCCCCACCTTGATGTAGGTTTTTAATCCAAGTCGTCCATCCCCTTTCCTACCTCATTTTAGGTGTTGAACCAAAAAATTAGGTTAATCTGATTCTCAGGCGGGCCATAGCATAGCAAACAGTGTGTCTGCCATTGAAATCTACCTTGACATTTTGATGTGTCAAAATATATGCAATATCGGACTCGTTTGGCTTGTCTTAAGTCATAGAGGCCATTAGGCGGGGTGGATCCATCATATGCGGGCCCCACATGCGAAAAACCACGAAATAACGTGATTTCCAAAACAAAAATATATATAACAAAGCAGCGTTGCTGCTGCTGCTGACAGGTAGAGGACGCGCAGGCGTCCTGGGTTGTGGGCAGACGAGCCAGGGACCCACGGCCCAGCCGTGGGCCCCACCATGATGTGTGTATGACATTCAAACCATTCATGAGGTGGGACCATGCTTGACGTGGGCCCCCTCCAAAAATCAGGCCCATCCAAATCTTAGGTGGCCACATCACAGGAAATAGTGGGTTGAACCGTCTGCCATTGAAACCCCCTTTTTAGGTCCCAGCAGTTTTGGATCCATATGAAATTTGTTTTCCCTCTTCATCTGGGTCCACATGACCTCATCAACAGATTGGATGGCATGTAAACGTTATGGTGGGCCCGAAGTGCGACCCACACTGATGTATGTGTTTTATTCACATCGTCTAGTGGACGGTGGAACCCACCATGAAGTATGTGTTTTATCTGTGCAAGCCCACCGTGTGCGCTGCGTCCGTGCAGCGTGGGACCCACGTGATGTATTTGTTTATCTACACCGTCCACTACATTAGACGGTGGAACACCATGATTTATGTGTTTTATCCACACCGTCCACACCTGGACGGTGGGACCAAGATGCATGTGCTGCACCATTTTGAAAGCTCATTTTTTTGGCATGAGCTAAAGAATGAGTCACGTCCATCTATTTGGTGGGATCCACTCCATGGTGCATGTGTTGCATCCAAGCCATCCTACTGTTTTGAAGCTCATTCATGCATGAGCTAAAGAATGAGGCAGATCTAGGATCAGGTTGACCACATAGCAAAAAGTAGTGGGGATTGAGTGTCTGCCATTGAAACCTTTTTGTTTCACAGAAGTTTTGGATCCCTCTTAATCCAGGTCGGTGTGACCTTATGATCGGATTAGATGGGAAATAAATGTTATGGTGGGCCGTAGGGAATTTAATGGTGGAAATCATTACCATCACTTATATTTGGTTGTAGCCCATTTGATGTACATATGGGACCCAATTGGTGTGGCCCATCTGATATACGTGAGGCCCATTTTGATATACATAAGGCCCACGTTATGAGGCCCAATTGTGATGTATTAGGGCCCATGGGTTGACGCCCATTATGATGTATTTGGGGCCCATGGGTTAAGGCCCATTGTGATGTATTTAGAGCCTATGGGTAAGGCCATTGTGATATATTTCCGGCCCATTTGGTAAAGCCCATTGTGGTGTATTTAAGGCCCGTTATTGAGGCCCACCTTAATATGCATGAGGGCTCGTTATTGAGGCCCACCTTGATGTGTATGAGGGCTCGTTATTGAGGCCCACCTTGATGTGTATGAGGGCCCGTTATTGAGGCCCACCTTGATGTGTACGAGGGCCCATTATTGAGGCCCACCGTCATGTGTATGAGGCCCGTTGTTGAGGCCACCTTGACATATATGAGGACCATGTGATTAGGCTCATTTTGATGTATTCTAGGGCCCATAGGTTGAGGCCCATTGTGATGTATTAGGGCCCATGGGTTGAGACCCATTGTGATGTATAAAGGCCCGTGGGTTGAGACCCACTGTGATGTGTATAGGGCCCATGGGTTGAGGCCCATTGTGATGTATTTGGAGCCCATGGGTTGAGGCCCATTGTAATGTGATTCCACCGTGGTTTATGTGTTGACCTTTATGGCGGGCAGTGCCTTGGGAGCAATGTTGGTTTGACGTCCACATTGTAAGAATAATGTTGGTTAAATGTCCGCATTATAACTCTCCCTAGGGCCCATTGATAGGCCCATACTTGTTGTGTGTAGGCCACCAAGGCCCATCTTCGTTGTGAGGATAGTTCATCACCATATAAAATTAATGCTTAGTATAACTTCATGATTCATGCCCACATGCACCATATGTATGCCTGATATGAGGAATGTTTGATCATAGCATACACCATTGGGCAGACTATTTACGGGACTCCTTATGAGATGGAGTGCCCACATTATCGTGCTGTATGTGCAGGATTGCTGCATGACCGGATAGTGTGACTCATGCATCTTGCATATATGTGACTTGATCATTGTACGCCCCAGCGACATCAGGGTCGTGGTCTCCACAGGCACATCGTGAATGGCTAGATGGGACACCAGAAGTATTTGGTTCTAGCACTGTGGGCACTTAAGATATCCTTGGATGAAAATCCCAGAACCTTCGAGGCCAGGAGTAGCCCCAACGTCTAGACCGAGTGGAACATGAGCGCCCGAGTGTCAAATACTAGTAGGCCGCGTCTCCTACTGTGTCGTGGTTGGTTGGGAGGGAGTGTGGCCTTATCCGCCAGAGTGAGGGGGCTATAAGCTAGGCTGAGTATGACCAGCTAGTAAATGAGTCCGTTATCGATGAGCCGGGTAGGTATTAGCAGACTACTGGCCAGGCGGATAGTGAGGTCTATTCCGCTCGCTGGGCTGTGCAGCTAGGGAGGACGCAGTCTGTGTCGAGTGTAATAGACCCTGGTGATTTTTCCAGAGAGCAACCGTACTGATATGTGGATTTATTGAGTAAGAATTGCATATCCATTCATTCATTCATTCACTATCCACTCAGGCTGGTGGTGCGTAACTATTTGTTACGTGTACCTTCGCATGGCCAGGATTTCAGTTGGGCGCACGACTAACTTGAGATCAGGAGTTTACCACATTGAGTCAGACTATCCAAATTTAGGTATGGGACTGGTTTGGATAGAAGTCCCTTGTGGCGTAGTCTGTGTTAAGGGTCAAATATTGCATAACAGACCCTATTTATTGCCTGAATTTACGAACATAGTACTGATTAATGGCTCAATTTAATCGTGTTTTCGATGCAGGATGTATTCAGGAGCTTAAACTGAAATTGGGTATTAAAAGCGTGGATTTGACGCTCCAAAGTCACCAGAGCAAGGGACGGGACTCCAGGGGACCAAGATCAGTGGATTTACACGCCAGAGATCCGAGAAGATTAAGAAACCGTAGCTCAAGTGACCTAAAAATCATCCAGAATGCAAGATCACAGAGTTTCCACCATCCGTTCGGCTCGAAACTTCATACATGGCCTGAAGACCATAAATTAACCGTACACATCGAATTTCGGATCTTGGATCCCTGTAGAAGTGGCCCAACGACCAGATCAGCCCACACATCAACAATTTGGGGCCCACCTACTCTTTTGATATGCTTCAATTTTGGTCTCAACCCCTTAAATTAGATGGGAAACCAGATGAACGGTGTGGATTTATCAATATCATCAAGAAGGGACCCACTTTAGGTGAGTGCGTGTGCACAGCACACAAACACTCACCGTGCGCCAGACCGTAATAGCCGGTCAAAGTCGGTTTGAACCGACTTTCCAATTCCAGGGGAGAGTCTCTCTCTCCTCTCTGTTGCGCGAGCGGACGATCGTCCACTGTGACGAGTTGTGGCCCACCACCTTCATCCGAATGAGAAATCAGGACTGTCCATTAGAAGGCCACGGTATGTATACTTGAGGCCAAGGTGACGGAATTGCAAGTGACAGCACATATCGGGTTTCGATAGTCCAAACGGAAGATGGACGGTAGAATGAAACGTCTTGTGGGCCACACCAAGATCAAACCCGATTTGGTCTTCCAAGATGGTTTTTCATCCTGAACTTGATGAGCGGCTTGGATCCCTCATCTGATACCGATCACATGCCGCTATTCTTCACAGCAGCGGACGTACGAAGTTCTGTTACGGAACAGATCTGCGTACGAGCAAGGGTGGGCCACCATATTTGATTAATCGGGAGATCCAAACAGTTCATCAAGTTGCTTGTCTAAAAATGCCTCAGGAGATGTCATTCTTGTTGATAGAAGCAAGGAAAATGTCGTTTTCTTGGATTGCATCTTTGATTGCGTAGCAAAGTTTGCGCAAGAAACTGCGGATGTACACCATTCACCGACTCCAGCCAGAGACCGGACTCTGTTCCGTGAGAGCTCTCCACCGACCTGGCTGTTGCTATAAAAAGAGAAGAGGAGAAAGAGGGGGGGGGGGGGAAGGCTGGAGCTTGGCTTGGACGTGAGGGCAGGCAGAGAGAGGGAGTAGTTTTTTTTCGTTCTTTTTTTACTATTTATTTTACTGATTTGGATGATTTTTGGAGAGATCTAGTCCGTCCATGTCGGGCTAAACCTCTTAGCTAGGGCTAAAAGGTGAAGCTTGTAGCGTGACGGGATGAGTCTATGCTTGTGCTTTTTGTTTAAACTGAATGGATTTTGATTTAATTTTATTAAGGGAATGTTTTCAGCCTTTAATGGTCTGTTGTGACTGAAATTACAATGGGTCTGCAATGGCTTTAAACATGTCCTTGTCCTCTTTATGTTTATGACGTCAGGAAGCCCTGTTGTTCACCATTGTCTCCTGGGCATGGTTGGATGTCGGTACCCTTCCCAACCTTCATACATTGATTGGTTGGTAATTAGTTTAATTCTGTTGTTTGCTTTGTCTCCTGGGCATGGTTTGGTGATGGAATCCATTCTAATTCATACACCTTTCATCTCTTAAAAACTAGATCAAATGAAGTTCAATTTAATTTTCATGAATCAAGTGTAGTTCTCCCTGATCTCTACAAGTGGATCCTTGGCACCCTAGTTTCCCTTTTTCTGAATTTTTCCTAAGTTTTAGATTATAAATTCATCATTATTCCTTTCATTTTTATCTGATTTAGATTTCATCTTATTCTAGTTCTAGTTCTAGTTAGTTTCAGATTACGTATAGGTTTCAGTCCCTGTGGATTCGACCTCGGTCTTACCGAGATTATTACTACATCACAACCCTATACTTGGGGAGTGAACAAGTTTTTGGCGCCGTTGCCGGGGATTGACGGCTACGTAATTTGAAATTAGTTGGTTTTAGAATTAGATTAACTTTTGTTTTAGATTTTTTTATTTTTATTTGATTTCTAGAACTAACCTGTTTCCTCTTTTGTAGGATTCTTAGATAGAAACTTCTAAATTGGTAATCCCTTCCTAATTTTTCTACTTTTTCTTTTTCTAGAATTAGGATTTTAGTTTTAGAAATTTTCTTATTCTAGGTTTCCTTTTTAGAAACTAATTTTTTTATTTTCTATCTTAAAATTTTCTAACTTTAAAATTTTTATTTTTAGGAACTAATTTCTTTTGTTTTGTTTTGCAGGATCTTAACATAGGAATTTCTAATCTGGTAACTTCGTTCTAAATTCCCCTCCTTTTACTTTCCATGCTGCTGTAGGATTTTTATTTTATTTTAGGAGTAAACTCAGAGTTAGGGTTTCACCATGTATATGCACGAGTGGGAACGTCAGTATGCTGAGAAGAATAACCTATATTGGGATGATGATTATGATAGAAATCAACCAATGTCTCAAAACTATTCTAAAACTATCATCGAGAACCGACCGGAATATAAAGATCCACCGGTTAAGAAGTCCTTACGTGATCATATGCAGGAGAACAATTACACCCCACGGATTAACAAGACAGTACGTGAATGTTGGGGTTATCATAATTATGAGAGTGAGAATTATTATCACTCATCTGAGAAAAAGAAAACAATGCGTGATTATATTATGAGTGATAATATGTATTACCAACCATCAGATTCTCCCACACATGATTCGTATGACTCTAATCAGTGGAACCATCAATGTCGGGAAGATGAACCAACAACATGTTATAGTGATAATTCTCTTGGATCCCCTACTTTTGAGAACCAACCAGAAAAGATCCAAGAGGATTCATGTTTTAATATAGAACAATTCAACCAGCATGTTGCGAAAATGATGAAATCATTAGAGGCAATTGAATCGCACCTCAATAAGAGGAACAAGGCTAGTTCACCCCAGTTGCAACCCAGTCCAGAAATACAATGCAATCCTAACTTGCTTTTAGAAAATTCCGGAATTTGGAATGAAGAGTTGAATTGTGCTAATGAGCATATGGTTCACTTTCCCGATGAGTCGATCTCAATGACTGTTCAAAAGAATGGGGAAGAAACATGGTTGTCTTTCAAATATAGTGATGATGACACACTTTCCTTACATGATACACAGGATCTCAATGATGAGGTTGAGGTTAGTTTATTCGAACCTCAACCGAATTTAGAATGTAAGGAAAGCGATCCCATCTCAAGTGTGTACTGCACTGAATTGGAAGCTGAGAAGTATTGGGATGAGATTCATGAGAGCACAACCCAAATTCCCCTGTAATCAATCTCAAGTATGGTCCAGGTCAATGCTCAAGAAGCACACGAAGTGATCGGTCATACTGACTCACCTAACATGTCTGATTTTAAAATGGAAGATGAGCTCATTAAAACCGACCCTTCCAACTTCTGTGAGACATGTTTGGACATCTCTCTTGAATTGAATGATAATGTGATTCGGGAGAAGGACGAGCTGCTCGCTACGACTCTGGAATTTGAAACCACTCAATTGAGACCACCACCTGAGCTGTACACGTTGGACAGTTCAACGCCTCGATTGAGTAGTTTCAATGAACAAAGTGATCCTATCGATGCTTCCCCTATTGACCTTCAATATGTCTGTGCATGGCTGGAGCAAGAGAGCATATCTTCACATACTTTTAAGGGCAAGGGAGTCCTTGAGCATCTCATTACAGACTTCAATGAGGAAAATAAGTCACTCTCAATTGAAATTTTCGACTCTTTTGATAATTGCTGGGCACACTTTGCAGATTCAAACGATCCCATGATAAGAGACAAAGTGAATGCGTTGCAAGACAACATCTCGGTAGTCATCACTGACCGAGAGAACCCCTACTCTGAAGCCCCTTCCTCCCCAGATCCTCACTATTTACCATTAAGGGAGGAGGAGCTGAAAATTAAACCGAAGTCTGCTACTTCAGAATGTGTTGAGACTACATCACTTTCTGAGAATTTTTCTGAATTTCATCTATGTGTAGTCTCTGATTCACTATGGGATACTAACTTCGAAACTTCTTCTGTCGCAGGTGAATCGTATATACTCTGGATACCTCAGACGAATCAACGACAAATTTTTGATGAGGTACATAAGTTTCTCTGGAATGTCATGCTCCAGGGCATCCAAGCCTATTGCAAAAAGGGCTTTTGGATGATCCTGTTAAGAAACCTACTGAGAAATTTATCACGATACTGGCCAGAAAAGGAACCTTGCGGCATGACTGAGTAGTTTTTCCCTGCTTTCTTAAGACTAGGGTAGTTTCCTTTATGCTGTTTTAGGATAGACAGTAAACTTAGCGCTCCTGGGAGGCAACCCAATTTTTAATTCCATTTAATCTTCTTAGTTAGCTAGTTCAATGTTTGTGGGTAACATTACTGCAAACTCTCACGAGACTACAACTCGTCCACTAGGGGCAACCTAGGGGTTTAAAGGTTTGTTGCATGCGCTAAATGCAATCGAGAGCACCTGCGAAAGTGGTATAGATAGGATTTTATTTTATTTTATTTTGTTAGTTTTGTGTTGCTTTCTCTCTCGTGCTGATTGGATTCCATGCTGCGATCTCTTGGAAAGTCTCTCACGATTCATCATCCAGGTACTATCTTCCCATCACTTCATATTTACTTTTGTTGTCCCATGTGCATTCCATGCTCATATCTTTTACATTGAGGACAATGTAGATTTTAGGTTGGGGGTGGGAGATTAGGTTTCCTAATCAGTGTTTTCTTGGTCCTAAGCAAAATTTGTGAAAATTTTAAAAAACTTTTCTGGAAATTCTTGTGAATTTGAAGTGATTTTGACGACTATCTTGGATTTAGAATTTCAAGATACGTAATGTTAGTAATTCATGACTCTTGGATTCAGTTATCAGTTCAGTTATCAGTTAGATTTCACAGTTAAATTTAAATTGTTATTCCATGGTTAGAGGTTTTAAACATTGATTGAGTCATGATTTCACATGTCACATCTCGCTTACACATTAAGATTTCAGTTGAAACTGAAGGGTTAATTTGGTAATCACTGAGCATGAAAGGAACCAGTCAGAAAAACAAAAATTTCAGCATCAGTTTATAAAAAAGAATTAAAAGAGTAAGTCGCATAATCGTCATCATAGGTTTGCTCCCTATAGATGAAGATTCGATTCCCCATGGTTGACATGAGAAAAGAGTTAGGCGACAAGTTTTCATCAAAGGTTTGCTCCCTATAGGTGAGGATTTGATTCCCCTCCTTGGCGCTACTGTTTATAAAGGAAATCAAAGGTTAATAGAACGAAAAGATGATCTAAAAGGCAAGTTTAAGTTTTGGTTGTCCTGAGTACTCCTGTTGGTTACCAATGATATCATGAAATCGACAATTTGATCTCTTAATGATGATAGGCCGAGATTTCACTATACACCCATGGAACTCAATGTTTAGAATTATTCTAGTTTATGGATTAATATTTGAACTTGATTATGAAATTCACCGTGCATGAGAGGCCAAGAGAAATTGATAATCAACATTCATGAATCTTAGATTTCTCATATCTGAATCGTTCTTCAAAAATATCACTCGGTTGCATAGAAACTGCCCTGTAATTCTCAACTTATTTTTCGCATATTTTGCTCGGGACTAGCAAAATGCTGGTTGGGGGTTGTGTGTTAAGGGTCAAATATTGCATAGCAGACCCTATTTATTGCCTGAATTTACAAACATAGTACTGATTAACGGCTCAATTTAATCGTGTTTTCGATGTAGGATGTATTCAGGAGCTTAAACTGAAATTGGGTATTAAAAGCGTGAATTTGACGCTCCAAAGTCACCAGAGCAAGGGACGGGACTCCAGGGGACCAAGATCAGTGGATTTACACGCCAGAGATCCGAGAAGATTAAGAAACCGAAGCTCAAGTGACCTAAAAATCATCCAGAATGCAAGATCACAGAGTTTCCACCATCCGTTCGGCTCGAAACTTCATACATGGCCTGAAGACCATAAATTAACCGTACACATCGAATTTCGGATCTTGGATCCCTGTAGAAGTGGCCCAACGACCAGATCAGCCCACACATCAACAATTCGGGGCCCACCTACTCTTTTGATATGCTTCAATTTTGGTCTCAACCCCTTAAATTAGATGGGAAACCAGATGAACGGTGTGGATTTATCAATATCATCAAGAAGGGACCCACTTTAGGTGAGTGCGTGTGCACAGCACATAAACACTCACCGTGCACCAGACCGTAATAGCCGGTCAAAGTCGGTTTGAACCGACTTTCCAATTCCAGGGGAGAGTCTCTCTCTCCTCTCTGTTGCGCGAGCGGACGATCGTCCACTGTGACGAGTTGTGGCCCACCACCTTCATCCGAATGAGAAATCAGGACCGTCCATTAGAAGGCCACGGTATGTATACTTGAGGCCAAGGTGACGGAATTGCAAGCGACAGCACATATCGGGTTTCGATAGTCCAAACGGAAGATGGACGGTAGAATGAAACATCTTGTGGGCCACACCAAGATCAAACCCGATTTGGTCTTCCAAGATGGTTTTTCATCCTGAACTTGATGAGCGGCTTGGATCCCTCATCTGATACCAATCACATGCCGCTATTCTTCACAGCAGCGGACGTACGAAGTTCTGTTGCGGAACAGATCTGCGTACGAGCAAGGGTGGGCCACCATATTTGATTAATCGGGAGATCCAAACAGTTCATCAAGTTGCTTGTCTAAAAACGCCTCAGGAGATGTCATTCTTGTTAATAGAAGCAAGGAAAATGCCGTTTTCTTGGACTGCATCTTTGATTGCGTAGCGAAGTTTGCGCAAGAAGCTGCGGACGTACACCGTTCACCGACTCCAGCCAGAGACCGGACTCTGTTGCGTGAGAGCTCTCCACCGACCTAGCTGTTGCTATAAAAAGAGAAGAGGAGAAAGAGAGGGGGGGAAAAAGGCTGGAGCTTGGCTTGGACGTGAGGGCAGGCAGAGAGAGGGAGTAGTTTTTTTTCGTTCTTTTTTTACTGTTTATTTTACTGATTTGGATGATTTTTGGAGAGATCTAGTCCGTCCATGTCGGGCTAAACCTCTTAGCTAGGGCTAAGAGGTGAAGCTTGTAGCGTGACGGGATGAGTCTATGCTTGTGCTTTTTGTTTAAACTGAATGGATTTTGATTTAATTTTATTAAGGGAATGTTTTCAGTCTTTAATGGTCTGTTGTGACTGAAATTACAATGGGTCTGCAATGGCTTTAAACATGTCCTTTTCCTCTTTATGTTTATGACGTCAGGAAGCCCTGTTGTTCACCATTGTCTCCTGGGCATGGTTGGATGTCGGTACCCTTCCCAACCTTCATACATTGATTGGTTGGTAATTAGTTTAATTCTGTTGTTTGCTTTGTCTCCTGGGCATGGTTTGGTGATGGAATCCATTCTAATTCATACACCTTTCATC
Organism: Magnolia officinalis; assembly: GCA_021015155.1. Lineage (NCBI taxonomy): Eukaryota > Viridiplantae > Streptophyta > Magnoliopsida > Magnoliales > Magnoliaceae > Magnolia > Magnolia officinalis. Next base: position 75,954,257 of record JAJHSJ010000003.1, read on the forward strand.
TCTTAAAAACTAGATCAAATGAAGTTCAATTTAATTTTCATGAATCAAGTGTAGTTCTCCCTGATCTCTACAAGTGGATCCTTGGCACCCTAGTTTCCCTTTTTCTGAATTTTTCCTAAGTTTTAGATTATAAATTCATCATTATTCCTTTCTTTTTTATCTGATTTAGATTTCATCTTATTCTAGTTCTAGTTCTAGTTAGTTTCAGATTACGTATAGGTTTCAGTCCCTGTGGATTCGACCTCGGTCTTACCGAGATTATTACTACATCACAACCCTATACTTGAGGAGTGAACAGTCTGCGATATTACGTACTATCATCCCGACTTCACGTTCCTACATGGTCATTTCATTCGCACCGCATATTACATTGCATCCGCAATACTTAGCATTTTTGGGTTATTATGTTGATGCACTTATATGGCTTAGATGAGGTTAATGGTATTCGTGGCTCGTCAGGATTTACATATTGCATTGCATTCTCAGCATCTGCTATTGTCTTATTACGTTTTGCATCGCATGGCCTTGGTACGGTTAATAGTACTCATGGACTTACCAGTATACTTTCGCTTACTCTGATATCGTATAATTCATGATCTTGTTAGTATTTTCACTTATTTCGATGATGTATGATTTATGGGCTTTATGGTATACTTGACACTTATCTTGTGCACACACTTTCACCACCCTCTAAGCTTTTGTAAGCTTATGCATGATAGATGCGTGCAGGTGGTATTAGGTTGCAGTAGCGTTGAGCTTGGAGCATGTAGCTATCTTCTAGAGCTTTGATTTCGATATATGTATTTCTCTTTCAGCATTGTATTCAAATGATTATATTAGTGAATATGTGATGATGATGTTGCCTTTATGATTTGGGTATACTTGTAGTTATGCTCCATTACAAACAAAAAAAAAACCTCATATTGAAAATCCTCCTTGTAGGATCCTAGGATCGGAATCTGGCGTATGGGCGTTGGGATCCGAGAATGGGGTACTACGGAGGCTGTCGGCACCGGATTCGACGATCGAAAATTTTGTGAGCCCGTTTTTCGAGTTTGGGGCATGACACTACCCTTACTAATTGTAAAAGGTTTACTATTGACCATTACCATCGCGATCCTTAAGACTTGTGAGCCGGGCATGGTGGTATGGGATACCGTGTCCGTGCTGTCGGCCTACGCTGGGGTGACAAGTCTCCCCGTAGTGACCGCGAACATTACTTTTATAACTTGCCTTTCGTATGTATTCGGCTGGTTGTGACGAACCCAGACAGGTCAGGGATTACTAGCGTAGGACCGTTGTGGTCGTCCCGCGTCTAGTAATTCAGTTAAGACCGATGACTAAAAGGGAGGTATCCTGGCTTCCCCAAACTGCTGAATGAATAGGTATAATTAATCACTCGGCTAACATAATAATTTACCACATTACATTAGCTTATAATGTGGCAAAGCAGGCGTGGTTGTCGCGTGATGAGGAAGTGTTGTCATTTGCGAAATAGGTGATCGGAGCTGCGTGTTGAGGGAGTGTTGTATGGTGAGGGCATGCATCATTTCATAAACTCCATTATTCGCATTAAGAAGAGTAATTACGAAATACTTGTTTTACGTTGCTTTATCATTCTTATACTAATAGACTTGATAACATGTGTAACCCATGCTTTATTAGGCACATGGCCTACTAATGGTCATCAGCACCTTCCAAACATTGTCCATATAAATCAACACAATCCAAACATTGTCCATATTAATCAACGATTAAAAATCGTTGGTTAGTCACTCAGACATAATCTTGTGCTTGCGGTCCATCTGAGACTTAGAATTTCATCATTTTCAGGCAAAACATATATTTCAGCGGGCTTATCACAACCATAATGTCAAAAATTATATATCTCACTAATTAGATATATTAAAGTTGATTTAGTAATTAAATTCAAACCCCTATAAATATACCATGCATAGGTATTTTTAAATTAAAGTTGATTCACATTCCAAGGTGCCAAACATACCGGGAGGATTGCCAGGGAGTTTCCAATCCTGGGGGTTCCGAATCCAAGTGATTCCAAATCCACGCTCCCAAACAGGTCCTTAGAATTAGGGGAGAAGTACAAGTTTCATAAGTTACTCCATCTGTAATTGACCTCGTAATCTAGTCATTATAGGTTAACTTGAGTGTAAGCCACGTGTAAGTTATATAAATCATCACTACTTAAAAGATTATTATAGCCCATGTGCTAGTTTCGCTCCTTAAAAAGTATATAAAAAAGGTCACTTTCCTCGAGGAAACTCAAAAGGTACACTTACCGGGGAAATATGACTGAAGGGACATGATACGAGATAGACTGGACAACAACAAAGTAGCAACGCCATCTTAAAAGGATTATCCCCTCTTCGAGGGGGTTTGCAATCCATGGTAAAAGCTTGGATTACACTTAAAGTCATTTCAATAGTTGCAGGTGTAACATGTGTATCACTGTACACTATCATTCTATTGGGCACATGGCCCACTAATGGTCATCAGCACTATCCAAGCATTGTTCATATTAATCAATGATTAAAAATTGTTGGTTAGTCACTAAGACATAATCTTATGCTTGCGGTCCATCCGAGATTTAGAATTTCATCGTTTTTAGGTAAAGCATATATTTTAGCAGGCTTATTACAACCATAGTGTCAAAATTTATATATCTCACAAATTAAAAATATTAAAGCTAATTTAGTAATTAAATTCAAACCCCCATAAATATACCATGTATAGATATTTTTGAATTAAAGTTGATTCACACTCCAAGGTGTCAAACACATCAAGAGGATTGTCAGGGGGTTTCCAATCCCAGGGTTCCGAATCCAGGGTTCCAAATCCAAGCTCCTGATCAGGCCCTTAAGAGTTAGGGAGAAGTACAAGTTTCTTAGGCAACTACTGACCCTGCAATCTGGTCACTACAGGTTAACCTGAGTGTAAGCCACGTGTACGGTATATAAATCACCACGAAAAAAAATATTATAACCCATGTTCTAGGTTCGCTCGTTGAAAATTATGTAAAAAGGCCGCTTTCCTGGAGGAAACTCGAAAGGTACACTTGCGGGGGAAGATGACTGAAGGGACATGATATGATACGAGATAGACAGGATACAAGCAAAGTAGCAGCGCCATCATAGAACGGTGATTTATCATTTGTGACCGTTTAGGCCTTACTATCAACTGAAAATTTCAATAGACATGATCCAAATCATCTACTTCTTCCCTCAAAACAACGGTAGAAATGAAAAGGCTTTAATGGTAATTATTCAATGCAGAAAATTAAACAAAAATATAGATATAATTGATAGATTTGGAAAAAGTTAAAAAAAAAAAAAATCGGTCATAAATGACTTCCACCTGTAGATGAACGGACCGGATCTACAAATCAATCATCCACTTTGGCTGTGGAGTGATGATGGTTTCTTCAGATTCCGGTGTTCGAGGCTGTACCTTATCATCTTCTGTTATAATTGAGGAGAACCGTTACAAGATGTCCGTGAGAAATTCACCATTTACATTTGCTCATGCTAGGATGTGATTCCAAAAATGGGTCAAATTCAAAACTTAAAAGAGTGGACTACATTACACACGAAATAGTGGGATCAAAATGCCCATTGAAAATTTTGAGGTCCATCCCTCGGTTAACATATTTTTGAGGCCATAGAAATTCATTCCATGCATTTTCATTGGTGGGCATTTCTGTCTCACTTTTTCCTCACCTGTTACAATTTTGGGCCTGTGTTCTAATATAAGCTCTCATGGATTTCTCGCAAACATGCAGACATGACAGTAAGCCCCGTTTAGCTTCCAATTAAAGGTAGAGCTCTACACGAGTTAGATATCTTCGTCAGTTCCCTCTACTTGATTCGAAAAAGTTGAACTCGCTTCGGCTTGAAATTGGATTCCAACCGGTCGATTAGGCTTTTAAAGCTTGAAAAAATTTCAAATCAAGTTTGAATGTGTCCGAGCTCGACTCAACTCAAATCGTCTCAATTCAAATCAAGTTTGACGTAGCTTGCCGAATGTTTGTTGAAATGACTTAATGAAGTGTATCAACTCTTATATCTATATTTTGGTGTTGGTCACTGAGTTTTAAAAAAAATACTGAAACTTGTTATAGTTGTTTTGCATTTTGTGATAAATTAAAGATGCATTCTACACAAGCATTAACTTGACTTGAATTAGTTTGGGCTGTTGACTGAACCAAGCCAAGCTGTCTAAACAGGCTCGAGGTCGGAGCTGAGTGAAGTTTCGAGTTTGGTTAGCCACTGACAGAGCTGAGCCATTGCTCAGTTCAACTCGTGTACAACTTTAACTAAGGTGGGAGGATAGTTAGAATTGTGGGAGAAGTACAAGTTTCTTAAGCTACTCAATCTGTAATTGACCCTGCAATCTGGTCATTATAGATTAACCTGAGTGTAAGCCACGTGTATGGTATTTAAATCACCTCTACTTAAAATATGATTATAGCCCAAATACTAGTTTCGCTCCTCAATAATTATACATAAAAAAAGGTCGCTTCCCTCGAGGAAACTCCAAAGGTACCCTAGCGGGGTATAGATGGTTGAAGGGACATGACACAAGATAGACAGGACAACTGAAAGTAGCAGTGCCATCAAGCTGCCCTTACTGTGAACTGAAAATTTCGATAGACATGATCCTAATCATCTACTTTTTAATGGTAATTATTCAATGTGGAAAATTAAACAAAAATATAGATATAATTGATAGATTTGGGAAAATAAAAAATCAGTCATAAATGACTTCCGCCTGTAGATGAACGGACCGGATTTACAAATCAATCATCCACTTTGGCTGTGGAGTGATGATGGTTTTATCAGATTCCGGTGTTCGAGGCTGTACCTTATCATCTTCTGTTATAATTGAGGAGAGCCGTTAAGTGCGTCCCCGGCCTCACCCAGACGGTACGTCTCTTACCGTCCGGTCCACCTTTATTTATTTATCCTATATCCACTCCGTCCATCCCTTTTTAAAGGTTATTTTATGTGATGAAACAAAAAATTAAGTAAATCCAATTCTAAGGTGGACCGTAACTAAGAAACAGTGGTGATTAACAATTAATGAGCCACAAAAGTTCTGTATTAAGATTATATTTAAAATTTCCCATTATTTAGATTTATTTGACCTTATTAACAGGTTAGATGGCAAATAAAAATTAAGGAAACACTAAGGTAGGCCCTAAGAATTTTTAATGGTAGAATGTTCAATCACCACTATTCCTATCATATGATATATTTGATATTTGAAGCTTCTTCATTTTTTTAATCGCAAGGTAGAATGATTCATAAAGACGGATGGACGGCATGGATATAGAATCCATACATAAAGTTAACCCCACGGTGAGGGCCGCACCGTATTGTGTGAGGCCGTGGCCGCACCTAATCCGCTCCTGGAATGTGAGGGTGTGTGTAGAAATAAATCCTGTTTGTCAACAAAATTACCGAAATGCCTTTGGAGCTTTTGTTGAAGAGTTTATTTGGGAGGCAGACGTGGATTGCCAACTGGGAGCCACCATGATGTATGTTTTATCCACGCCGTCCATCCATTTTTTTCAGATCATTTTAATGTATAATCCCAAAACTGAGGTAGATCTAAATCTCACGCAGACCACACCACATGAAACAGTGATGATTGAACGTCTACCATTAAAAGCTTACTGGGGGCCACAAAAGTTTTGGATGAAGCCTACATCTGTGGGTTCCCTTCGTGAAGGTCCGTGTGACCTAATCAAAAGGTCGGATGGAAAACGAATATTTATGCAAGCCTTAGGATGTTTTAAATGATGTGCATTCAATCACCCCTGTTTTCTTGTGATAAAGTCTACTTGAGAGATTTAGATCTCTCCATTTTGGGCTCGTGCTACGAAATGATATAAAAATAAATAAATATTACACATAAAGCACATATATCATAACTGGCCCAGATGTCACTGTCCAGCAGGCAATCCGTGTCCTGTAGGGCCCGTTCACGTGGCACCGACAGGGTGCGACTGATGTTTTCCCAGATCCACTGAGGTGGGTGGGATCCCGACCATGGAGCCCACCCTAATGTATATTCCTTATAAGTACGCCGTTCATTTATGCTTATTTTGATTGTTTATTCATATAGGTGATTGTAAATGTTTATTCATGGGTCCTTGCTCTGACTCCGGTAGGAGACTCTCAAGAGTTTCAACACCCGGTCGAGGGTTGAGTACCCATAGGTGGTGATATTCCACCAGTGTGAGTGTGTGGTGGTGTGTGTGCGTGCGTAAAAAAAAAAAAAAAAAAAAAAAAAAAGATTGTAAATATTTACCCTTCATTTTTCTAAATTATTTTGCTTTATCCTGCGCTGAACTTCAAATATAAGTTAATAAAATTAATATGGTTAGTCTTTTTAATTTTAATATATTATCTATCATTAATCTATTCAGAAATACAAAGCTTACTGTCATTTTAAAATCAGCCATTCTCATAGATTCGGACTTAATATCATTCCATCTCATAGCTAAGTTCACCAACGTTCAATCAAACTCGAGTCGAATACGACTCTAACACAGCTACACTAACTTAACTGCACACATCTAATTAAATATATGCCTTCATTGACACGTGTTGCCTCTGATTGAATTGTGCAAACATGTTAAAGTGGCACACATGCCACGTGTGTAACAAATAAGCACTATCAGTCTAAATGCGTTGTACAGAGATCCATTTGGTTTAATCTTTGGTGGGTGGGCCACATGTGACGGTTAAAAGAATTTGAATATTGGTCTTGGGATCTTGCAATCTGAGAAAGTTTGAGTCATACACGGTCCATGGTCGGACTCAACAGATGAACGGTCCGTATTACAGAAAGAGAGTACCACCTCATATAGTTTCTCAAGACAATGACGTTCGAAGTTCTCCATGGAATTGCAATAGGTGGGCCATTGTCATGGCTTAAATGAGTGGCTATAAGCATTCAGTGCATCACGTGATATGCGTGCTCGCCTTGCTTCACTTGAGTCTCTATCATTTCCTTGATTTTTTTCCTTCGGTCGTCCACAAATGCCAAATATGAACCTCATATGCCAACATGGTGGACTTGTGAGATATCCAGGCCATTCATCAGGCTGGTCCCACGGTATATGCGTCCTATGCAGAAAGAGAGACTGACCACTCATTCAGTGGGCCACATATCTACCTCTGATATCGACCACCAGTTATCAATTTGTTTCAACTAATCCAATTGTCGTACATGGGTGGCCCACTCAGAGATCCGGCTGGCTTGATTTTTTTGGTTAAGGTAGACCCATCATGTTTTCTGCCCGAATGAATGGCCCTGATATTGTACACGTGTTCCACATGCTCGTGCTGTTTATGAATTGTGACATACACATGTTCTGGTGTGGCATGCATGTGCAAAATATAAGCCATGCGGGCAAGTCTCACCACTGGTAGAAAATCAGATTTGCCTTTCATTCAGGTGGGAGCGAATTAGGTGTGGCCCAATAAGGCACTGACCATGGGCCCACCTCGATGTATGTATTGTCTATCCTGGCTATCCATTCATTTTTCTAGGTTATTTTAGGGTTTGAGCCAAAAAAAATGAAATAGATACGAATCTGAGGTGGATCACATTGCGGGAAATAATGGTGATTGACCATTAAAAATTCTTCATGCGCCGCAAAAGTTTTGACAAAGTTGATATTTTCCTTTTACCTTCGTCTAGGTTTATGTGACCTTATCCGTAGGTTGGATGGCAAGTAAACATTACATAGGGTTCAGGAAATTTTTAATAGTGGGCGTTCAATTACCATTGCTTCTTATGACATTTTTTAAATGTGATTTAGATCTACTTCGTTTTTGGGTTCATGCTCTAAAATATAGAATACATACATCAAGGTGGGCCACAGTCATGGCCACATGGATACGACTAAGAGATTGCCAATCCCTTTTAACCATCTATATTTTCATGTAAAATCAGAGTTCTTGCTGATATGGACACGAGGAGGTCAGGAATGGTGATCAAAACCGTTGATCTAATGGGTCCAATGTGGGTTAATTTGCTGCAGAACGATCATGTTCATGTTCCTTGATGTTTGGTCTTTCATTACAGGCCGGTTCCTGAACAGATTTTGGGTAGTTTTTCATTATTTTCTACAGTATGCCCCACCTGAGTCTATTAGGCTGATTTTGGGGCATTTCATCATCATGATGGGGTTGGAAGCAACATGTCCAAGACAGGTAGGCTCCACACAGTCAATAGTCAATAGCGTAGAAGCAAGTCAAAATTTCTACACGTTGGTGAATAGTTTCTTGCACGCAGGTGAATCACTTAAAAGATCTTGTTCTACAAGGAGTCGTGGAGTAACCGGCCATCTCTCAAATTTTATTTTTATTTTTTTCCCTTAGATATGAGGGGAGGCTGTATATTTTAATATTTCCTCCAAATCTGGTATTCGTAAACCACCACACCAGATCAGACATTTACAGAGTTTCCATAGCATTGGCGTTTGGGCCCAACGGATGAACCTGTTACCTCACAAAACCATGGCACTACGTGGATGGAATCCTGCACGTCAGAAAACTACATTTGTGTGTGGTCCACCTGATGAGCGAACCAGCCTAATTTCGGGCGAGAGGCACAGAATTGATGGGCCCCATCTGCTGAACAACCTGGATCCTGTAGACGTTTACCACGTCGGTTATAGGGGTGAAACTGAGCTGGCCTGACCCAGGCTAGATGTGGGCTGAGACTAATAGGGTGGCAATGTGTTGGGCTCGGGCCAGTTTGGGGTCACCCAAGCCCAACCAATTTACTAAATGTGCCAAGACCCAACCCACAACCCATTCCCCTCTGACCCAACCCAACTCACTTAAAAATTCATCAAGCCCGACCCAACCTGACCCCACCCATTTAATTGTAATTCAGTTGGGCTTGACTGACCCGAACCAACCCACCATGACCCAACTCAGGTTTAAGAATGGAACATGACGGTGCTGATGACCATTGTATGAATGAGAAGTGATTTCTCTTTCTTTGTCAAGGGTCTTAAAACATGCTCTCCAGAAAACACATTGTTGCTGCATTTGATTGCATTTGCAAGTATTTGATTTCAGGACTGCTGGAGAAGTGCTCCCGCATTGCGTTGCAATATCTCATCTTCTCCCCAGTTCTAGTAATGTATGGTGCCTCATTTTCTATTTTTATTACTTCAATTGCCCCTTTACATTCCTCTGATGGTGCTGAGTCAAGGAATTCGGTTTTCAGGAATGTGAAATGTCTTAATGCGCTCATTTTGTACTGGTGGGTCCATAGTTTGATTATGGTGACTGCTGTGCTGGTGGACCCGTTCCTGAGCATAGTTCTGAAACTCAACTCAGAAACTTGGATGAGCCAAACTTGACTTGGAGAGATTTCGAGAAGTCTTATAGAAACTCAGTTTTGGATCCAACTTGATCCCAACTTGAGCACATGTAGTGGGTTTCTATTTTTATTGTATGTTATTTTCCTTTAAAGTTTCTATTTTTATTTTTACATTAAAAAAAATAAAAAATAAAAAAAAGACGTTAGGCTGCCCGTAAATCTGCCCCAACTACTGGTGGAGTGAAGAAGGCCCATCGATACTGCCCTGGAACTGTTGCTCTTCGGTATGTACTGAATTTTCTTGAAATTCCATTTGTGCTTCTTTTTAATTTATTGGACTGTATCCTGCCTGGGTTGTTTCAGTTATTGTGGCATTTATTCTGTAATTGGGTTATTGTTATCAAGGTTTATAATATTGGAATGTATTGTGTTTGGGTATGTGTTTCAGTCAGATCTAGCATTACCATCTGTTGAAAGATCACTAGTGTCTGATCCCATACAACCCATTTTTATAAGTATTGTACGTGTGTGTGTGTGTGTGTGTGTGTGTGTGTGTGTGTGTTGTGTGTGTGTGTGTGTGTGTGTTTTCAAATACGAAAGGGTATAAAAAAAAAATTCTGTATGCATGAGAAAATGGGCTTTGCCATGCAACTGGTTGTAAATGATCCGTTCTTTTTTCCACAAAGTTGAAATGCATTGAAAGTATCATTGATGCATTCTTATAGAAATTCACTGCATTGGAAAGTATTGTTGTTTTGTTCCTTCCCTCACAATTTTAGTGAGAAGTAGTCTATCACACCAAGTTTGATCATATTTGAAGTAATTATATGTTACATGGTAATCTATTATGAAAATTAATATGATGATATGAGTTCTTCATGTGATATTTTGAATCTTGGTTCTTTTTTGTATTTCTTTTTATTGGCTATGCTGGTATTGTGTTTTCACTATTGGTATTCTTTGTTGTCGATTGTATGATGCTTTGTTTGAATTACAAATGGCTTATGTTCTGGCAAATATCCTGTCCAGTGGGTTGTTGTAGTGAATGAAATGTTCATTTGTGTGTGCTTCTACATGGATGGTTGATGGAGACCTAAATTCACTCTGTACAGTTGCTGCAATGTTATTGGTGGGCCCAGTGGACCATCTGTATTTTGTCCCTAGCTTCAATCTGTGCACTGATTACTGGATGGTTTTATTGTGGTACCTTTTTATTGCTCATCCATAATGAGTCTACTATTTGCATAAGCCCAAATATTGCCAATGCACATCGGGTCTGCCTTATGAATGGTATAGATCATGGAGACTATGGGTTCTATCATCGTCTACTGCTTGAGTAATATAAGATGGGAAAAAAGAACAATTGGTATTTTGGATGTAAGTGTTTATGTTTTGTTACTACGGTAAAGTGTAGTTGCTGTTGTGTTTATTTTGGCTTTGGTTTGTAGGTGTGTGATTTTGTAGCTGGGTTGTTGGATCTTCATTCTTCTTTGATTATGTTGATGCACTTGCATTTTTTCCCATGTGTTGTTGGATTTCTTTTTTGGTAGTTGAATGCCTCTTCAATTGGAACTTCAACTTTCAGTGAAATCCCCAAGTGTCGGAAATTAATAAAAATGGACTGCTCGAAAGGACTTCAATCCATCTCTCCTTACACCCTGCAAAACAAAATAATAAAAAGAAATTAATTAATGCTCACAAAACATTACAAATGTGTCTATAGTTCAATCTTCATATACATGTTTCCTGTGGTGTGGTCCACTTGAGCACATCCTCCATCCCAGCTAGTTACAACATTTCATGCTAAGTGACTGGAAATATAATGTAAACAAAGCCCCATAATAATCTGCATCCAAATCACTTGATTGAGAGAAACTCAAACAAGATTGATAGCTACAACATTATGCTAACCTACAACCAGTTAAAGGTGAGAATTCCCCTTCTATTTTTCTAGGGAAAATGGTTTTTAAATGGGTTGAATTCTAAGTTAATATTTTATATCGTTGGCTATGACATATCCCCTATTATTAAGTAAATATTATCTGTGTTTGAAGAGGTTACAGATTAAGTATGTTAAATTACTGGCTATATGTTAATTACGGTGATTTTTTTGCAAGTAATCAATGAAGAGAGGTGTTTGGGCCATTGGGCCGCGTGGATTATTGGATCCAATCTATTGGATTAGGACCAACCATGGATGGTGGAAGTCATTAAATCCTAATTTACTAAAGATCATATCTTCTCCATCAATGACAAGTTTGTTTATTTTGGCATTTGCTAACCCCAAACAAGTGTATAAATTCAGCCCCTCTGCACAACAGCATGGAATGTGTGTGTGATCCAGGCTGTCTATCGAGTGGCCCTATGACTTAATTTTCATGGCCCAAACATCAGGTGAGTCACAGTTCGTGAAACCAACTGTCAGTTGAAAAGAACTTGGCCAAAATTTGTTAGTGGTACTTTTCTTTTGCGCACTGTTGCCCATCTGATGAGTGGACTGGTCTAGCTATCTGGCCAGTACCTTGACAATGTGGGGCTGAGTTGATGGACAGCTTGGATCTCAGACATATGTGACATGTGGCGATGTGTTGGCATGTAGAGGAACTGCCATATATGCACATGTGGTTTAGCAAAGCTTTTTTCTATTGTTAGTAATGTAAGGATGTTTAGCAATAGCAAACCTCTGTTTCGTAAATGATTTTATTAAGCAATGTTGTCCAAGTCATAATTATGTCATTAGATGTAATAGAGGTCGAATCTAATCATACTGTCAATAGTATTGTTTTTTCTATTTTTTCTTAAAAAGGAAAATTTCAGAAAAATTGATAAGAAATAAAAATAATAACTCACATGATCACTATCTGGATGTCTTTATCCTCTCCACAATGACTTCAGATTATTTCAGTGATGTTTCTTTTTTTTTTTTTTTTTTTTTTCTATTTACATCTTTTCTTTCTTTCCTTCTGTAGTTGTATAGTATAGAGTTACATGAATCTTCTAGTTTTGATATTGTTTAAGGTTCATGGTCATAAACCAGAGAAGAGCTTGAGCGTCGCAAAGTCAATAGCAGAGGAACCTTCGAAATAACAGGTATGGATTCTCTCTCTCTCCGGATTTGGCTTTTCTTTCTTCTTCTTCTTCTTTTTTTTTTTTTTTTCGAATTATGTTAATAGAAGTAGAAAACAGACTGCTGAAGCTTTTGGTCTTGGAGAGTGTAGAAGAAATCTCTTCTTTCCGTGCAATCCGAATGACTTACTGAAATTCGAAGCAGTGGAGCATCTTGATAAAAAGAAAATATGTTGAATTGTACTGAAGAACAGAGTAGAGAAACATAACCATATGAAATATGTTGAATCTGTATATTGAATCAACCCCTTGAGTAATCTGATACATTGATCAGGTGTGACATTTGGTGTTTATATATTGAATCAACCCCTTTAGTAATCTGATATATCCATTGATCAGGTCTAATGTGACATTTGGTACTTTCTTCAATATGTTGATATTGGTTTTAATTTTCTTTTAAATCAAAAAATATGAAAAACATGAAAAAACCCAGGAAATATTAGGACAACTGAATTTAACTTAAACAGAATTGTTTCCCTAATAAAATGTAGAATTCAAATACATGACATGCATTTAAAGATCAGAATAACACCTCTGTGAGAAGAAGTTTGGAAGTCTTATAATCATATGGAACTTCCAAAATCGCCCCAATTTTCTGACTCTATAGAAAGAAAGAAAGAAAGAACAAAAACAAGAAAAAAAGATGATGGCGACAAAACCCATTTCTGCGAATCAAGTAATTTCAACGATCAACATGAAACGCGAGGAAAATTCTCAGATTACCCCAGAAATCCAAAGAACTTGAACATCCTTCTAGAACAACCATAGGTGTTTTGATCAGAAGAATTACATATAAATAATACAAAAACCAACAAAGCCCATGTACTGAAATCCAATCCAAGAGAACATATCAGCGTCGAATATCGAATCAATTTCATAATAATCAAACAATTAGCTTTTGGGTTATTCTGATCAAGCCATTTCATAATAATTAATTTAATCAGGAGTATGCTTGATATTTCGCTCTCTACCCTGTGTGTTGTTTTCTTGTCTCTGCTCACTATGGCCGACTTGCAGGCATGCGATTGCAAATCCAACCTACTTCTGCTGGAAAACTCCGTGTAATACATGTGCCAACATGGCACATCTGCCGAGATTCTTCTCTTCAATCCCTGTCATTGTGCAAATCTGCTGAGATTCTTCTCTTCAATCAGTCATTGTGCTAATACCTCTTTCAGCCTTTTGGCTATAAGATCAAGTGCAATTTTTATTCTTATCAGCTCTATTATCTTATATATGGCCCATTGCACCACATGTTATTATATTTAACTCCTCTTGGGGAGGGCCCACTATAAGTTATTAGTTTGAAACAGGGTATCCTGTATCGGTATCGGTTCGCATAACGGTGCCCTCCGATACCGATACGGATATGGGGGTGTAATGGCGATACGGGGGTGTAACGGCCCATAATGGTGCAAATTTTTTTATTTTTTTTTTTGTCAAAAAAATATGGATTAAATCCGGAATATTCTAAGTATTCCAAATATGCATTCATTTATAAATTGGAACAAGTTTTTGGTGGTGTAACGGTCCACTCTTTGGTGAGAAGTTGTATCGGACTGTCTGATGAATTCATGAACCAGATAACCTAAATTTGACTACAAAATTCATATATTTAATTTTCTAAATATCTAATTTATATACTTAACAATTTGATATCATTTCTCCCAATAGTTCTTTAAAAAAATGAAATTAAATTCAGGTAGATGGCATTGCCAATTTGGGGCTGACTTGGAGGACCAATCCATGTCCCAAATCAGCCTCAAATTCATGCAATTTATTGGCATTATCCCACTTATGAATTGGTGGACATTTATTGGATAGTGAATCATGAAAAAAATAAATAAAATCAAAAGGCCCTATTTTAAAAAATAAGCGTCCACAAATTAACAATTAAAACTATTCAAACAAATTGATTTTGGCATTGTGAGCTAGCAATTACAGTCCATAATTTAATTGGTAAATTTTAAGTTAATACATGTCTTGTGTATAATTTTTTAAGGGCCCGAATTAGGTGGGACTCGAATTGTGAAGTGTAGCACATGAGTGTCAAAGTTTTTTGGGCCCCAACCATGATGAATGTGTTATACCCACACCGTCCATCCATTTTGCCAAATAATTTTAGGGCGTGAGCCAAAAAATGAGGCAGATCCCCACGCCAAAATCGCTGATTTGCGACGGACCAAATCCGTCGTAAAACCAAATAAACGACGGACTTTGTCCGTCGCTGTTTACGGGGTCTTTTTTCTCGACGGATAAGGTCCGTCGCATCATAGCGACGGATAAATCCGTCGTAAAAAATAAAAAGTCCGTCGGTAATATTTAGAACTTTTAGTCACTAAAAATTAGCGACGGATAAGGTCCGTCGCTAATATGAGTAAGCGACGGACCTCGAATCCGTCGGTATTCGATGTTCAGAAATTAGCGACGGATTTGGTCCGTCGCAAAAATATCTGTAAATAACAAGAAATATCGATAAATTATTATTATTTTTAAAAAAATCTTGCACCTGATAGTCATTCAAAAAATAATTCACACTATTAAGAATTCTATTAACAAATTTGGTAACTCAGTCACCAGAGAACATGTTAGCTTCAAAGAAATCTGAAAAAGAAAAGTAATAGGAATCCATTGCAAAACAGATCAAACAGCACAAAATATTGAGAGCAGCACTCCACATAACCAATCTTGCAAAACCAAAGTTTTAAGCAAATGACATTTTAGCATGTTCTGCCTAGTGCCAACCCTGTGGAATATTCAGAATAACGTCTGTTGCATTTTTCACCAATGCCTGGCCAAAATATTCAGTAGTAATTATCAACAGCAATAACTGAGCATTGTAGCTTTGGACAAGAGTAACATGCTCTCCCTCCAACAAACCTCGGCTCTAGTGCATGAAAATTTTATAGAATTAACTATTAAAGGGGAGAACAAGGGGAAATAAAAACAATCAGGATCCATGAGTGCAAGCATTCGATAATTCCATACCAGTAGGAGATTCAGAGCTCGAGACTCTCTTCTGCATCATTGGAAAACTACATATATATGGGCAACACCCCATGATAATGTGCCAGCCTCTGCTTAACCCTTTCTCTGCCAAAGCACGAAACTCTTAATTCTATCATCACAAAAATTATACAACAACAACAAAAGGCCCCAATCTATAACTTGCACATTGGCAAGCCAATAATTGAGGAAAAGTCCATGATGCCAAATGTTGGCTAATTGTCATCCTGAACTTTTATATAAGACCAAAAGTTTTTTTTTTTTGTATAAGACCAAAAACTGCACAGAAAGCTAATTTAGTATGATATACCGTTGCCGGTGGGAATTGCACATGCGTAGAACATCCAATTCTTTCTTGCAAAATGTGGATTCCACCATGAAAAATAGGTGTATCCACACATCAATTGGGCAACAGCTGTATGTTGGGTCAGATCATTAGTTGTCGCCCTACTTGCTGAGTCGACCTGTTCAATTTTCAGGCCAAGTGCTCATCCTGATTGGGCCCACCTTTTTGCACTACCTGGACATCCTACGCACATGACACATTGAGGGGAAAGAAAAGTACAACATACTGTGAGTTGAATGTGATGAGATTCATGTGATCATTACTCTTTAGAAAGACACGCACATCCACATGCATCAATAAAGATATGCATGCATTAGAAGAGAGTGTTTCTTGGGTAGATGAGAAAGACCTGCACGCCTACTTGTTGGTTTTGTATAAAAGCTTGGCATAAGATAGTTGATAGCTTGAGGGCAGTCTCTGAATACGAGAGTACTGGAATCTCTCAAGTTCTTTGATGCGAACTCCAAGCTTGCAGTCTTTCTTTGCTTCCTCCACATCTCTCCATCTGCATTAAAAATCTCATATCCACGTAACACTTCCATGTACGAATGATACACTTCAGCCTGCATCATCAAACACATCTCCTAGAACAAATCTCAGAATATGGGTTGTTACTGCTCTTAAGAATAATTGTTAGGATCCTCCAATTTGGCAAATTTTTTGTGCATCTCCCATCTACGGGGAGTCCATCATATCAACAGATTGGACTGTAGAGAAAAATAGTGGCATGCTTTTAATAAAGTAACAAGTAGAGAAAAATGAATCTTACTTCTAGCATAAGATGTTTATCCTCGGCTTGCATTAAAATAATGTATGTGAAGTCTGATTTTGGCTCAATTAGTAAATAGGTTAGATTCTGGCTGACCTTGACATGGCCCAAACCTAGGCCATAACCACCCCTAAATGATTATCCAGTTCATTTACTTTCATTCAACATAAATATAGCAATAAGCCTGCTGGAAAAGAATTTTGAACACAATTCAAAAGCATTTAAGAAGTATGTAACAACAATACCTAAAACTATTCTTACCACAGGAACTACAGTATCTTCCTTCCGAGTACTCCTAAAAATGTGCTGGATAGCATTCCATACTCTGTGTAGGTCTAAAGACCAGGGTACAAGAAATATTCAGTTACTTTCAATGGTAAAACAAAGCAAAACATAACAAAGAAAATGCAATAAATAGAAGACAGATTAAAAGTACAACACCAATAACCATCTGGTTTTGTTAAAAAATATAAGCACTTCTCTAATCAATGCTAAAGATCTACATTTTCAGTAACTGAGTTACTATTCACATAAAAAAATAGTCTAGAGATGGCCAAAATGGCAAAAAAAAAAAAAAAAAAAAAAACAAAACAAAAAAGAAGAAGAAAAAGAAATCCAGAATTTTGAAATTGATTCCATGCGTGCACACATTTATGCTCCAGATAACCAATTGCATCAAAATGTGACTAACCATTGCCTTGATAACCAAGTTGCATCAAAATGTGATCAACCAAAAAGGAAGCTAATAATTAGAAAAGCTTGATTTTTTTTAACTAAAATTATCAAGATTCAAGAGTCACATTTCATTGGTCATGGTTTTCAAAGGTATTGAATATTTTTTATGCGAATATATATATTTAAATTTAAAAGTATTTAAAAAAAATAAAAAATGGATGAGATTTTCGAAAATATCTTCTAAGAAAAACCTCAAATTTTGAACATCTCCCCAAAATTTGCAGAGAGCAGTGTTTGTCACTATGGTCTCAACCGAGCATTGACGGGCCTTGATCTTTGACCTGTAGATGGCAGCAAATGGTATCAAAGACAAGTTTTTAGCTTAAAATGGAACTCGTTCCCACTGCTGATCTGGCCTTGGGGATATGGCCCTTCCACATGGTGAATCAAATGGTCCCAAGCATGGGCGCAATAGATGTTCTGTCACACTCATGAAGGCCTAAGAAGGTTTTAAAGACAAGCATTGGATTTCAACTATTTCTAACTGTGTAATCCACTTGAGCTTTGGATCTATCTCATGTTGGACTCATGCCATAGAATCATATGGCATAATGGATGGATACCGTTTGTACATTCCGGTGGGCTCCATATTTATTTGCACCCCTCCATAGTCTTAACTTTCAAAAAGCTAGTTGTCAAAGGTATGCATGGGAATTGCCATGGTAATTACATAGGTTAATTATTACCTATTTTAAAAGTATTTACAAGGAAATGAAAATCAAACATTTATTTGTAAAATCTTTCAAATCAATGAAACATGGTTAACTACATAGATATAATAGAGCTTTTCGATAGTTTCCAACATATCTTACATACATGGTTTAATAAATAGCTGCAAGGTCATCATCATTGAAGCGACTTAAAGCAGGCATTAGGCAGTTTTTATCCCTAAGCCCATAATTATTTCTTTCGATCCGGGCCTTCCATAAGGTTGCCATTACCCTATCCTACACTATCTTTGCTATAATAGCTGCTAGTTTATGACCAGACCATGCCCAATTCTATTATAGTAATTCTTTTTCTAGTAAGTACATCAATGGTAGAAGGTTAAAAAAAAATAAAAAAATTCTTCTAAAAATCCTTTCACCTGTATGGACTGTTTGTTAGGTCCACTATTTCTAGGATCCCTGAAAAATCACGCCTGCCAGGTGATCCAAACCTTCCAGTCGGTTGCATACAAAATGGATGGTCAGATAGCACATACAAGATAGGTTCGCTCACAAATGTTTAAGGCCATTCTTTTGCTGTAATGTTTCAACTGTTGTGAAAGAACAGTGAACTGACTTAACAGAAGGTACATATACATACAGGTGATGTAAATGGCAACAAAATCCAAGCTCAGAATTCCACAAATATTAAGATCTCTTACAAAACCAACAAAACCCATCACCCAAACACATGATCCAGAGCTACCCAAACATGAGTTTTTTTATTTGCACCCACTATTTTGATATACACATACACAAAGTGCATGCCTACATTGCAATGCCAATGAGTCCCCAAAGGGGGTGTATCTTCAAACCAAAGAGTGTAAATATCAATTCCTATTACATGAAAGAACCCTTGACCATCTGCAATTCCAAACAGCCAGCTTCAAAGCAGAAAACCCAAACCCAAGACCCGATTTGCAAAAATCCAACATCTAGATATTACTCACCACTGCAAAGAGTAATAAGCTAACATACCAAAACCCAATTACAGAAAAACCCAAATTCCAGGTAAGAGAAACTCACATACGAAACTAATGGTTTCACAAAAAAAAAGAAAAAAAAAACAGCAAAAACCAACATCAAACACCTGTTCCCCAGGAAAAAAAAAATCGCAGAAAAACCCAATTCCAGAAAGCAACATATCCAAAAGAAAAACCAATTTCAATAAAAATAAAGCAAACAATCAAATATCAGAAATATATATATATATATATAATATATATATATTATATATATTCTAGAAAACCCAAATCCAGAAATCCGTAAATCCGATACTCCAAAAAACCCAGCTATCAGAATCCAATAACAAACGTAATCGAATTTCAAATGAAAATAGAAAGATGGAAGGGAGCTACAACTAGGTTTGGGGATCTAAATTAGATAAATGAGTACATACCTGGATTGAAGACCTCAGCTTGAAAAAGGCGAAAGGGAGGCCGTTTCCGACGAAGAACAGAAAAGAAATGGAATTCGAATGAGGGTTTTTAGAAATCCCTCTTCGAAATGAAATTTGCATTCAAATCCACACAATGTGTGTTTTACATCATTTAAATAATATCATATGTTATCATCCGTACATTTAATGGACCACCTAATAGTTGTTTATAATTTTATTATATGGTAAAATGATCCATATTAACAATCTACCAGTGTAACCACTATTTGGATGGTCTGGATAACCCTAAATCATTGCCACAAGTGATATGAACAAATCACCACCATTTTACATCATATACACAACTACCACCTACCACTTAAGCTCTCACTACGGACGGGTTTGGCCAGTGATGCTGGTCGGTGCTATGTGGGCCCCACTATGATGTATGTGTTATATCCACACCGTCCATCCATTTTGAGATATCATGTTAAGTCATGTGCCAAAGAATGAGGCAGATAAAAATCTGTAGCGGATCCCACCACAGAAACAGCGGGAGAGTGATTCCCACCGTTGAAACTATCCTAAGGCCCATCATAATGTTTATTTGAAATCAAACCTATTCAAAAGTTAAAACAGACATGAAACAAGGCAAAACATAAATATCAGCTTGATCTAAGGGCTGTTTGGGCGGTGGGATCAGAAGGATTAGGGGACATGGGATTCATCCGGTTCTGTGCCAATTCCACTCCATGTATGGGAAGAATGGAAAAGCTTGGAATTACATTAAATGGAATTGCATCGAGTCAGTGCCAATTTCACTCAATGTTAGCAAGTTGTGTAGGTCCCACCATGATGTGTGGGCTATATCCGCACCGTCCACCCATTTATCGAGATTATTTTAGAGCATGGGCCAAAAAATTAGGTAAATCTAAAGCTCAAGTGGACCCCATCATAAAAAGCAATGGGGATTGAATACTTACCGTTGAAAACATATTTGGGGCCACATAAGTTTTGGATCTACTTCATTTTTAGGCCCATGCCATGAAATGAGGTTACAAAATAAATGAACGGTATAGATATAACACATGTGTGTTGTTCTCAGTAATTTCAAATGATGGTGGGTATATCCATTCAATGTATCACCATATTGTCAACAAAACATGGCATTAATCTTATCCCATGGCAACAGGTAGGGGTGTACACAAACCGGGCTAGCCCGTTTAGCTCACTCGACCCGGCCCGAAAAAGCCCGACTCGGCCTGATCCGGAACTGAGTTCGGGTCAGGACGGGCCAATTTTCTAGGCCCGAAACTGAGTTCAAGCCGAGTTCGGATACCTCCCAGTTCGGCCTGACTCGGTCCGAAACCCGACTCGCCCCGGCCCAACTCAACCCGGCCCGACTCGGTCCGAAACCCGGTTCATGATATATATATATATATATATATATATATATATATATATATATATATATATAACTAGTTCTATATATTATATAAAAAGGTTAATTAAAGCCATATATATAATTTCTAAGTAATTTCTAACTGCTCATATCTCATCCATCACTCTGCAAGAGTATCAAATCATTTCTTCATGAAGATTATGAAGATGATTTGTAACATGGCAAAATGTCATGTGTACAAGATCTGGGTCAGTCATCAGGTGGGCTAGCCCTGGTTCCCACTTATCAGTTAGGCCACATTTCTACCAGAAGAATCAATGGTTGGAAAAGCAATAATGACTGATGGTGAGTCATCATCCTATTTTTTGGGCCATTGAATGTTCAAAGTGAGACCCAATAAGGACTGGCCTAGATGTGAAACACATGTGCCACATTTCTTGTCTTAATATGGATTAGAAAAATGAAATCTTAGTTCCATCCAGTTGGATGTACTAATTAGATCTTCTGATTCGAAAATCAGGCCGGTAAACACGTTAGGTTAGCCACAGGTATAAAACAAATAAACGGCTAAAACAAATTCTCTATTCACCCATTTGTTTTGGGCAGTATGGTCACCGGGAGGAATTTAACGTTCCAGGTCAAAAGATTTTTTGTGGAGTATATAGTTCAACTATCTAAACCGTTGATCGAGAGCCTTGTAAATTAATGGGACACGGATTACCTGCCAAAGCCCTTCCCATGAATTTGCTGTAAGGTTCGAAATTGGCCCGAACTCAGGTTCGAAACTGGCCGAACTCGAGGTTCGAACTGGCCCGAACTCGCCCGAACTCGCCTGGGCCGGTTCGGGCTCGAGATGTTGGCCCGGTGACCAGGCCCGGTCGGGTTCGGACCTGGTGTGGCTGTTGAACGGGCCTGGATGAGCTGAGGCCAGTTCGACTCGGCCCGACCCGTGTACACCCCTAGCAACAGGGGACAATCCCTGCCATGGGTAATAATTGAATCTCATCCCACCTAATCCCTTCTAATCCCACTGCTCAAACAGACCCTAAAACTTGGCCTTTAGAGTTTGTAACGGTGGGCTTCCCTGTCCCACTGTTTTTGTTTTCTGTGTTGGGTCCACTAGAGCTTTGGATTTAACTTACTCATTGGATATTACAAATGGATGGAAGGTGTGGATATAAAACATACATCATGGTGGGGCCACGGAACTTGCTGACCTCACTTCAGTGGCTAGTCTCGCTACTCCCCTGACACCAGCCCCATGGCTGGTGGTGGGTGCTCTATGGGCCCCACCATAATGTATACATTTCATCCTTTACGTTCATCCATTTTTAAAGATCATTTTAGGAATTTATTCCAAAATGAGAGGTATATAAAACTTAGGTAGCAACACACACACATGAAAACAATAGTGATTGGATATCCATAGTTAAAATCCTCCTAAGGCCTACTGTACTGTTTATTGACATCCAATCTGTTTATTAGGTCATACAGACCTAGATGAAGGGGAAAAACAAAAATCATCTCGATCCAAAACTTTTATGGCCCCCAAAATGTTTTTAATTGTTGACACTCATCATTCAACATCGTTTCCTGTAATGTGGTCCATTTCAGATTAGGAAATATCTCATTTTTGGTCTCATGTTGTAAGATGATCTTTAAAAATAGATGGACGGCATGGATGAAACACATACATCATGCTGGGGCCCATAGAGCACCGACCACCAGCCATTGGCTGGTGTCGGGAGAGTAGTTAATCCATTCCCCTTATTTGTGATGTGGTCCATTTAATCTTTGGATATGGTTCATTTTTTGGATAATTCTCTAAAATGATCTTGAAAAAAGGATGAACGGTGTGAGTTGATCCCAGATTTTTGGTAAATCCAAAACTCAAGTAGACCATGCCACACAAAACAGGGTGGAATAATGATTTCCATTGTTGATACCTTCCTTGGGCCACAGTAATATTTATTTTTCATCCAACTTGTTCATAATATAAAAAAGATATGATTGAAGAGAAAACTAAACATTAGCTTGATCCAAAACTTCTATGGCCTCCAAGAATTTTCAATAGTAGAGGTTTTATCACACTATTTCCTGTGGTGTGGTCCACTTGAGCTTTGGATATGCTTCATTTTTGTTCTTTAGACCTCAAATTATCTGTTAACATGGATGAACGGAGTGGATAAAATAAATAAGGGTAGACCCCACAGAGTTTACTTTGGTAGGGTGAAGAGTAACTCACCTAAATATAGTAGAGAGGGGTTTCCTTGAAACATTCATAATCATATATCGTGCCTTCCTAAATGGGATTCACATATCCAACCCACTCATTATGTGCGTCCCACTTGGATGAGGGGTCAGATCAAGTTTCGGCCGCATCCAAAACTCATGTGGGCCCCACCAAGTGCTTTATATTTTTTAGGATGTCTTCACATGGTTTTAGATGGTATGACCCACCTAAGTTTCGTATACGAATGATTTGATTTGAGATATCTCATAACCTAAAGGGGACACATCAAATGCATGGTGTTGATGTTCGACACACATCATGATGGGGCACACAAAACTTACTAACAATCAATTTTAGGTTCTCACGATGTTACTAAGTTGGGTCATTATTTTGATCAGAATATTTGACCCATTTTACATGTCTGGTCCATTCACTCTACTTTACTGATCAATACCCCACAATTTGACTAGTTACTCGCCTCGATCAAGCTACATATGAGGAAGATATTGGGCATACAAGATTGATCAATAATTTGAGTGAAATTTCATTTTAACGTTTAAAGGTTCAATTAGTGGACGTACCTAATAATTTATTAACAAATGTTTTTTATTTCACAGATAAATTTCAATTTCTATTTAAAAATAACATTTTTTATTCAAAATGTATATTTTTTTACTCTTAATTTTTCTTTGAAAAATTTTAACAAAATATCATTTTTATTATAAAATATTTCAAAAAAAATTAAAATATAAATTCAGAATTTTTATTTTCAAAATCTTAAAACATTTCCCAAATTTTAATTTTTTTCCCAAAAATTCCAAAATGCCAATTTTTTTCTTTAAAAGCATCATTTTGTTTTCAACTTTTCAATTTTCTTTTTTAAAATGATAATTTTTTTTTTCAAAATCTCATTGTTTTTATAAAATATTATGGCGGGGCCCACATTGCGAAAATTTTCACATTCATTTATTTTAATATTCTTTTTCAGGATATTATTTTTTTCTCAAAATCAAATGTTTTTTTTTTTTTTTTTTCAAATTTATCAACTTTATTCAAAATTCTTTTTTCCCCCAAAATAGATTTTTATTAAATCACTATTTTATTTTTTCAAAATCTAATTTTTTTCTCAAACATTGTTAATTTTTTAAACTTCTCAATATTCTTTTTCATGTGATATTACAAATCATTTAAATATTAATTTTAAATTAAAAAATAAAAATAAAAATTTCACTCATTTGATATAAAAACAAAATAAAATTTCTTTTCGCATTCCATCAATTATTAAAAAATAATCTTAGATACAAATATGTACAATTAAACCACTGAAATTCTATTAAAAAACAATTATTAGACTACAAAAAAACAACATTAATTTTTTTAATTTTTATAGAATTTTTAAAAGGTCAATGTCCTTTTACGACGGACATGATCCGTCGCAATAGTCCTTTTACGACGGACCATGATCCGTCGCAAAAACAACTGAAAAGCGCGCCATTTTGGTGTTTTGGGCGGGAATTTACGGCTGTAAGAAAATCAAATTTGCGACTTATTTTATCCGTCGCCAATGAACGACGGACCAAAACCCGTCGTAAATCAGTTTTTAGCGACGGATTTCAGGCCGTCGCTAAATTCAGCGACGTTCGGACTACGGATTTTCGACAAACATGGGCTTAGCGACGGACCTTTTCCGTTAGCGACGGATTAAATCCGTCGGTAAACCAAGAGATTTTAGCGACGGACGAAGTCCGTCGCAAAAATACGTCGCAAATTGCCACTTTTGGCGTAGTGGATCCAAAGCTCAGGTGGACCACACCATAAGAAATAACAATAATTAAACGTCCACCATTAAAAATATATTGGGGGCTACAAAAGTTTTTGATCAAGCTGACATGTGTGTTTTCCCTTCATCCACGTCAGTGTGACCCTATTAACAGGTTAGATGGAAAATAAACATTACAGTGGACCCTAAGAAAATTTTAATGGTGAGCATTCTATAACCCACTATTTCCTATGCTGTGGTCCAGCTGAGATTTGGATCTTACTAATTTTTTGGATCATTACCTAAAATGATGTGGCAAAATGGATGGACGGCATGGATAAAATATATACATCATGGTGGGGCCCACGTGGCACGTGTACCATTTATTAACTTGTGCGATAAAAGCGTGCTGCATACCCAGTCCATTCATTTGACGTCAGCAATTCCTGTGGGTCTGATCATGAGGTATGTGTTATATCTAAACCGTCAATTCATTTGAGGAGCTTATCTTAAAGCTTGACACGAAAAATAATACAGATCTAATTATCAAGTGGACCACACTGCAAAAAGCAGTGGGGGATTGAACGTCTACCGTTGAAACCCTTTTTGGGATCACAGAAGTTTTGGATCTATATGAAATTTGTTTTTCCTCTTCATTCAGGTCTTTTTGACCTTACGAATAGATTGGATGGAAAATAAACGTTATCGTGGGCCCTACGAATTGTTTAACGGTGAAACTCATTATCTTCGCTGTTATTTTTGGTGTGGTCCAGACGATCTTTGGATATGATTCATTTTTTGGGTAATGCTCTAAAATGATCTCTAAAAATAGATGAACGGTGTCGATATAATAAGTACATCATTGTGGAGCCCATGTAACTTTAATCTCCTTTGAACCATTCGTACAACTCGGAGCTCGAGGAGTGTCAGCACTCGTCTTAGCATGACACGTACTTGCAGCAGATATTTTAATCATGTTTGTGTTGCAAGGTGAATTTAAGAGCTTGGATTGAAAAGGTACTAAAGGCATGAATTTGATGCTCAAGAATCACCAAGGCAAGGGACGGATCTTAGGAGACCGAGATTGAAGAATTCACACTACAAGAAAAATGGGCAAAGGCTACGGACTAGATCCGTAGCAAAAGGGCTTTTGCTACGGATCTAGTCCGTATCATGTCCGTCGCAATTGGGGCAATTGGGGGGGGGGGTAGCTAAAGATCTAGCTACAGACAATATCCGTAGCAATAGATACAATTAGCTACGGATCTTTTCCGTAGCAATAGAGACCATTAGCTACGGATAATATCCATAGCAATATGCAACAATAGCTACGGATTATATCCGTAGCAATAGATACCAATAGCTACGGATTATATCCGTAGCAATAGATACCAATATCTACAGTATTTGCAGTACTACATACAGAGAGCTACGGATATAATCCGTAGCTATAGATACCAATAGCTACGGATATAATCCGTAGCAATAGATAGTAATAGCTACGGTGAAATGTTGTAGCTTTGCTACGGATTATATTTCGTAGCTATTTTTCCTGTTTCCATTGCAAGAACCTGCTATGATTGATAACTCATCTAAGCTTAATGCAATCAGAGAAAAAAAAATGATGCATTTATTACAATAGCAATCAAATCTACAATGCATCCTACATTCACATTACTAAATAAACAATACTTCACTTTGCTCAACCTATCAAAAGAATTACAACTAAGGCGTGCCCTCATGCATTAATAATGCTCGCGCTTTTACAAATTTTCTTTTTTCAGACGGTTAAGTTCAGCAAACACAGAAGATAGAGCCTCTTCTTTTCCTTGAAACTGCATATGTAACTTCTGTAGACTTCGACACAAGATCACTTTCAAGTTTTAAAACCCTTCCCTTGAGAAAATGAATTTCATCATCCACTGACTTCTTTAGCTTGTCAACCTGTATAAAACAACAATTGTAGACACAATCAAACAAGCATGCCTTTGTACCATCACAAAAGGAAGAAGACTAAAAAAAAAAAAATAGCTAGAAAAAAACAATTATATATAAAGAAATAAAAAATGTGCCTACAATCTTCTAAACTATAGCAAATCCATAGGTTAGGTTATCGGTTATAAGTTTAGGTTATAAGTTATAGGTTAAGGTTTAGTTTATTTAGTAGTTTAGGAAATCGGGTTCGGGTTCAAGATCGGGTTTAGGTTTGGGTTTTCAAGTTTAGGTTTAGGTTTAGGTTAGGGAGTTGAGATTAGATTAGGTGTAGGTTTAGGAATTTGAGAATACATTTAGGTTAAGTTTAGGGAATTGAGAATAGGTTAAGGTTTGGTTTAGAAAATCGGGTTCGGGTTCGGGATCGGGTTTAGGTTTGGGTTTTCAGTTTAGGTTTAGGTTTAGGTTAGGGAGTTGAGATTAAGATTAGGTGTAGGTTTAGGTTTAGGGATTTGAGAATACATTTAGGTTAAGGTTTAGGGAATTGAGAATAGGTTAAGGTTTAGGTTTAGGAAATCGGGTTCAGTTCAAGATCGGGTTTAGTTTGAGTTTTCAAGTTTAGGTTTAGTTTTTTGTTAGAGAGTTGAGATTAGGATTAGGTGTAGGTTTAGGTTTAGGAATTTGAGAATACATTTAGGTTAAGGTTTAGGGAATTGAGAATAGGTTAAGGTTTAGGTTTAGGAATCGGGTTCGGGTTCGGGATCGGGTTTAGGTTTGGGTTTTCAAGTTTAGGTTTAGGTTTAGGTTAGGGAGTTGAGATTAGGATTAGGTGTAGGTTTAGGTTTAGGGGATTTGAGAATACATTTAGGTTAAGGTTTAGGTTATAGGTTTTGGTTTAGGTTAAGGTTATAGGTTTTGGTTTAGGTTTAGTTTAAGTTTTAGGTTTAGGTTATAGATTTAGGGAATTGAGAATAGTTTAAGGTTTAGGTATAGGAAATCGGGTTCGGGTTCGGGATCGGGTTTAGGTTTCGATTTTCAAGTCTAGGTATAGGTTTAGGTTAGGGAGTTGAGATTAGGATTAGGTGTAGGTTTAGGTTTAGGGATTTGAGAATACATTTAGGTTAAGGTTTAGGGAATTGAGAATAGGTTAAGGTTTAACTTTAAGAAATCGGATTCGGGTTCGGGATCGGATTTAGGTTTGGGTTTTCAAGTTTAGTTTAGGTTTAGGTTAGGGAGTGAGATTAGGATTAGGTGTAGGTTTAGGTTTAGGGATTTGAGAATAAATTTAGGTTAAGGTTTAGGGAATTGAGAATAGGTTAAGGTTTAGGTTTAGGAAATCGGGTTCGGGTTCGGATCGGGGTTTAGGTTTGGGTTTTCAAGTTTAGGTTTAGGTTTAGGTTAGGGAGTTGAGATTAGGATTAGGTGTAGGTTTAGGTTTAGGGATTTGAGAATACATTTAGGTTAAGGTTTAGGGAATTGAGAATAGGTTAAGGTTTAGGTTTAGGAAATCGGGTTCGGGTTCAAGATCGGGTTTAGGTTTGGGTTTTCAAGTTTAGGTTTAGGTTTAGGTTAGAGAGTTGAGATTAGGATTAGGTGTAGGTTTAGGTTTAGGGATTTGAGAATACATTTAGGTTAAGGTTTAGGGAATTGAGAATAGGTTAAGGTTTCAGTTTAGGAAATCGGATTCGGGTTCGGGATCGGGTTTAGGTTTGGGTTTTCAAGTTTAGGTTAGGTTTAGGTTAGGGAGTTGAGATTAGGATTAGGTGTAGGTTTAGGTTTAGGGATTTGAGAATACATTTAGGTTAAGGTTTAGGGAATTGAGAATAGGTTAAGGTTTCAGTTTTAGGAAATCGGATTCGGGTTCGGGATCGGGTTTAGTTTGGGTTTTCAAGTTTAGGTTTAGGTTTAGGTTAGGGAGTTGAGATTAGGATTAGGTGTAGGTTAAGGTTTAGAGGGATTTGAGAATACATTTAGGTTAAGGTTTAGGTTATAGGTTTTGGTTTAGGTTAAGGTTATAGGTTTTTGGTTTAGGTTTAGGTTTAAGTTTTAGGTTTAGGTTACAGATTTAGGGAATTGAGAATAGTTTAAGGTTTAGGTTTAGGAAATCAGGTTCGGGCTCGGGATCGGGTTTAGGTTGGGTTTTCAAGTTTAGGTTTAGGTTAGTGAGTTGAGATTAGGATTAGGTATAGGTTTAGGTTTAGGGATTTGAGAATACATTTAGGTTAAGTTTTAGGTTCGGTTCGTTTTAGGCTATAGGTTTTGGTTTTGGTTTTGGTTATAGGGTTTTTTTTCGGTTATAGGTTATAGGTTTAGGTTATCGGTTTTGATTTAGGTTATAGGTTATAGGTTTAGGTTTAGGTTATAGGTTTTGATTTAGGTTTACGCTATAGTTTTTGGTTTTGGTTTAGGTTATAGGTTTTGGTTTAGGATATAGGTAATAGGTTTAGGTTATAGGATTTGAGAAGGGGTTATGGTTTAGGTTTTTAGAAATCGGTTCAGGTTCGGGATTGAGTTTTAGATTGGGTTTTCAAGTTTAGGTTTAGGTTTAGGTTAGGAGTTGAGATTAGGTTAGGTTTTCAGTTTAGGTTTAAGTTTGGGTTTTCAAGTTTAGGTTAAGGTTTAGGTTTAGGTTAAGGTTTTTGGATTTGAGAATGAGTTTGGGTTTAGGCTATAGGTTTTGGTTTTGGTTTAGGTTATAGGTTAGGTATCGTTTAGGTTTAGGTTTTGATTTAGGTTATAGGTTATAGGTTTAGGTTAAGGTTTAGGTTTAGGTTATAGGTTTTGATTTAGGTTTAGGCTATAGGTTTTGATTTTGGTTTTGGTTATAGGTTTTGGTTTAGGATATAGGTTATAGGTTTAGGTTATAGGATTTGAGAATGGGTTATGGTTTAGGTTTTGGAAATCGGGTTCAAGTTCGGGATGGGTTTTAGATTGGGTTTTCAAGTTTAGGTTTAGGTTTAGGTTAGGGAGTTGAGATTAGGTTGGGTTTTCAAGTTTATGTTTAAGTTTGGGTTTTCAAGTTAGGTTAAGGTTTAGGTTTAGGTTTAGGTTATAGGTTTTTGGATTTGAAAATGGGTTCGGGTTTTAGGCTATAGGTTTTTGGTTTTGGTTTAGATTATAGGTTTTGGTTTAGGTTATAGGTTATAGGTTTAGGTTTAGGTTTTGATTTAGGTTATAGGTTATAGGTTTAGGTTTAGGTTTAGGTTTAGGTTATAGGTTTTGGGGTTTTTGGTTTTCGGCTATAGGTTTTGGTTTTAGTTTAGGTTATAGGTTATAGGTTTAAGTTATAGGATTGAGAATGGGTTATGGTTTAGGTTTTAGAAATCGGGTTCAGGTTCGGGATTGAGTTTTAGATTGGGTTTTCAAGTTTAGGTTTAGGGTTTAGGTTAGGGAGTTGAGATTAGGTTGGGTTTTCAAGTTTAGGTCTAAGTTTGGGTTTTCAAGTTTAGGTTAAGGTTTAGGTTTAGGTTTAGGTTATAGGTTTTTGGATTTGAGAATGGGTTCGGGTTTAGGCTATAGGTTTTGGTTTTGGTTTAGGTTATAGGTTTTGGTTTAGGTTATAGGTTATAGGTTTAGGTTTAGGTTTAGGTTTTGATTTAGGTTATAGGTTATAGGTTTAGGTTAAGGTTTAGGTTTTGATTTAGGTTTAGGCTATAGGTTTTGGTTTTGGTTTAGGTTATAGGTCTTGGGATTTGAGATCGGGTTTAGGCTATAGGTTTTGGTTTTGGTTTAGGTTATAGGTTATAGGATTAGGTTAAGGTTTAGGTTTAGGTTATAGGTTTTGATTTAGGTTTAGGCTATAGGTTTTGGTTATAGGTTTTGGTTTAGGATATAGGTTATAGGTTTAGGTTATAGGATTTGAGAATGGGTTCGGGTTTAGATTATAGGTTTTGGTTTTGGTTTAGGTTATAGGTTTTGGTTTAGGTTTAGGTTATAGGTTTAGGTTAAGGTTTCGGTTTATGTTATAGGTTTCGGGATTTGAGATGGGTTCGGGTTTAGGTTCTAGGTTTTGGTTTTGGATTAAGTTATAGGTTTAGTTTAGGTTATAGGTTATAGGTTTAGGTTAAGGTTTAGGTTTATTGTTATAGGTTTTGAGATTTGAGAATGGGTTCGGGTTTAGGTTATAGGTTTTGGTTTTGGTTTAAGTTATAGGTTTTGGGATTTGAGAATGGGTTCGGTTTTAGGCTATAGGTTTTGTTTTTGGTTTAGGTTATAGGTTATAGGTTTTGGTTAAGGTTTAGGTTTAGGTTATAGGTTTTCATTTAGGTTTAGGCTATAGGTTTTGGTTTTGGTTTTGGTTATAGGTTTTGGTTTAGGATATAAGTTATAGGTTTAGGTTATAGGATTTGAGAATGGGTTTCGGTTTAGATTATAGGTTTTGGTTTTGGTTTAGGTTATAGGTT
>JAJHSJ010000003.1:75985521-76095201 GCA_021015155.1 Magnolia officinalis
GGTAGAGATTGAGAAGTACTCAGGGAAAAATAATTTTGAGGTATGGAAGATCAAGATGATGAGTTCCTTAATGAAGCAAGGCGAAGATGGTGCTCTTGAGGAGCGGAAGTCCACCATGAAAGATGATGATGGAATACTCTTGATAAGAAAGCCTTATCATCGATCCGTTTATGTCTCACGGATGAGGTTCTCTACAACGTCATGAGGGAGAAAACTGCGGCTAATTTATGGGCGAAGGTGGAGGATGTTTATGCGAAGAAATCCTCTGAAAATCGTCTGCACTTGAAGCGGCAGTGGTATAACTTCAAGATGGCAGAGGGTGGAGATCTGGAGGCTCACAGCAGCAATTTTAATAAATGGTTTGCAAATTGCTGATATGGATGAAGTGATGAAAGATGAAGAACAAGCATGTATGTTGCTGAATTCTCTCCCGGCGTCCTATGAGTCATTCAAGGATACTATGCAGCATGAACAAAACCTGAGTGTCGACACTGTTATCTCAGCCCTTCAAGGGAAGGCTATGAGACAGCTAGACAGCAACATAGGGACATCTTCTGATGCACTGTTTACAGTGGGTAGGAATTCTGAACACAGTACAGGTTCTTCAGGTTCTAGATCCAAATCCAAGGGCAAGGGCAAAGGAAAGGTAAAGTGCTGGAATTGTGGGAAGGAAGGACATGGAAAAGGGATTGTGAAAATCCTAAATATAAGAGGGAAGATTCTGAGGCTTCATGCAGGGAGGCTAACACTGCCACGTCAGATGAATCGAGTGGATGTGATGGTGATGTTTGTCTGTGTCTTCGCTCAGACGGTCATACGATGATCGTAAGGACGAGTGGATGCTAGACACAGGGGCATCTTTTCACATGACTCCTCATCGGAGTTGGTTCACCAGCTATAGGGAGTGCGATGGTGGACAGGTATTTATGGGCAATGACATTGCCTGTAATGTTGTGGGTATTGGTACGGTACGCATCAGGATGTTTGATGAGGTGGAGCGTACTTTGACTGATGTCAGGCACGTTCCTGATTTGAAACAAAATCTGATTTCTCTTGGTGTGCTTGAGGCAAAGGGATGCAAGTACACAGGTATTGATGGTGCTCTTAAGGTATCCAAGGGGGCACGGGTAGTCATGAAAGCGCAACGACTCGTCATGTTTACAGGTTGATCGGGAGCACTTCAAAAGGTGGAGTTACAGTGGATGTAGCGAATTCCACCTCTGCACGTGTGTGGCATGATGGGCATGGCCACATGAGCGGACAGGGCAGGAAGGCTGAGACGTGCGGACAGGGATACAGAGCAGGTGGAGCAGCCACCTGTGAGAAGAACCACATGGCATGATTGCAGGATATCGGCAAGGTACATGGACGACTCCAATATTGCAGGGGATTCATTTTCTATTCTGATGGCTCTAGGTGAGCCTGGTGCTGAGAAGTGGAAGGTGACTATGCGCGATGTGATGGATTCGTTGTACCAGACCGACATATGGGAGCGGGTGGAGCTTCCAGTGGGCCAGTGAGCAGTTGGATGCAGGTGGACCTTCAAGAGGATACAGTATAGATACAAGGCGAGGTTGGTAGCGAGGAGTTATTCTCAGAGAGAAGAGATCGGCTTCTCAGAGATATTCGCGTCGACGGTTATAGCAGGTATCTATCAGATCCGTGATTGGCGCTGGTTGGCCAATGTGATCTTGAGCTATGATGTGATGCAGAATAAGAGAAGAGGTCAAGAAGCTACACGGTTGAAGATTGAAGACATGGTGGAGATTGTTGCGAGATGTCTTAAATCCAAGTCCTTTCGCAACTGGGATGCGGAAAGGAGTTTCGCGGATTTTGTATCGCAAGTCCTTTCGCAACTGGGATGCGAAAGGAGTTTCGCGGATTTTGTGACGCAAGTCCTTTCGCAACTGGGATGCGAAAGGAGTTTCGCGGATTTTGTGACGCAAGTCCTTTCGCAACTGGGATACGAAAGGGAAGTTGCCAAAACTATAAATTGGGGTCCCTAGGGCTATTCTAAAATGATTCTAAGACTTTCTAAAGGTATTCTAAAGGGTTTTAGGGTTATCAAAGGGTGTAGCAAGGGTGAGATTCGAGGTTGTTCGAATCGGGTAAGTCCTTTCTCTTTGTAATTGATGCTTCATAGTGGTGATCTGTCGCTTGTGCCGTGGTTTTTCCCGCAAGGGTTTTCCACGTTAAATCTGGTGTTCTCTTTTCTTGTGTGTGCTTGGTGCCAT
The DNA here is from genome assembly GCA_021015155.1 of Magnolia officinalis. NCBI lineage: Eukaryota > Viridiplantae > Streptophyta > Magnoliopsida > Magnoliales > Magnoliaceae > Magnolia > Magnolia officinalis. The sequence continues at coordinate 75,987,756 of JAJHSJ010000003.1, forward strand.
TGGATTACCATCCTAGATCTAGATCTGTGTGATTCCGCAGGCCAAAAATCCCAACAACTGTGTGGTGCCTACCTGTCTTGGACATGTCGCTTCCAACCCCATCATGATGATGAAATGCCCCAAAATCAGCCTAATAGACTCAGGTGGGCATACTGTAGAAAATAATGAAAAACTACCCAAAATCTGTTCAGGAACCGGCTGTAATGAAAGACCAAACATCAAGGAACATGAACATGATCGTTCTGCAGCAAGATTAACCCACATTGGACCCATTAGATCAACGGCTTTGATCACATTCCTGACCTCCTCGTGTCCATATCAGCAAGAACTCTGATTTTACATGAAAATATAGATGGTTAAAAGGGATTGGCAATCTCTTAGTCGTATCCATGTGGCCATGACTGTGGCCCACCTTGATGTATGTATTCTATATTTTAGATCATTTTATAGCATGAACCCAGAAACGAAGTAGATCTAAATCACATTAAAAAAATGTCATAAGAAACAATGGTAATTGAATGCCCACTATTAAAAATTTCCTGAACCCTATGTAATGTTACTTGCCATCCAACCTACGGATAAGGTCACATAAACCTAGACGAAGGTAAAAGGAAAATATCAACTTTATCAAAACTTTTGTGGCGCATGAAGAATTTTTAATGGTCAATCACCATTATTTCCCGCGATGTGATCCACCTCAGATTCGTATCTATTTCATTTTTTTTTTGGCTCAAACCCTAAAATAACCTAGAAAAATGAATGGATAGCCAGGATAGACAATACATACATCGAGGTGGGCCCATGGTCAGTGCCTTATTGGGCCACACCTAATCGCTCCCACCTGAATGAAAGGCAAATCTGATTTTCTACCAGTGGTGAGACTTGCCCGCATGGCTTATATTTTGCACATGCATGCCACACCAGAACATGTGTATGTCACAATTCATAAACAGCACGAGCATGTGGAACACGTGTACAATATCAGGGCCATTCATTCGGGCAGAAAAACATGATGGGTCTACCTTAACCAAAAAAATCAAGCCAGCCGGATCTCTGAGTGGGGCACCCATGTACGACAATTGGATTAGTTGAAACAAATTGATAACTGGTGGTCGATATCAGAGGTAGATATGTGGCCCACTGAATGAGTGGTCAGTCTCTCTTTCTGCATAGGACGCATATACCGTGGGACCAGCCTGATGAATGGCCTGGATATCTCACAAGTCCACCATGTTGGCATATGAGGCTCATATTTGGCATTTGTGGACGACCGAAGGAAAAAAAATCAAGGAAATGATAGAGACTCAAGTGAAGCAAGGCGAGCACGCATATCACGTGATGCACTGAATGCTTATAGCCACTCATTTAAGCCATGACAATGGCCCACCTATTGCAATTCCATGGAGAACTTCGAACGTCATTGTCTTGAGAAACTATATGAGGTGGTACTCTCTTTCTGTAATACGGACCGTTCATCTGTTGAGTCCGACCATGGACCGTGTATGACTCAAACTTTCTCAGATTGCAAGATCCCAAGACCAATATTCAAATTCTTTTAACCGTCACATGTGGCCCACCCACCAAAGATTAAACCAAATGGATCTCTGTACAACGCATTTAGACTGATAGTGCTTATTTGTTACACACGTGGCATGTGTGCCACTTTAACATGTTTGCACAATTCAATCAGAGGCAACACGTGTCAATGAAGGCATATATTTAATTAGATGTGTGCAGTTAAGTTAGTGGTAGCTGTGTTAGAGTCGTATTCGACTCAAGTTTGATTGAACGTTGGTGAACTTAGCTATGAGATGGAATGATATTAAGTCCGAATCTATGAGAATGGCTGATTTTAAAATGACAGTAAGCTTTGTATTTCTGAATAGATTAATGATAGATAATATATTAAAATTAAAAAGACTAACAATATTAATTTTATTAACTTATTTGAAGTTCAGCGCAGGATAAAGCAAAATAATTTAGAAAAATGAAGGGTAAATATTTACAATCTTTTTTTTTTTTTTTTTTTTTTTTTTTTACGCACGCACACACACCACCACACACTCACACTGTGGTGGAATATCACCACCTATGGTACTCAACCCTCGACCGGGTGTTGAAAACTCTTGAGAGTCTCCTACCGGAGTAAGAGCAAGGACCATGAATAAACATTTACAATCACCTATATGAATAAACAATCAAAATAAGCATAAATGAACGGCGTACGTATAAGGAATATACATTAGGGTGGGCTCCATGGTCGGGATCCCACCCACCTCAGTGGATCTGGGAAAACATCAGTCGCGCCCTGTCGGTGCCACGTGAACGGGCCCTACAGGACACGGATTACCTGCTACTGGACAGTGACATCTGGGCCAGTTATAATATATGTGCTTTATGTGTAATATTTATTTATTTTTATATCATTTCGTAGCACGAGCCCAAAATCGAGAGATCTAAATCTCTCAAGTAGACTTTATCACAGGAAAACAGGGGTGATTGAATGCACATCATTTAAAACATCCTAATGCTTGCATAAATATTCGTTTTCCATCCGACCTTTTGATTAGGTCACACGAACCTTCACGATGGGAAACCACAGATGTAGGCTTCATCCAAAACTTTTGTGGCCCCCAGTAAACTTTTAATGGTAGACGTTCAATCATCACTGTTTCATGTGGTGGTCTGCGTGAGATTTAGATCTACCTCAGTTTTGGATTATACATTAAAATGATCTGAAAAAAATGGATGGACGGCGGGATAAACACATACTCATGGTGGGTCCCAGTTGTGTCTGTATCTTGCTCCGCTCATTGTCGATACCGGCGTGATTAATAGAAATAGTGGAATTTGTGATTGAAAGACGAATACGGATTAAACATCTCCTACACTTACATACATCCAGGATGGATTACGCCACGGTTACACACAATACGGTGCGGGAATGTGGAAACATGGTCATATTCATGGATTCATCACGGATTAGTGCGGCCAGGCCTCCAATACGGTGCGGCCCTCACCGTGGGGTTAACTTTGTATGGATTCTATCCATGCGTCCATCCGTCTTTATGAATCATTCTACTGGTGATTAAAAAATGAAGAAGCTTCAAATATCAAATATATCATATGATAGGAATAGTGGTGATTGAACATTCTACCATTAAAATTCTTAGGGCCTACCTAGTGTTCCTTAATTTTTATTTGCCATCTAACCTGTTAATAAGGTCAAATAAATCTAAATAATGGGAAAAATTAAATATAATCTTAATACAGAACTTTTGTGGCTCATTAATTGTTAATCACCACTGTTTCTTAGTTACGGTCCACCTTAGAATTGGATTTACTTAATTTTTGTTTCATCACATAAAATAACCTTAAAAAGGGATGGACGGAGTGGATATAGGATAAATAAATAAAGGTGGACCGGACGGTAAGAGACGTACCGTCTGGGTGAGGCCGGGGACGCACTTAACGGCTCTCCTCAATTATAACAGAAGATGATAAGGTACAGCCTCGAACACCGGAATCTGATAAAACCATCATCACTCCACAGCCAAAGTGGATGATTGATTTGTAAATCCGGTCCGTTCATCTACAGGCGGAAGTCATTTATGACTGATTTTTTATTTTCCCAAATCTATCAATTATATCTATATTTTTGTTTAATTTTCCACATTGAATAATTACGATTAAAAAGTAGATGATTAGGATCATGTCTATCGAAATTTTCAGTTCACAGTAAGGGCAGCTTGATGGCACTGCTACTTTCAGTTGTCCTGTCTATCTTGTGTCATGTCCCTTCAACCATCCTTCCCCCGCTAGGGTACCTTTGGAGTTTCCTCGAGGGAAGCGACCTTTTTCATGTATAATTATTGAGGAGCGAAACTAGTATTTGGGCTATAATCATATTTTAAGTAGAGGTGATTTAAATACCGTACACGTGGCTTACACTCAGGTTAATCTATAATGACCAGATTGCAGGGTCAATTACAGATTGAGTAGCTTAGAAACTTGTACTTCTCCCACAATTCTAACTATCCTCCCACCTTAGTTAAAGTTGTACACGAGTTGAACTGAGCAATGGCTCAGCTCTGTCAGTGGCTAACCAAACTCGAAACTTCACTCAGCTCCGACCTCGGCCTGTTTAGACAGCTTGGCTTGGTTCAGTCAACAGCCCAAACTAATTCAAGTCAAGTTAATGCTTGTGTAGAATGCATCTTTAATTTATCACAAAATGCAAAACAACTATAACAAGTTTCAGTATTTTTTTAAAACTCAGTGACCAACACCAAAATATAGATATAAGAGTTGATACACTTCATTAAGTCATTTCAACAAACATTCGGCAAGCTACATCAAACTTGATTTGAATTGAGACGATTTGAGTTGAGTCGAGCTCGGACACATTCAAACTTGATTTGAAATTTTTTCAAGCTTTAAAAGCCTAATCGACCGGTTGGAATCCAATTTCAAGCCGAAGCGAGTTCAACTTTTTCGAATCAAGTAGAGGGAACTGACGAAGATATCTAACTCGTGTAGAGCTCTACCTTTAATTGGAAGCTAAACGGGGCTTACTGTCATGTCTGCATGTTTGCGAGAAATCCATGAGAGCTTATATTAGAACACAGGCCCAAAATTGTAACAGGTGAGGAAAAAGTGAGACAGAAATGCCCACCAATAAAAATGCATGGAATGAATTTCTATGGCCTCAAAATATGTTAACCGAGGGATGGACCTCAAAATTTCTATGGGCATTTTGATCCCACTATTTCGTGTGTAATGTAGTCCACTCTTTTAAGTTTTGAATTTGACCCATTTTTGGAATCACATCCTAGCATGAGCAAATGTAAATGGTGAATTTCTCACGGACATCTTGTAACGGTTCTCCTCAATTATAACAGAAGATGATAAGGTACAGCCTCGAACACCGGAATCTGAAGAAACCATCATCACTCCACAGCCAAAGTGGATGATGATTTGTAGATCCGGTCCGTTCATCTACAGGTGGAAGTCATTTATGACCGATTTTTTTTTTTTTTAACTTTTTCCAAATCTATCAATTATATCTATATTTTTGTTTAATTTTCTGCATTGAATAATTACCATTAAAGCCTTTTCATTTCTACCGTTGTTTTGAGGGAAGAAGTAGATGATTTGGATCATGTCTATTGAAATTTTCAGTTGATAGTAAGGCCTAAACGGTCACAAATGATAAATCACCGTTCTATGATGGCGCTGCTACTTTGCTTGTATCCTGTCTATCTCGTATCATATCATGTCCCTTCAGTCATCTTCCCCCGCAAGTGTACCTTTCGAGTTTCCTCCAGGAAAGCGGCCTTTTACATAATTTTCAACGAGCGAACCTAGAACATGGGTTATAATATTTTTTTCGTGGTGATTTATATACCGTACACGTGGCTTACACTCAGGTTAACCTGTAGTGACCAGATTGCAGGGGTCAGTAGTTGCCTAAGAAACTTGTACTTCTCCCTAACTCTTAAGGGCCTGATCAGGAGCTTGGATTTGGAACCCTGGATTCGGAACCCTGGGATTGGAAACCCCCTGACAATCCTCTTGATGTGTTTGGCACCTTGGAGTGTGAATCAACTTTAATTCAAAAATATCTATACATGGTATATTTTGGGGGTTTGAATTTAATTACTAAATTAGCTTTAATATTTTTAATTTGTGAGATATATAAATTTTGACACTATGGTTGTAATAAGCCTGCTAAAATATATGCTTTACCTAAAAACGATGAAATTCTAAATCTCGATGGACCGCAAGCATAAGATTATGTCTTAGTGACTAACCAACAATTTTTAATCATTGATTAATATGAACAATGCTTGGATAGTGCTGATGACCATTAGTGGGCCATGTGCCCAATAGAATGATAGTGTACAGTGATACACATGTTACACCTGCAACTATTGAAATGACTTTAAGTGTAATCCAAGCTTTTACCATGGATTGCAAACCCCCTCGAAGAGGGGATAATCCTTTTAAGATGGCGTTGCTACTTTGTTGTTGTCCAGTCTATCTCGTATCATGTCCCTTCAGTCATATTTCCCCGGTAAGTGTACCTTTTGAGTTTCCTCGAGGAAAGTAACCTTTTTTATATACTTTTTAAGGAGCGAAACTAGCACATGGGCTATAATAATCTTTTAAGTAGTGATGATTTATATAACTTACACGTGGCTTACACTCAAGTTAACCTATAATGACTAGATTACGAGGTCAATTACAGATGGAGTAACTTATGAAACTTGTACTTCTCCCCTAATTCTAAGGACCTGTTTGGGAGCGTGGATTTGGAATCACTTGGATTCGGAACCCCCAGGATTGGAAACTCCCTGGCAATCCTCCCGGTATGTTTGGCACCTTGGAATGTGAATCAACTTTAATTTAAAAATACCTATGCATGGTATATTTATAGGGGTTTGAATTTAATTACTAAATCAACTTTAATATATCTAATTAGTGAGATATATAATTTTTGACATTATGGTTGTGATAAGCCCGCTGAAATATATGTTTTGCCTGAAAATGATGAAATTCTAAGTCTCAGATGGACCGCAAGCACAAGATTATGTCTGAGTGACTAACCAACGATTTTTAATCGTTGATTAATATGGACAATGTTTGGATTGTGTTGATTTATATGGACAATGTTTGGAAGGTGCTGATGACCATTAGTAGGCCATGTGCCTAATAAAGCATGGGTTACACATGTTATCAAGTCTATTAGTATAAGAATGATAAAGCAACGTAAAACAAGTATTTCGTAATTACTCTTCTTAATGCGAATAATGGAGTTTATGAAATGATGCATGCCCTCACCATACAACACTCCCTCAACACGCAGCTCCGATCACCTATTTCGCAAATGACAACACTTCCTCATCACGCGACAACCACGCCTGCTTTGCCACATTATAAGCTAATGTAATGTGGTAAATTATTATGTTAGCCGAGTGATTAATTATACCTATTCATTCAGCAGTTTGGGGAAGCCAGGATACCTCCCTTTTAGTCATCGGTCTTAACTGAATTACTAGACGCGGGACGACCACAACGGTCCTACGCTAGTAATCCCTGACCTGTCTGGGTTCGTCACAACCAGCCGAATACATACGAAAGGCAAGTTATAAAAGTAATGTTCGCGGTCACTACGGGGAGACTTGTCACCCCAGCGTAGGCCGACAGCACGGACACGGTATCCCATACCACCATGCCCGGCTCACAAGTCTTAAGGATCGCGATGGTAATGGTCAATAGTAAACCTTTTACAATTAGTAAGGGTAGTGTCATGCCCCAAACTCGAAAAACGGGCTCACAAAATTTTCGATCGTCGAATCCGGTGCCGACAGCCTCCGTAGTACCCCATTCTCGGATCCCAACGCCCATACGCCAGATTCCGATCCTAGGATCCTACAAGGAGGATTTTCAATATGAGGTTTTTTTTTTTTGTTTGTAATGGAGCATAACTACAAGTATACCCAAATCATAAAGGCAACATCATCATCACATATTCACTAATATAATCATTTGAATACAATGCTGAAAGAGAAATACATATATCGAAATCAAAGCTCTAGAAGATAGCTACATGCTCCAAGCTCAACGCTACTGCAACCTAATACCACCTGCACGCATCTATCATGCATAAGCTTATAAAAGCTTAGAGGGTGGTGAAAGTGCGTGCACAAGATAAGTGTCAAGTATACCATAAAGTCCATAAATCATACATCATCGAAATAAGTGAAAATACTAACAAGATCATGAATTATACGATATCAGAGTAAGCGAAAGTATACTGGTAAGTCCATGAGTACTATTAACCGTACCAAGGCCATGCGATGCAAAACGTAATAAGACAATAGCAGATGCTGAGAATGCAATGCAATATGTAAATCCTGACGAGCCACGAATACCATTAACCTCATCTAAGCCATATAAGTGCATCAACATAATAACCCAAAAATGTTAAGTATTGCGGATGCAATGTAATATGCGGTGCGAATGAAATGACCATGCAGGAACGTGAAGTCGGGATGATAGTACGTAATATCGCAGACTGTTCACTCCCCAAGTATAGGGTTGTGATGTAGTAATAATCTCGGTAAGACCGAGGTCGAATCCACAGGGACTGAAACCTATACGTAATCTGAAACTAACTAGAACTAGAACTAGAATAAGATGAAATCTAAATCAGATAAAAAAGAAAGGAATAATGATGAATTTATAATCTAAAACTTAGGAAAAATTCAGAAAAAGGGAAACTAGGGTGCCAAGGATCCACTTGTAGAGATCAGGGAGAACTACACTTGATTCATGAAAATTAAATTGAACTTCATTTGATCTAGTTTTTAAGAGATGAAAGGTGTATGAATTAGAATGGATTCCATCACCAAACCATGCCCAGGAGACAAAGCAAACAACAGAATTAAACTAATTACCAACCAATCAATGTATGAAGGTTGGGAAGGGTACCGACATCCAACCATGCCCAGGAGACAATGGTGAACAACAGGGCTTCCTGACGTCATAAACATAAAGAGGAAAAGGACATGTTTAAAGCCATTGCAGACCCATTGTAATTTCAGTCACAACAGACCATTAAAGACTGAAAACATTCCCTTAATAAAATTAAATCAAAATCCATTCAGTTTAAACAAAAAGCACAAGCATAGACTCATCCCGTCACGCTACAAGCTTCACCTCTTAGCCCTAGCTAAGAGGTTTAGCCCGACATGGACGGACTAGATCTCTCCAAAAATCATCCAAATCAGTAAAATAAACAGTAAAAAAAGAACGAAAAAAAACTACTCCCTCTCTCTGCCTGCCCTCACGTCCAAGCCAAGCTCCAGCCTTTTTCCCCCCCTCTCTTTCTCCTCTTCTCTTTTTATAGCAACAGCTAGGTCGGTGGAGAGCTCTCACGCAACAGAGTCCGGTCTCTGGCTGGAGTCGGTGAACGGTGTACGTCCGCAGCTTCTTGCGCAAACTTCGCTACGCAATCAAAGATGCAGTCCAAGAAAACGGCATTTTCCTTGCTTCTATTAACAAGAATGACATCTCCTGAGGCGTTTTTAGACAAGCAACTTGATGAACTGTTTGGATCTCCCGATTAATCAAATATGGTGGCCCACCCTTGCTCGTACGCAGATCTGTTCCGCAACAGAACTTCGTACGTCCGCTGCTGTGAAGAATAGCGGCATGTGATTGGTATCAGATGAGGGATCCAAGCCGCTCATCAAGTTCAGGATGAAAAACCATCTTGGAAGACCAAATCGGGTTTGATCTTGGTGTGGCCCACAAGATGTTTCATTCTACCGTCCATCTTCCGTTTGGACTATCGAAACCCGATATGTGCTGTCGCTTGCAATTCCGTCACCTTGGCCTCAAGTATACATACCGTGGCCTTCTAATGGACGGTCCTGATTTCTCATTCGGATGAAGGTGGTGGGCCACAACTCGTCACAGTGGACGATCGTCCGCTCGCGCAACAGAGAGGAGAGAGAGACTCTCCCCTGGAATTGGAAAGTCGGTTCAAACCGACTTTGACCGGCTATTACGGTCTGGTGCACGGTGAGTGTTTATGTGCTGTGCACACGCACTCACCTAAAGTGGGTCCCTTCTTGATGATATTGATAAATCCACACCGTTCATCTGGTTTCCCATCTAATTTAAGGGGTTGAGACCAAAATTGAAGCATATCAAAAGAGTAGGTGGGCCCCGAATTGTTGATGTGTGGGCTGATCTGGTCGTTGGGCCACTTCTACAGGGATCCAAGATCCGAAATTCGATGTGTACGGTTAATTTATGGTCTTCAGGCCATGTATGAAGTTTCGAGCCGAACGGATGGTGGAAACTCTGTGATCTTGCATTCTGGATGATTTTTAGGTCACTTGAGCTTCGGTTTCTTAATCTTCTCGGATCTCTGGCGTGTAAATCCACTGATCTTGGTCCCCTGGAGTCCCGTCCCTTGCTCTGGTGACTTTGGAGCGTCAAATTCACGCTTTTAATACCCAATTTCAGTTTAAGCTCCTGAATACATCCTACATCGAAAACACGATTAAATTGAGCCGTTAATCAGTACTATGTTTGTAAATTCAGGCAATAAATAGGGTCTGCTATGCAATATTTGACCCTTAACACACAACCCCCAACCAGCATTTTGCTAGTCCCGAGCAAAATATGCGAAAAATAAGTTGAGAATTACAGGGCAGTTTCTATGCAACCGAGTGATATTTTTGAAGAACGATTCAGATATGAGAAATCTAAGATTCATGAATGTTGATTATCAATTTCTCTTGGCCTCTCATGCACGGTGAATTTCATAATCAAGTTCAAATATTAATCCATAAACTAGAATAATTCTAAACATTGAGTTCCATGGGTGTATAGTGAAATCTCGGCCTATCATCATTAAGAGATCAAATTGTCGATTTCATGATATCATTGGTAACCAACAGGAGTACTCAGGACAACCAAAACTTAAACTTGCCTTTTAGATCATCTTTTCGTTCTATTAACCTTTGATTTCCTTTATAAACAGTAGCGCCAAGGAGGGGAATCAAATCCTCACCTATAGGGAGCAAACCTTTGGTGAAAACTTGTCGCCTAACTCTTTTCTCATGTCAACCATGGGGAATCGAATCTTCATCTATAGGGAGCAAACCTATGATGACGATTATGCGACTTACTCTTTTAATTCTTTTTTATAAACTGATGCTGAAATTTTTGTTTTTCTGACTGGTTCCTTTCATGCTCAGTGATTACCAAATTAACCCTTCAGTTTCAACTGAAATCTTAATGTGTAAGCGAGATGTGACATGTGAAATCATGACTCAATCAATGTTTAAAACCTCTAACCATGGAATAACAATTTAAATTTAACTGTGAAATCTAACCGATAACTGAACTGATAACTGAATCCAAGAGTCATGAATTACCAACATTACGTATCTTGAAATTCTAAATCCAAGATAGTCGTCAAAATCACTTCAAATTCACAAGAATTTCCAGAAAAGTTTTTTAAAATTTTCACAAATTTTGCTTAGGACCAAGAAAACACTGATTAGGAAACCTAATCTCCCACCCCCAACCTAAAATCTACATTGTCCTCAATGTAAAAGATATGAGCATGGAATGCACATGGGACAACAAAAGTAAATATGAAGTGATGGGAAGATAGTACCTGGATGATGAATCGTGAGAGACTTTCCAAGAGATCGCAGCATGGAATCCAATCAGCACGAGAGAGAAAGCAACACAAAACTAACAAAATAAAATAAAATAAAATCCTATCTATACCACTTTCGCAGGTGCTCTCGATTGCATTTAGCGCATGCAACAAGCCTTTAAACCCCTAGGTTGCCCCTAGTGGACGAGTTGTAGTCTCGTGAGAGTTTGCAGTAATGTTACCCACAAACATTGAACTAGCTAACTAAGAAGATTAAATGGAATTAAAAATTGGGTTGCCTCCCAGGAGCGCTAAGTTTACTGTCTATCCTAAAACAGCATAAAGGAAACTACCCTAGTCTTAAGAAAGCAGGGAAAAACTACTCAGTCATGCCGCAAGGTTCCTTTTCTGGCCAGTATCGTGATAAATTTCTCAGTAGGTTTCTTAACAGGATCATCCAAAAGCCCTTTTTGCAATAGGCTTGGATGCCCTGGAGCATGACATTCCAGAGAAACTTATGTACCTCATCAAAAATTTGTCGTTGATTCGTCTGAGGTATCCAGAGTATATACGATTCACCTGCGACAGAAGAAGTTTCGAAGTTAGTATCCCATAGTGAATCAGAGACTACACATAGATGAAATTCAGAAAAATTCTCAGAAAGTGATGTAGTCTCAACACATTCTGAAGTAGCAGACTTCGGTTTAATTTTCAGCTCCTCCTCCCTTAATGGTAAATAGTGAGGATCTGGGGAGGAAGGGGCTTCAGAGTAGGGGTTCTCTCGGTCAGTGATGACTACCGAGATGTTGTCTTGCAACGCATTCACTTTGTCTCTTATCATGGGATCGTTTGAATCTGCAAAGTGTGCCCAGCAATTATCAAAAGAGTCGAAAATTTCAATTGAGAGTGACTTATTTTCCTCATTGAAGTCTGTAATGAGATGCTCAAGGACTCCCTTGCCCTTAAAAGTATGTGAAGATATGCTCTCTTGCTCCAGCCATGCACAGACATATTGAAGGTCAATAGGGGAAGCATCGATAGGATCACTTTGTTCATTGAAACTACTCAATCGAGGCGTTGAACTGTCCAACGTGTACAGCTCAGGTGGTGGTCTCAATTGAGTGGTTTCAAATTCCAGAGTCGTAGCGAGTAGCTCGTCCTTCTCCCGAATCACATTATCATTCAATTCAAGAGAGATGTCCAAACATGTCTCACAGAAGTTGGAAGGGTCGGTTTTAATGAGCTCATCTTCCATTTTAAAATCAGACATGTTAGGTGAGTCAGTATGACCGATCACTTCGTGTGCTTCTTGAGCATTGACCTGGACCATACTTGAGATTGATTCCAGGGGAATTTGGGTTGTGCTCTCATGAATCTCATCCCAATACTTCTCAGCTTCCAATTCAGTGCAGTACACACTTGAGATGGGATCGCTTTCCTTACATTCTAAATTCGGTTGAGGTTCGAATAAACTAACCTCAACCTCATCATTGAGATCCTGTGTATCATGTAAGGAAAGTGTGTCATCATCACTATATTTGAAAGACAACCATGTTTCTTCCCCATTCTTTTGAACAGTCATTGAGATCGACTCATCGGGAAAGTGAACCATATGCTCATTAGCACAATTCAACTCTTCATTCCAAATTCCGGAATTTTCTAAAAGCAAGTTAGGATTGCATTGTATTTCTGGACTGGGTTGCAACTGGGGTGAACTAGCCTTGTTCCTCTTATTGAGGTGCGATTCAATTGCCTCTAATGATTTCATCATTTTCGCAACATGCTGGTTGAATTGTTCTAGATTAAAACATGAATCCTCTTGGATCTTTTCTGGTTGGTTCTCAAAAGTAGGGGATCCAAGAGAATTATCACTATAACATGTTGTTGGTTCATCTTCCCGACATTGATGGTTCCACTGATTAGAGTCATACGAATCATGTGTGGGAGAATCTGATGGTTGGTAATACATATTATCACTCATAATATAATCACGCATTGTTTTCTTTTTCTCAGATGAGTGATAATAATTCTCACTCTCATAATTATGATAACCCCAACATTCACGTACTGTCTTGTTAATCCGTGGGGTGTAATTGTTCTCCTGCATATGATCACGTAAGGACTTCTTAACCGGTGGATCTTTATATTCCGGTCGGTTCTCGATGATAGTTTTAGAATAGTTTTGAGACATTGGTTGATTTCTATCATAATCATCATCCCAATATAGGTTATTCTTCTCAGCATACTGACGTTCCCACTCGTGCATATACATGGTGAAACCCTAACTCTGAGTTTACTCCTAAAATAAAATAAAAATCCTACAGCAGCATGGAAAGTAAAAGGAGGGGAATTTAGAACGAAGTTACCAGATTAGAAATTCCTATGTTAAGATCCTGCAAAACAAAACAAAAGAAATTAGTTCCTAAAAATAAAAATTTTAAAGTTAGAAAATTTTAAGATAGAAAATAAAAAAATTAGTTTCTAAAAAGGAAACCTAGAATAAGAAAATTTCTAAAACTAAAATCCTAATTCTAGAAAAAGAAAAAGTAGAAAAATTAGGAAGGGATTACCAATTTAGAAGTTTCTATCTAAGAATCCTACAAAAGAGGAAACAGGTTAGTTCTAGAAATCAAATAAAAATAAAAAAATCTAAAACAAAAGTTAATCTAATTCTAAAACCAACTAATTTCAAATTACGTAGCCGTCAATCCCCGGCAACGGCGCCAAAAACTTGTTCACTCCCCAAGTATAGGGTTGTGATGTAGTAATAATCTCGGTAAGACCGAGGTCGAATCCACAGGGACTGAAACCTATACGTAATCTGAAACTAACTAGAACTAGAACTAGAATAAGATGAAATCTAAATCAGATAAAAATGAAAGGAATAATGATGAATTTATAATCTAAAACTTAGGAAAAATTCAGAAAAAGGGAAACTAGGGTGCCAAGGATCCACTTGTAGAGATCAGGGAGAACTACACTTGATTCATGAAAATTAAATTGAACTTCATTTGATCTAGTTTTTAAGAGATGAAAGGTGTATGAATTAGAATGGATTCCATCACCAAACCATGCCCAGGAGACAAAGCAAACAACAGAATTAAACTAATTACCAACCAATCAATGTATGAAGGTTGGGAAGGGTACCGACATCCAACCATGCCCAGGAGACAATGGTGAACAACAGGGCTTCCTGACGTCATAAACATAAAGAGGACAAGGACATGTTTAAAGCCATTGCAGACCCATTGTAATTTCAGTCACAACAGACCATTAAAGGCTGAAAACATTCCCTTAATAAAATTAAATCAAAATCCATTCAGTTTAAACAAAAAGCACAAGCATAGACTCATCCCGTCACGCTACAAGCTTCACCTTTTAGCCCTAGCTAAGAGGTTTAGCCCGACATGGACGGACTAGATCTCTCCAAAAATCATCCAAATCAGTAAAATAAACAGTAAAAAAAGAACGAAAAAAAACTACTCCCTCTCTCTGCCTGCCCTCACGTCCAAGCCAAGCTCCAGCCTTCCCCCCCCCCCCCTCTTTCTCCTCTTCTCTTTTTATAGCAACAGCCAGGTCGGTGGAGAGCTCTCATGCAACAGAGTCCGGTCTCTGGCTGGAGTCGGTGAATGGTGTACATCCGCAGTTTCTTGCGCAAACTTTGCTACGCAATCAAAGATGCAATCCAAGAAAACGACATTTTCCTTGCTTCTATCAACAAGAATGACATCTCCTGAGGCATTTTTAGACAAGCAACTTGATGAACTGTTTGGATCTCCCGATTAATCAAATATGGTGGCCCACCCTTGCTCGTACGCAGATCTGTTCCGCAACAGAACTTCGTACGTCCGCTGCTGTGAAGAATAGCGGCATGTGATCGGTATCAGATGAGGGATCCAAGCCGCTCATCAAGTTCAGGATGAAAAACCATCTTGGAAGACCAAATCGGGTTTGATCTTGTGTGGCCCACAAGACGTTTCATTCTACCGTCCATCTTCCGTTTGGACTATCGAAACCCGATATGTGCTGTCACTTGCAATTCCGTCACCTTGGCCTCAAGTATACATACCGTGGCCTTCTAATGGACAGTCCTGATTTCTCATTCGGATGAAGGTGGTGGGCCACAACTCGTCACAGTGGACGATCGTCCGCTCGCGCAACAGAGAGGAGAGAGAGACTCTCCCCTGGAATTGGAAAGTCGGTTCAAACCGACTTTGACCGGCTATTACGGTCTGGCGCACGGTGAGTGTTTGTGTGCTGTGCACACGCACTCACCTAAAGTGGGTCCCTTCTTGATGATATTGATAAATCCACACCGTTCATCTGGTTTCCCATCTAATTTAAGGGGTTGAGACCAAAATTGAAGCATATCAAAAGAGTAGGTGGGCCCCGAATTGTTGATGTGTGGGCTGATCTGGTCATTGGGCCACTTCTACAGGGATCCAAGATCCGAAATTCGATGTGTACGGTTAATTTATGGTCTTCAGGCCATGTATGAAGTTTCGAGCCGAACGGATGGTGGAAACTCTGTGATCTTGCATTCTGGATGATTTTTAGGTCACTTGAGCTTCGGTTTCTTAATCTTCTCGGATCTCTGGCGTGTAAATCCACTGATCTTGGTCCCCTGGAGTCCCGTCCCTTGCTCTGGTGACTTTGGAGCGTCAAATCCACGCTTTTAATACCCAATTTCAGTTTAAGCTCCTGAATACATCCTGCATCGAAAACACGATTAAATTGAGCCATTAATCAGTACTATGTTCGTAAATTCAGGCAATAAATAGGGTCTGTTATGCAATATTTGACCCTTAACACAGACTACGCCACAAGGGACTTCTATCCAAACCAGTCCCATACCTAAATTTGGATAGTCTGACTCAATGTGGTAAACTCCTGATCTCAAGTTAGTCGTGCGCCCAACTGAAATCCTGGCCATGCGAAGGTACACGTAACAAATAGTTACGCACCACCAGCCTGAGTGGATAGTGAATGAATGAATGAATGGATATGCAATTCTTACTCAATAAATCCACATATCAGTACGGTTGCTCTCTGAAAAAATCACCAGGGTCTATTACACTCGACACGGACTGCGTCCTCCCTAGCTGCACAGCCCAGCGAGCGGAATAGACCTCACTATCCGCCTGGCCAGTAGTCTGCTAATACCTACCCGGCTCATCGATAACGGACCCATTTACTAGCTGGTCATACTCAGCCTAGCTTATAGCCCCCTCACTCTGGCGGATAAGGCCACACCCCCTCCCAACCAACCACGACACAGTAGGAGACGCGGCCTACTAGTATTTGACACTCGGGCGCTCATGTTCCACTCGGTCTAGACGTTGGGGCTACTCCTGGCCTCGAAGGTTCTGGGATTTTCATCCAAGGATATCTTAAGTGCCCACAGTGCTAGAACCAAATACTTCTGGTGTCCCATCTAGCCATTCACGATGTGCCTGTGGAGGCCACGACCCTGATGTCGCTGGGGCGTACAATGATCAAGTCACATATATGCAAGATGCATGAGTCACACTATCCAGTCATGCAGCAATCCTACACATACAGCACGATAATGTGGGCACTCCATCTCATAAGGAGTCCCGTAAATAGTCTGCCCAATGGTGTATGCTATGATCAAACATTCCTCATATCAGGCATACATATGATGCGTGTGGGCATGAATCATGAAGTTATACTAAGCATTAATTTTATATGGTGATGAACTATCCTCACAACGAAGATGGGCCTTGGTGGCCTACACACAACAAGTATGGGTCTATCAATGGGCCCTAGGGAGAGTTATAATGCGGACATTTAACCAACATTATTCTTACAATGTGGACGTCAAACCAACATTGCTCCCAAGGCACTGCCCGCCATAAAGGTCAACACATAAACCACGGTGGAATCACATTACAATGGGCCTCAACCCATGGGCTCCAAATACATCACAATGGGCCTCAACCCATGGGCCCTATACACATCACAGTGGGTCTCAACCCACGGGCCTTTATACATCACAATGGGTCTCAACCCATGGGCCCTAATACATCACAATGGGCCTCAACCTATGGGCCCTAGAATACATCAAAATGAGCCTAATCACATGGTCCTCATATATGTCAAGGTGGCCTCAACAACGGGCCTCATACACATGACGGTGGGCCTCAATAATGGGCCCTCGTACACATCAAGGTGGGCCTCAATAACGGGCCCTCATACACATCAAGGTGGGCCTCAATAACGAGCCCTCATGCACATCAAGGTGGGCCTCAATAACGAGCCCTCATGCATATCAAGGTGGGCCTCAATAACGGGCCTTAAATACACCACAATGGGCTTTACCAAATGGGCCGGAAATATATCACAATGGCCTTACCCATAGGCTCTAAATACATCACAATGGGCCTTAACCCATGGGCCCCAAATACATCATAATGGGCGTCAACCCATGGGCCCTAATACATCACATTGGGCCTCATAACGTGGGCCTTATGTATATCAAAATGGGCCTCACGTATATCAGATGGGCCACACCAATTGGGTCCCATATGTACATCAAATGGGCTACAACCAAATATAAGTGATGGTAATGATTTCCACCATTAAATTCCCTACGGCCCACCATAACATTTATTTCCCATCTAATCCGATCATAAGGTCACACCGACCTGGATTAAGAGGGATCCAAAACTTCTGTGAAACAAAAAGGTTTCAATGGCAGACACTCAATCCCCACTACTTTTTGCTATGTGGTCAACCTGATCCTAGATCTGCCTCATTCTTTAGCTCATGCATGAATGAGCTTCAAAACAGTAGGATGGCTTGGATGCAACACATGCACCATGGAGTGGATCCCACCAAATAGATGGACGTGACTCATTCTTTAGCTCATGCCAAAAAAATGAGCTTTCAAAATGGTGCAGCACATGCATCTTGGTCCCACCGTCCAGGTGTGGACGGTGTGGATAAAACACATAAATCATGGTGTTCCACCGTCTAATGTAGTGGACGGTGTAGATAAACAAATACATCACGTGGGTCCCACGCTGCACGGACGCAGCGCACACGGTGGGCTTGCACAGATAAAACACATACTTCATGGTGGGTTCCACCGTCCACTAGACGATGTGAATAAAACACATACATCAGTGTGGGTCGCACTTCGGGCCCACCATAACGTTTACATGCCATCCAATCTGTTGATGAGGTCATGTGGACCCAGATGAAGAGGGAAAACAAATTTCATATGGATCCAAAACTGCTGGGACCTAAAAAGGGGGTTTCAATGGCAGACGGTTCAACCCACTATTTCCTGTGATGTGGCCACCTAAGATTTGGATGGGCCTGATTTTTGGAGGGGGCCCACGTTAAGCATGGTCCCACCTCATGAATGGTTTGAATGTCATACACACATCATGGTGGGGCCCACGGCTGGGCCGTGGGTCCCTGGCTCGTCTGCCCACAACCCAGGACGCCTGCGCGTCCTCTACCTGTCAGCAGCAGCAGCAACGCTGCTTTGTTATATATATATTTTTGTTTTGGAAATCACGTTATTTCGTGGTTTTTCGCATGTGGGGCCCGCATATGATGGATCCACCCCGCCTAATGGCCTCTATGACTTAAGACAAGCCAAACGAGTCCGATATTGCATATATTTTGACACATCAAAATGTCAAGGTAGATTTCAATGGCAGACACACTGTTTGCTATGCTATGGCCCGCCTGAGAATCAGATTAACCTAATTTTTTGGTTCAACACCTAAAATGAGGTAGGAAAGGGGATGGACGACTTGGATTAAAAACCTACATCAAGGTGGGGCCTACATGAACAAGCCCCTTCTAAAGCTTATGAATCAAGCTCATATTTGTGTTTTCAATTGATGTCCCTGGACGTCTGGACATAACACGTACATTGAGGTGCGCCCTTCTTAGGTGGGCCGCCAAATGGTGAGTGGTGTGGATACAACACATACATAAAGTGGGCCCCACCTACAAGTGACTTGGATCCAATACATGCTTCATGGTGGAGTCCATCCAAGTGGGCCACATGGCCATATCATCACACACAAAAATAAATAAATAAAAAGAGAGGAAGAAAGAAAAGAGAAAGAGGGACACGCGTGATGGAGGGACCCCGACACTATGAGCCCTCTGTTTCAAGCATCCAATCATACATTAAGTGGGTCTCATCGCATGTGGCCCCACCAAATCAAAGATCAATGGTGGAGATCCCTCCTCCACTAAGATATAAGGTCTAGATGACCCATTTTCAAGCTAGAAAATAAATATCATGATGGGGTCCATGGAGAATGGCCCCATCATGGAATGATCATGAAGATCAAGGTGGGCCATCGGCCACATCTTAAATTCCTAAGTGAGATCTAGCCTAATAAGCACCCAGCGTTCGATCTTCTCGGTCCGTTGGAACGCCAGTCTCCTTGTGGTTCACTTTGATGAAGAGGATGAGAATTAAATGTCTAGGATTGAGGATTTTTGGGAGAGGTAGGCGGGCCACACACTCACTTTTCTCACTTAGAGAGGCTTGGACGTGCACTTCCTTGCTTGGCTTGGAATTTATGTTGAGAGAGAGAGAGAGAGAGAGAGTTGTAAGGGAGAGAGAGTGATGGGTGATGGAGTGATGGATGTGAGGTGAGAGATGGGTTGACTTTGGTGGTTGCTTAACTTGTGGAGAAAGAAAGCATGGGTGTGTGTACTTGACATGAGGTGATTGGATTGATTGATTTGAGCGAGTGATTAATGGGACATGTTGTAGAGATTCTCTTGGGATTGTAAACGTGCGGTGTTTTCTCGAACGGAATGCCAGCCCGCATCTTCTGGTTAGGGTATCGGATCGGTGTGTAAGACGCAGTGTCAGAACCGCGGCGACGATGCGGTCGCAATGGTACCAGTCTCGGATTAAGCTGACTCAAATCTACAGGATACGACTTAGGGTCGATCGCAAACATTGATTATACGTCACAGGTTGCCAGAATTCAACGGGAAGGATCGCGGAAGTCGACGGAACAGTATGAACTAGGATACGGGTCTTACAGGGAGTGTTTCAAATTCAAACAGTTGTGATCATACATGATGAACATATATAGGGTTAGTTGGTTCTTTAGACAATTTCGGTTAATACGAGCATACACCGGCGTAACTGGCATGGAGTGTGTAAGCACTCCGCGTGCCCCAGCCATTGTCGCTCGTCCGTGTTCGACCCAAATCGATCGAACTTGCCTAGGGTGGCCAAACTAATTTGGTCAACTCATATCTGAGAATTTGTCGACTAACCAAATTACTCTTGTAGTCCTACTTCTTAATCTAATCAAGTTAACTAATATTAAAGATGATTGGATTCACATCCAATCATCAAAATCAATAATCTACTCATTCAGGCATTTCATCGAACACATAAGTGTCACTATCTTAAGATTTGTAAATCATGGACTAAAATTGAAATACACATAGTTTATCATGCAAATTCCAAGTTGACAATCATAAATCATTCACTGAATAGTAGAATCAATAAACGACAACCTAAACATTTATGGTCCGCACCTTTCGGTAGCACGCCCGACTCTAACTCGCTCCTAGGAATATGTTTCCAAGGAAAGATCATCGACCGCCTAAACGAGCACACGGGTTAGTTAGGGTTGGAGAAAACCCATTTGGAGACCTACATCTCTAAAGGAGTTTGCATTACTTACCCTAGGTTGTAGTCGGAGGAGTTCCGGTAGCGGGAGTGGTGGTGATTAGACTTGTAAGTCGATGGAAGAGGATTTCCCTTCGTGGCAAGCACTACTCCAATCTATCTTCTTCTCTATCTTTCTCTTTTCTCTTCTCTCTCTCACCTTACGGTTTCTAAATTCGTTTTTGAGAGAAATGGGGAATTAAGAGCTATTTATAGCTCCATATGGTGTGTAAATGGATGTATGGCCACTTTATATGATACTTATACCCTATGGGCGGCTATTTCTGACTAAGGGGGCCCTTAGGAGGGACCGCGGGCTCATTTATGCCATGGGGTAGTCTCTCTATCAACGGATCAATGCTAGGACATAGTTTCAATGTGATCGGATAAATAGATCGGTCGTGGGAAGCCTGTGTCAGATCAACAGTTATAAATGTTCAATCAGGGCCACGGCTATACGGATGTGTGTAGGAAATTTTCCTTACTCTACGTATGAAGTTTGGTCATAAACCGACGGTTCAAAATCCTCAACTTTGTGTAAGAGTGGACGACCCAATTCACTTAAGTTTCAGCTCATTCCGTTAGAATATTTGCACTTCTTATGCACTTGTCTCTTGGCTCAAGTTGAGCATTTCTGGACACTATCCAAACTTGACTCCCGCGATGGTCGTCGAGCCTTATAAGATGGACATTATTCTATAGTTTTGCAACTAGTGGCCCACTAACGAGCAGTCCAGAGCTCGTTTGGAAAATCAAGGCATTTCTGGAATGAGTTAGGTAGCAAGATTTCTTACGTGCAAAGATTAGGGTTTGGATTAACTATGTTCATAGTGCAGCCTATTTGCAATTAGTGAAAATGGCGATTTAGTCATAATCACTCTAAACTGTTGGTTCGTAGGTTATATGGATAATTGGGTCACTTTGATTTGTTAATTACGATCCGACCCCTAGTTGTTTGGCTTTTGGTAAATCTTTAATTTTGTTGTGGTCGTTTGATTAGTCAGTGATAGGTCAACTAGATTTGGGCCTTATGTGAACAAATCAGGAGGTTATACTCAGTGCTTAAGTGATTGGGCAGATTCTGAAAAGGCCTAGCTATATGTCCTAGAGGGGGGGGGGGGGGGGGTGAATAGGACAATGCCAAATAAAACTTATAACAGCGGAATTAAAAAGAATATAATAGCCAAATTAAATCAAAATGCAGGAAAGTGAAACAACCTCAAAATTTAGATCTTAAGAGGTTGATACAAATGTTGTTCTAAGGACAACCTTTCACCAAAAACCAGAGTTTATGGTAGGACAACCTTATTTCTAGAAAGATCTTTGTATCAAATCTCAAACCAAAGAGGAATAAAGAAATAAATACAAACTGAATTGAAATAAATTGTAATCACAAATGTATTGTTCTAGGGACAGCCATACACCATAAAAATGGCAGGGCAACCTTGCTGGAACAACTTTTAAAAGAAATTGAATATCAAGCTGATAAAGGAATAACAGAAAATAAATTCTAAACTATTACAAAATTCTCACAATGCTTGAATTAAATGATTACAACATTCACCACCATACACACATCCCAAAAAAGAATAATTAAAGATTAGAAGTATAAATCATTCAACCACAACACAAGGGATTATAGTGGTTCGCCTGTGTGTTCACCAACTGTTAAACAACAGCCACACAAAATGCTACTCCACTCCTAATATCCTCACACAGGGGATATTAGCGTTCACTAACAAAATAGGCTTTCCCAGGTTCACCAAAAACCTTTACAATTGTGTCTTTGTCTGTGGGCTTACACAATTAAAAAAACCCCACTTCTGAGTTTTCCTGGCTCTCCTCAGATAACCAATACAACAAGATTTTTCTGGCAAATCTTGAAAGAAACCAAAACAGAAAGGAATTTACAATTAAATGTAAAATACCTGATTATCTCCTTCGTTGTAGCAGCCCGGTAGAACCAAGTTAGAGCAGATGATTGAATATCTAAGTTCAATGTCCAGTACTCAATTACAATGGTTCTAATTCTAATAGATTTTAAATTAAACCAAGTAGGGCTTGCCTTAATTGATTTTGATTCCAAAGAAAGGAAATAAAAATTCCTCTTATCAAATTAGATTGGAATAGCAGAAACAAAATCAATTAAATAAAGCTAAGGAAAGAGAATATTAAATAATCACACTTAGCTTAGATGGAGCATAAAATTATCTCTCAGAAGTTTGACGAAGATTGGCTTGAATGGATTAATTAATTCGATGATTACTTTTGAGATTCGTGCTCTATTTATAGGTGAGCAGATCGTGTGTTCGACTGGTCTAGAGAGCTCTTCGACTAGTCGAAGCAACAACAGATATTTGAAAAATCAGGCGCGATAAGCTTTGACCGTTCTACGACTGGTCGAAGGTCTCCTTCGACTGGTCGTAGGTCACCTTCGACTGGTCGAAGAATTTAAAATTCATCGCTGGACTTTGAGTCGAAGACTTTTGACTAGTCGAAGATGCAGTCGACACTGTTCCTTCGACTGGTCGAATAGATTCCTGGACTAGTCGAAGCCTAACAGAAATTATCCAATTTTTGTAACAAACTTACGACTGATCGAGGAATTTCTTAGACTGGTCGAAGCAACTCTAGGACTAGTCGAAGAAGGCCTAGGACTAGTCAAAGAACAGACCAAACATATGTAAAATAAACATTCGATTTATGTATCCAAAGTGACCTACTTCTAAGGTCAACCTAAGGTCAGTCAAACCTCAACCATGAAGTAAGGACATTGAAACATTAGGAACTAGTGACCTTGAAGTATGAGCCTTGAAGTCTTGATGTAGTTCAATCTTGAAATCTTGATGTAACTCAATCTTGAAAGTGTCTTGAGTTCTTTATGAACTGCCTTGTACTCTTCTTGAAGTCTTGCAACTTGAGTCATGTCTTGTGAGTAGTTCTTGCATTCAAGTTTGATCTTTGTACTCGTGAGCATTGCTTGTTGTGAGCTTAGCTTGTTGTGAGCTTAGCTTGTTCATGAATGTTGATCTTTGAAAGAGCTTCACTTATGCAAGATATATAATAGTGATTTTGGCACCACAAATTTGACAACAAACAGGGATATAAAATATAGCACTTACAATCTCCCCCTTTGTCAAATTAGTGACAAAACACATAACCAAGATAAACATAAAATAAAACAACTGGTTAAATAGATATGAACCAGTTCATATCAACTAGCTTACCTGCAAATCATTATTCAATATTCAACATTCAACATTCAACATTCAACCAGTTCAAACATACTCCCCCTGAGTAACATAACCAATGCTACTCCTCTCACAATCATATCGTGAAGAATAAACCATTCTCCCCCTTTTTGTCACAATATGACAAAGGAAACAGCAATAAAGGAGAACTAAATAAAGGGATATATGAGAGTAAACATGAGGAGTTATGAGATTATACCAAAACAGAAATAGAGATACTCAACATAGCTTCACATAGAATAAATATCCAGCATAAAACATAGATAATATCCTACTCAGATTCAGTCAACCAAGTGCTAAGTTATAAAGTTATTACAAACCAGAAGTTTCATATAAATTAATCAGAACTAGAACCAGATGACGGAGCAGGAATAGAGGGATCAAGTTGGTGCATGCCTTTGTTCAATCGCCTAAGATATTTGAGTTTTAGAGAAATATCAGGTCTACTAGCAGTTAAATATAACAAACTACCAATCATACTCCGATAAAGTTTTGAGTCAACATTTTTACCATTAGAGTCTTTTGAGAGTTTCAAGGTAGTACTCATAGGAGTATCAAAATTCTTGCCATTCTCAAATCCAAATCTCTTGATTAGATTCAAAGCATACTTAGATTGAGAAATGAATATTCCTTCAGGTTGTTGCTTTACTTGTAATCCAAGGAAATAAGTCAATTCCCCAACCATGCTCATTTCGAACTGTGATTTCATCAAATCTGCAAACTCAGTAGTCAAGGCAGTACAAGTTGATCCATAAATGATATCATCAACATAAATCTGTACCATTAAGATATGATCATTATGTTTTTTAACAAACAGAGTTTTATCAACAGATCCCATTTGAAAATTGTGACTTAAAAGAAATTTTGTTAGTTTCTCATACCATGCCCTAGGTGCTTGTTTTAATCCATAAAGAGCCTTTTTAAGCCGATACACATGATCAGTATTTTTGGAATCTTCAAAACCCATTGGCTGTTCAACATAGACTTCTTCATGTAAATCGCCATTTAAAAAAACACTTTTCACATCCATATGATAGATCTTTATCTTTCTAAAACATGCAATGGATATAAATAGTCTGATAGATTCAAGACGTGCTACTGGTGCAAAAGTTTCATTGAAATCAATCCCTTCAATTTGAGTATAATCTTGTACCACTAGTCTAGCCTTGTTTCTAATTATATTTCCACATTCGTCAGACTTATTTTTGAAAATCCATTTTGTTCCAATGATGTGTTTATCTTTAGGTCTTGGTACGAGATACCAAACATCATTTCTTACAAATTGATTAAGTTCTTCTTGCATTGTAACAATCCAGTTCTCATCAGCAAGAGCTTCTTTTACATTGGATGGTTCTATTTGGGATGTAAAACATACATAATTACATAAATCCTCAAGTTGTCTACGGGTGCGAACACCAGTGAGAGGGTTTCCAAGAATTTGAGTGGTTGGATGATCTTTAACAGTCCTCAATTCAGATTCAGTCTGATTTGATGAAGTATCGGGTTTATCAATGATTAGAACTTCATCATAATCTGAATTCGAGATTGGCTTATTTAAGTGATCATCAATGACAACATTGATGGATTCTTGAATCACACCAGTCCTTTTATTCAGAACCCTATAAGCACGATTGTTTAAAGAATATCCTAGAAAAATCCCTTCATCACTCTTTGTATCGAATTTTTCAAAATTTTCACGATCACGTAAAATATAACATTTGCTGCCAAAAACTCGAAAGTATTTGACAGTAGGCTTTTTGTTGAACCATAATTCGTAAGCCGTTTTATTATTATTCTTGCTAGTATAAACTCGGTTAATAATATAGCAAGTTGTATTTATAGCTTCAGCCCAAAGATTTTTAGAGAGCTTCATGCTATTCAACATGACATTAGCCATTTCTTGAAGCACCCTATTCTTTCTTTCCACAATTCTATTTTGTTGTGGAGTTTTGGGAGCTGAGAATTCATGTAATATTCCTTGGTTGGTACAGAACTTCTCAAAATTGCTATTCTCAAATTCAGATCCATGATCACTACGAATCTTACTGATTTGAGAAGATTTTTCAGTTTGAATCCTTTTGAGAACTTTTCTTACTTCTTCAAGGGTTTCAGATTTATCCCTTAAGAAGACTACCCAAGTGTATCTGGTAAAGTCATCAACTATTACCAGAATATACTTTTTACCACCACGACTTTCTGTTTTGGTAGGTCCTATCAGATCCATGTAGAGGAGTTCGAGTGGTCTTGATGTGGTATTTGAATTCACCTTTTTGTGTGAGTTTCTTGTTTGTTTGCCTATCTGGCACTCACCACATATCTTATCTAATTTCTGAAGTTTGGGTAAACCTCTTATAAGTTCTCGTTTGCTCAATCTATATAAATTTCGATAATGTACATGTCCAAGACGTTTGTGCCATAAATCAGTCTCGTCTGTATGGACCATGTAACATGTTTGATTAGATGAGCTGGATTTACTAATAATATAACAATTTTCAGACGTTCTACGTCCAGTTAATATTACAGAACCCTTATTGTTTAGTATCTCACAGCTTTGATTAGAAAACCGAACACTATGGTTATTATCACATATTTGAGATATACTAAGCAAGTTATATTTTAAGCTTTCAACATATAAGACATTTTTAAACACAGGAAGATTAAAAAGTTGAACCGTACCTTGGCCTATAATCTTGCAGTTGCTACCATCACCAAATGTGACTGAACTATCAGTCATATCTTTCAGATCCGTGAATAAAGCTTTGTCACCTGTCATATGCCTGGAGCATCCACTGTCTAGGTACCACTTTGAATGACTTGTTGCTTTGAAAGCAGTGTGAGCAACCAAGCAGGCAACTTTAGGAACCCATTTCAAAACAGTTTTGGGTTTAGGAACATAGTTGGTCTTCTTTTGTTTATAGTTATAAGAATGACCTATAGAGTTAGATTTTAAGAGCTCCTTGAGTAAATCAACTATCTTTTCAGCTAGTGGATTTCGTTTCTGATTAAAGTTGACATGGCTGCTTCTAGGTTTTTGAAAAGTTTTTGAATTTCTAGAAAAATCTTGATAAGTACTTTTCCCTTTTGAGTTTGAGGACTCTCCTTTAACAAACATAGGAGGAGTATACTTTTGTTTAGGAGATAGATTTTTATCATAGCCCAACCCGGATAGATCGCCACATTTTCTTGATCCGGATAAAAGTTTTTCTAACTTTGGATCTCCTTGGGCATATTTTCATGTGTCCTTTAGACTTAGAAGAGAAGATACTTCAGTTTTGAGTTTCTCAATTTCAGATTTCAAATCAATAATTAGGGAGTTCTTGAATTCCAAATCGCATTTTGATTTTTCAAAACAATCTGAAATTTGTGATTTTTCTAAGACAAGTGATTCAAAACATTCTTTGAGTTTAGAAAACTTTTCTTTTTGAAGTTTAAGTTTGACAGCAATTTTACAACATTCCTTATATAGGGCATTATAAGAGTCTTGAAGATCATCTTCATTTTCACATTCACTACTCAGATTTTCTTCACTTGTTGAGTCATTATCTGAAAATGTGAATTTGGCTAGAGTCATAAGAGCTTTAACCTCATTGCCCAACTCAGTTTCAGAATCTTCTGATTCAGAAGAAGCTTCAGAATCAGATGATTCATCCCATGTAGCCAACATACCCTTCTTCTTGGGTTTGTCCTTTTTAAGACATCTATTTGCTAAGTGCCCATATTCTTGACAGTTGTAACAATGACTATCTTTCAAAGATTTTCGAGATTTGGGTCTAAACTTCTTTTTATCATTCGATTTTTGAAAATCAACCCTTTTCTTGCTTTTGAAAATCTTGTAAAATTTCTTAGCTAAAAGAGCCATATCATCTTCTGAATCAGAATTTTCTTCTGAATTATATTTAGAAGATTTTAATGCGATAGATTTACCTTTGGAGCTTTAAAGTTTAACTCGTAGGTTTGTAGAGAACCAACTAGTTCTTCTACCCTCATATTATCCGTATCACGAAGTTCTGGATTGCGGTTACTTTAGAATTGAACCGTTCAGGAAGTGAGCGTAATATCTTTGCACACACTTTACTTTCTGGGATTTTATCGCCAAGACCCCACATTGAGTTTACAATGTCATTCTGTAACGCCCTGAAATTCGGGGGTCGAGTATGAACTCAACTCCCGAGTTCCAACGCATCACTTATGCAACATACACAATGATGGTTAAATGTTGTCTGAATTAGCGCAATAAACATGAATGAGATTATACCAAAATAGTAATTCATACTCCAGTTCAATTGTATAAAGGCAAGCGGAAGACTGAAATTTTATATTCAAAGTATGTAAAGTAACAAAATTTTATGAACTCCAGAGTATGAGTACTAACTGAATACCAATATACATGTATTGTTTCTAAGTCAAAAATCAAAATACAACTCCCAAGAGAAGCCCTGAAAATCCCGTGATGCAGCCGGCCTAAGCAAAGCCGTCAGAATACTGCATAAAGGAGAACTCCTCCTGATCCTCATCGAAGTCGGGCACCGGCTCCTGAACCAAGGCGCCATCTACACCTGCGACAGAGTTTGGTGGTGTTGCAAACACCGTCCCGTAACGTGGGAGTGAGTAGCTAACTCAGTGGAACAATAAAGCATAGGTTAACATGTTATAAATTCAATCAAGCAGTAATGATAAAGCAGTACAAATCAAACATTTCTAACTACTCTTGTTAAGTGCGAAAATGAAATGACATGATGCTGCATGCCCTTGCCAAACCACCCTCAAGCGACATCATCTTACGTTCGCGAATACTTAACTCCCTCAGTGCGCCACATCTACAAAGCACATGCGGTGCGATGATGCTCATGATTACCAAGTTATTATTAGTCCATTTCAAACAGCAGTATTGGGAAACTAAGGTACCTCCCTTATATCATTCCCCAAACATGATCCATTCTAGGGTCGTCAATCCTAGATAATCTCATACGATATTATGGTTTGAGAAGCGTAGTGAAGGCATCGCAAAGGGCTCGTCACCCGTCAGCGCGGATACAGATCTCACCGTATGCGGCTCAATTGCTAGCCGTCAGCTCGAGTACAGGTCTCACCGTACTCGGCTCAATCACTAGCCGTCAGCTCGAGTACAGGTCTCACCGTACTCGGCTCAACTCATACTCTAGTTGCTGTGAAAGACTCGTCGCCAATCACAGACACTTGGAGTATACTCGAAGATATTACGGAGGACTCGTCGCCCGTCAGCACGAGCACAGGTCTCACCGTACTCGGCTCTCGCCGTAAGTATCGACAGCTCGAATACAGTGTCCCATACCACCGTATTCGGCTCACGAGTTCGGTTGCGCAATGGTCACTACGGGGAGGCACATGGCCCCAGCGTAGGCCGACAGCTCCACCACGGTGTCCCATACCACCATGCCCGGCTCATGCGTCTTAGCGGATCGAGGTACCATGGTTAACGGGATCGCCACTGGTAAGTTTGGTACCCTAGGTTCAAGCAGTAGCGACCAAACATGGTGAACACACAAATACATTTCGGTTTACTTGACGAGCTTGACTAGCTCGAGCGCACCACAAGTTGGGCGATATGGAGCGCAAAAGCACTCCGTGTGGCCAACCACTATCGCCAACCGAAGTACGACTCGGGTTCGCCAGACACATCCTTTGTGGCGACATGAATCTCAGCCACAATCGCAAGTCTGGTACCGAATGTTTGGACTATAGACATGGTCCCAAACTCAAACAGTTCTCATCAATAGCATGTGGAGTAAAGCATGATAAACAAACAATACAAGCTTGTTAGCAGGCATGTTATAAAGCATGAAGTAAAGCATGAAGTAAAGCATGTTGTAAAGCATGTGGTAAAGCACTATCCACATAGGGATACAATTACATACACATTACAAGTGAGTGGTTCTAGCGAACCACCGCATGGAGGGGATCCTACATGTCTCTAAGGGAGTTGGGAATCCCATATCAGCACCTCTCTAAGGCACTAATACTCAAGCATTTACACACACAAGCATTTACACAAACACTTAGAGTACGCCATTCCAACATACATGACGTATGTTAGCAAATTGCGTATTAGGGCTATTCTTTCGCCAAGCGGTTATTTTATCTTCGTATACCATATTCATACAACAAATAATCATGACAATTACACTTCCAAATTTTACACATATGCGGTATTTCTAGAACACACAATTTCAACATACATAGCGTTTACAAGCGAACATGTATTTCAGCGATTCCTTTCGCCAAACTAGTATTTTATCCATATATTATATAATCATGCATTAAATAAACATGTCAAACATTTTTCCGAAAAAAATGCGTATACGGTATTTCTACGTATACCTAGAGTATGTGAAATTTCATATTCTACAACGTTAATCGAAACAGGAAACGGAAAGCACTTTGTACATGTGCATTTACATGCAGATCATGAATCTATCATTATCTGACATTGAAAGCATTGAAAAACGTAACTTATACACTTAAAGTCCTCACCTTTGCCCTTGGAATCACAACGAATCAGCAAGGGTAGTAGAGCTTCCGTATATGGACGTTTTCTAGCCTAAAGAGCGGAATCGGTTAGCCTTTACATACCTACAACGAACCTACATCAAATCAGACCTAGGGTTAGGGTTTCTTACCTTCAAACGGAATGGATACCGCTGGGAAAACACCTGGAAAGGAGCGGTGTAGGCCGTGCGACAACCAAAAGCAGTAGGCGGAAGATCACCTACAAACTCCAAGCTCCTCTCTCTTTTCTTTCTCTCTCTCTAGGGTTTTTCTCCCAAATTCGTATGGCTGTGAGAGGGGCTGTTCTAAGCCCCTTTTATAGCCAAAAACATCCCCAAAATAGACTCAGGTTCAAGGGTTACTGCTAATATAGGATATTCATCACTTTTCCAGCTCAAAAGAGAGGTTCTGGTGGCCCTCCTTGAGCCAAACGTCAGACTTAAGCTCACCACACATGGATCTATGTGGGATTACGTTTTCGACTCGATCGGATTCCCAGATCGCACGTGGCGGACCACTTTCAGTTCAACGGTCAGTGGGCCACGATCCGAAATTCCAAGTACATGTAAATGTTCCCGAAATTTTTCTTAATCCGAGGGTGTAATTTGGTCGGATTCTGACGGTCAGGTTGGTTAATACTGACGCGCAAGCGAATGGTGCCAGATCACTATTCCAGATATTTATTTTGGGATGGGAATAGTGTTTTTCACACACCCTCGCTCCGGATCGAAACGAATGGCCGTGGGACATCGGCTGGATCTGATTTTCGAGATGATTGTCAAGCCCAGTGAGGCGGTCCTAGTTCCTTAGCTTCGTGTTAATCGGACTCCCGATGTGCGATCTAGACCTAATACGAAGTTTCGTTTCATTCCCGAGAGCAGCCGGGTAATGAGTTTGGTTCTAAACTTTAGGGTAACCTAGAGTCACTTGTTTTGCAAGTTTTAGGTCTTGCAGATCGTATTTAAAGCAATCCTAACGGATTTCATGGCTAACCGAGTTTAGTACTTAGTTAACTTTGTTAAATTTCTAAAGGATTTAATCCTAATTGATTTTTGGTCGAGGTGGTACTCGAGCCAATGTACGGAAATTCACGGGTCGTTACAATCTACCCCCCTTAAACAAAAAATTTCGTCCTAGAAATTTATACCTTTTCGTAGTCCTCGAGAATCTGAGGGTAGTTCTTCCTGACCTCGGCCTCAGTCTCCCAGGTAGCTTCCTCCTCGGAATGATGTGTCCAAAGCACCTTCACAAGTGGGATGACCTTGCTACGTAGTACCTGCTCCTTCCTATCAAGGATACACGTCGGGCGCAGCTCGTACGTAGCATCCTCACTCAACTGTACCTGCTCCCATCTGATGATATGCGAAGGATGAGGAACGTACTTCTTCAGCATAGATACATGAAATACGTTGTGTACAGAAGCAAGTGGTGTAGGCAAAGCGAGACGATACGCCACAACACCCACTCGATCCAGTATCTGAAATGGACCGATAAACCTTGGTGTGAGCTTCCCCTTCTTCCCGAACCGAAGGACTCCCTTCATAGGGGAAACTCGAAGGAACACATGATCCTCGACCTCGAACTCCAGCGGTCGCCGCCTCGTATCGTCGTAACTCTTCTGCCTGCTCTGCGCTGTGAGTAATCGACGCCTGATAATATCTACCTTCTCTGTAGTCGTCTGCACCAACTCCGGGCCAACCAGACTACGCTCGCCAACCTTTGTCCAACAGTGCGGTGCCCTACAAGGTCGACCATATAGAGCCTCATATGGCGCCATGCCAATAGTCGCCTAGAAGCTGTTGTTGTAGGCGAACTCTGCGTACGGAAGACAGTCATCCCAGCTGTCCTTGAAGTCCAACACACATGCTCGCAACATATCCTCCAGAATCTGATTCACTCGCTCTGTCTGCCCATCAGTCTGAGGATGAAACGCTGTACTGAACTTCAACTTCACACCCATCGCCTCCTGGATACGAGTCCAGAAGATAGATGTGAACCGCGTGTCTCTGTCCGACACGATCTCCAAAGGAACCCCGTGCAGACAGACGATCTCCCTGATGTACAATCTAGCCAGCTCGTCTGCAGAGTTCGTAACTCTGATAGGGAGGAAATGGGCCGATTTGGTCAACCGGTCCACAATCACCCAAATGGAATCGTGTCCCTTCCTCGTCTTCGGCAGCCCTGATATGAAATCCATGGAGATGAAGTCACACTTCCACTCCGCTATGGGCATGGGCTGAAGTAGTCCAGGAGGTCGGCGATGTTCTGCCTTGACCTGCTGGCACGTCAGACATCGAGACACATACTCAGCAATGTGGGCCTTCATGTTATCCCACCAATACGGCCGTCTCATATCCTGGTACATCTTCGTGCTACCAGGATGCATCGCAAGTTTCGAGTTATGGGAAGACTCGAGAAGCTCGCGTCTTAGGTCAGCCACATCAGGAACACATAGGCGGCCACGAAATCGTAAACCCCCATCAGAACCAACTCTCCACTCGGAGTCCTCGGCGTCGCTAGCCTGCTCTCGAAGCTCAGACAGCCGAATATCGCCCTCTTGGGCCTCAATAATCCTGTCGTCAATAAGTGGCCGCACCCGAACGTGCGCAACACACTCAAAAGGCTCCTCGACAGTGAGTCTCTGCTCGAAGTCCCGCACAAACTCCATCATGTCCCACTCAGCTATCATCAGCGGTGCCGCAAACTCAATCGTCTTCTTGCGGCTCAACGCGTCTGCCACAAGGTTCGCCTTGCCAGGATGGTAGGAAACCTCGAACTTGAAGTCCTTCAAGGTTTCCATCCATCGGCGTTGTCTCATATTCAAGTCTCGTTGTGTGAATATGTACTTAAGGCTCTTGTGGTCGCAGAAAAGCTCGAACTCCTCTCCATAGAGGTAATGTCTCCAGAGCTTCAATGCAAAGATGACAGCTACCAACTCCAGGTCGTGTGTAGGGTAATTCTCCTCGTGCTTCCTTAATTGTCTCGAGGCATACGAAATCACCCTATCCTTCTGCATCAGAACACAACCCAAACCAACGCGAGACGCGTCAGTATATACCGTGTATTTCACCCCTTGCTCTGGCAATACTAGCACAGGGGCGGACGTTAACTTGTCCTTCAGCTCCTTAAAAGCTGCCTCCGCCTTCTCGTTCCAGGCGAACTTCAAGTCTTTCCAAGTCAACTGAGACAATGGCCTGGCAATCTTCGAGAAGTCCCGAATGAAGCGTCTGTAATACCCAGCCAGACCAAGGAAACTCCTCACGTCAGTAACCGACTCAGGCTGCTGCCAATCCTGAACCGCGGCTACCTTAGCAAGGTCCACTGCTATCCCATCCTTGGACACTACATGTCCCAGGAACTTGACTTCCTCCTGCCAGAAGTCGCACTTCTTGTATTGCGCAAACAACTGGTTCTTCTCCAACGTACCCAATACCGCTCGCAAGTGCTCCTCGTGCTCCTCCCGACTCGTAGAATATATCAAAATGTCATCAATAAAGACGATGACGAATCGGTAAAGGAAGGGCCGAAATACCCGGTTCATCAGATCCATGAACACGGCTGGTGCATTCGTCAGACCGAATGACATCACCAAGAACTCATAGTGCCCAAAGCACGTCCTGAAGGCTGTCTTCTGCACGTCCTCCTCTCTCACGCGCAACTGGTGGTACCCTGACTGAAGATCAATCTTCGAGAAATACTTCGCCCCCCTCAACTGATCAAACAGATCATCTATCCTGGGCAAAGGATACTTGTTCTTCACCGTGACCTGGTTCAACCTACGGTAATCAATACACAACCGTAGCGACCCGTCCTTCTTCTTCACGAACAACACAGGTGCTCCCCAAGGAGACACACTAGGTCGTATAAAACCTTTCTCTATAAGTTCGTCAATCTGTTTCCGCAGCTCCTCCATCTCACATGGAGGCATACAATAAGTCGGCAACGAGATGGGCATCACACCAGGCGTGAGATCAATCGTAAAATCAATCTCGCGCCGAGGAGGTAAACCAGGAATAGTCTCAAACACACCCACGAACTCCCGAACTACCGGCGTACCCTCTAATGTTGGACCATCAATCGGCGCAAGTAAAACGGCATAACAATCAACGCGGTAGGGCCAACTGACCTGCACTGGAAACGTGAAAGTTGTGCCGTCAGGTCCATAGGCAGTCACGATCCGAGCATCGCAATCTATCTCCGCCCTCATCTTGGCGAGCCAATCCATGCCAAGTATAATGTCGTAGTGCCATAGTGGAGCAACAATAAGGTCGACGAGCTCTGTGCTGCTACCCAAAACTATCGCGCAACCCTCGCATAACCGTGTGACATCCGAGAAGGTCCTAGTGGCCGTAGTGAGTCTCGTTCCCTTAGTGGGAACAGTATGCAAAGATAGACATTTCACCGCCCCACAAGAAATAATAGAAGTAGTGGACCCAGTGTCCACCAGTAAAGAAACGGGAGTACCATGAATATGAGCCTTACCCTCAAAAGCCGTCGGTGCTGAAATCGACGTCTCAGGTGCCTCGGCAACAAGCGTGTGCACGCGAGCCTGCTGCTGGCGGTTCGGCTGAGGAGCCAAGGATCGCTGTGGCGGCCTGAAGCGCGGCACAGGAGGTCAGAAAGAAGGATGTGTAGGAACAGTCTGTAGCGGCGGAGCTGATATGGCCTGTGCATAAGGGCGATCCAATCTCTGCAGTGGCGCAAATCCGCTAGCCCTCATGCGCGAGAAGCAGCTCTCAGCAGGGTGTCCTGGTTTCCCGCAAAACGTGCAGGTCACCAACGGGCGTCTCATAGGAACAACTGGCGCTGCGGCCCTGGGGGGAGAATCAGCCCGAGGCCTCTTGCCTAAGATAGGCCTGCTCTGTAAATCCTGCCGTGGTCTCGCAACCATAGTACCACACGATCGGGTCAAACGGTCCACATCTTGCTCGGCCGTCATAGACATGTGGACCAACGCCGCATACGTAGGGATACTGAGGCAGCATAACTTCGACCGTATGTCAGGTCGCAAGCCCCCAGTGAATCGTCGCATCCTCATCTGCTCATTGACGAGGATGGTTGGGACAAAGCGGCCCAACTCAGTAAAACGGTGCTCATACTCCGTCACCGTCATGCCTCCTTGCCTGAGGCGCAGAAACTCATCCTCCCGCTCATGCCGATACGTCTGCGGGTAATACTTCTCGTGGAACCGAGACTCGAAAGCCTCCCAGGTCCACACGAAGTCTACTGCGACCGTGCGCAGCACACTGTCCCACCATAAGCTGGCCTCCCTCTCAAACATGAAGGTAGCCAACTCAACCTGCTCTGCCTCGGAGCAATGCAGTATCCGTAGCATCTTGGAGATGCGGTCTAGCCAGAACTCCGCCTCCTCGGGTCTGTGAGAACCCACAAATGAGGGAGGCCTCAAGCGCTGAAAGCGCTCGAGTAAACCACGAGTACCGACATCTCCAGTAGGAGGTGCGACGGGTGTAGGCAGAGGCACATCCTCAAACCGAGCAGGAGGCTCGGAATGCTCGTCAGGATGCGCAGATGTCGTAGGTGGAGTCGCACTACCACCGTGGGACAAGGCCTCAGCAATAGTGGTCATAAGCTGCTGGTGCTGCTGCTGCTGTATCTGCTGCTGCTGCTGCATCTGCTGCTGATGCATCATCATCATCAGCTGCTCAAACCTATCAGGCGGCGGAGCAGCCTGAGAATCATGCTGCGCAGAAGATGATGGTCGATACTGCTCACGGACCGGGGGCGTATAAGGTGGCTGTCCACCGGTAGGACCAGCAGGAGGCTGATCAGATCCCAACCCACGGTCCGCAGGACCGCTACTACCAGAAGGAGTCTGGTCCATAGAGCCGGTCAGAAGAAGATGTGTCATGCTCCGTGTGTACTGCCGCGGCATGCCCTATACAACATAGGGTAGATCATTTGTGAGATAAAGCACAATACACTTCATAAAGCACTTAAGCATTCCACACATCATCAAAACAAAAGAGGCTACATGCTTTTTATTTACCCAAAATTGTCATAATATATGGAACACAGAGTTACATGAATCACGACAGAAAATCACATGATAGCCAATACATCTACTACATCAAACACCTAAAACATGCTACTACCTAATACAACATCTGCATGAAAATATAAACCGCCTATCGCGGTAACCAAAGCAAACACAACACACAACAACATGGATGACTAAGCATCCGAAGCAGGCGGTGGAGGAGGAGCATTCTTGTCCTGCGCACAGCACAGAATGGCCTTCAACGTACGGGACATCTTCTTAAAACTCTTCTTCATGTAGGCTTCATTCTCTTCAAGTTTGGCTCGTACTTGACCAATCTCTTGCTGCAAGGCGGCTTGACCCTCCTCGAGACGGGCCAAACGTGCATCCAAAGCATCCAGATCCACACCCTGCTCCTGAGCCGCAGGGGGTGAACTCTCCTCAGTGTCCTGAGCCTCAGGTTCTTCTTCTTATATGTCATCACCACGCTCCTCATCACTCTCTGCATGGAGGTCAACACTCTCCTCGCCGGCACTATCCGACTCATCTCCAGACTCGTCAAGTCGGGCTTGCCGCTGTTGAGAGCCGATCTTCATATTCTTGAGTGTCGCTTCACTTATGACTCGGACTGGTGCAAGATCCTCCATATTCAATCTGTAGCCTACATCACGAGCCATCCTGCAGATCAGACGGCCAAATGGGAGCGAAAGATCGTTTCTGGCAGAACGAACAACCTGAACTATCTGGGATAGGATGAATGTGGGCAGGCATATATCGTCCCCATGTCCCATCTTGTACAAAAAGTCCACCATCAACCGAGTACATTCCGTGCGGTTACCCGACCGTGGGTACACATTGTAGGTGAAAATGTGATGGAGTAAACGGAAGTCCTCGGCCATCTTTGTCGCCGCAATGCAATTTTCTCGCTTCCAAGTAACCCGGTGACCACAGAGATATCGGGTGCGGCGATCCCTTTCCCGCGCACTTCTAGAGAAGTTGTCACTAGGGTGTACCTGACCAAGCGGTAGCTTCGTGATCCGAGCCACCTCATCTACCGTGATTGTGCGCCTATGCCCCTCACAGAAACAGTAAACTGAAGAGGCTCTACTGATGAGTCCACGATGTGGGCATAGAAAGCGCGAACCGTGTTCTCACATGCAGGGGACTCGCCATCAAACATAGAGTTCCATCCAATGTCCACCAGGCGATCTATCAGTGGGTATAGCCCGAACACCCTTTCATCCACATGAGCTTCAAACACAACTTTGCGGCTCGCGAAGCGCCCATATTCAATGCCTATCGGATAAGCATTTCCGACGGGATGGTCAGGATCCAGGTCTCGCTTCGACCTAAACTCCCGAACGGTGCTAGTGCCGGCCCCAACGTCGGATCTTCTTCGGGAATGGGCTGGCCTACTTGGGCCGGCGTCATCGGCCGCGGTTTTCCTCTTTCCCATGAAAGATAGGATGGAGGAAAAGGAGAAAATGGTAGCCACCACACCAAGGAGGGCCATCGAAAATTGCCAAAATGGGGGAACAAGGGGCTGATCTCTTTGATCCTCCACAAACAACAATCCAATAGGTGTGGAAGGGGCACTAGAGGTAGGAAATGAAGGAGAAACAAGAAGAAAATGGAATGGGTAAGTAGATTACCCGATTTGAGCTCCAAGGAGGGGTATGAGAGCTCCAACTTGAGAAAATGAGGAAAGGAGGAGGCTAGGGCTGTTGTGGAAGGTTGGGGTGTGTGAGTTATGGAAGAAAATGGAAGATTTGAAGGTTTGGAGGGATGGGTTTGAGAAAAATCGAAAATGGGTTTGGAGGTGTTTGAAAATGGGTGAAATGAGGAAGAATGGTGCTTCAGCCCTTTAAAACCCAACCCATTGCCAAAATGGCACGTGCTAGGGGGTGTAGGAGGTTGGGCCGACCAACCTGGGCCTTGGACCCACGCCGGAAAACCGACCGGACCGCGGTCCGCCGCCGAGCCGCGGCGCCGCCGCGGCCGGACTTGGCCGGAACCGCGCCGCCGCGGTGGGGACCTGTTTCCCACATGCCCAGGGTGCCAAATGCACCCTGGTTCGATCTGGACCCTTGGTGGATTTATGTGGGGGGCCCACGTACTCAGTTCGGCTCCCGAACGGTTAGTTCCGAGGAATTTCTGAACTAATCTGATTTTTCCTGATTTTTAAAGACTGATTTTGGGTGGATAGTGACCTGGACACGTCAATAGACGGTCTAGGGGTGATTTAGAGTCTATGTGTGCGGTCAGGATCGAGTACAGACTCGATCAACGCGTCCGTTTTTTATAAATTTCGTCGAACGGTGAAATCGGGAGACCCTAAGACTGTTTCTATAATATTGCGCACCCTCCTAAGTATATTGTGTCAGCGTACGTAGTAGGGACATAACTCAGGTCCGGTTTTAATCAAAATCATGCTCTGATACCAACTTGTAACGCCCTGAAATTCGGGGGTCGAGTATGAACTCAACTCCCGAGTTCCAACGCATCACTTATGCAACATACACAATGATGGTTAAATGTTGTCTGAGTTAGCGCAATAAACATGAATGAGATTATACCAAAACAGTAATTCATACTCCAGTTCAATTGTATAAAGGCAAGCGAAAGACTAAAATTTTATATTCAAAGTATGTAAAGTAACAAAATTTTATGAACTCCAGAGTATGAGTACTAACTGAGTACCAATATACATGTATTATTTCTAAGTCAAAAATCAAAATACAACTCCCAAGAGAAGCCCTGAAAATCCCGCGATGCAGCCGGCCTAAGCAAAGCCATCAGAATACTGCATAAAGGAGAACTCCTCCTGATCCTCATCGAAGTCGGGCACCGGCTCCTGAACCAAGGCGCCATCTACACCTGCGACAGAGTCTGGTGGGTGTTGCAAACACCGTCCCGTAACGTGGGAGTGAGTAGCTAACTCAGTGGAACAATAAAGCATAGGTTAACATGTTATCAATTCAATCAAGCAGTAATGATAAAGCAGTACAAATCAAACATTTCTAACTACTCTTGTTAAGTGCGAAAATGAAATGACATGATGCTGTATGCCCTTGCCAAACCACCCTCAAGCGACATCATCTTACGTTCGCGAATGCTTAACTCCCTCAGTGCGCCACATCTACAAAGCACATGCGGTGCGATGATGCTCATGATTACCAAGTTATTATTAGTCCATT
Organism: Magnolia officinalis; assembly: GCA_021015155.1. NCBI lineage: Eukaryota > Viridiplantae > Streptophyta > Magnoliopsida > Magnoliales > Magnoliaceae > Magnolia > Magnolia officinalis. The sequence continues at coordinate 76,027,606 of JAJHSJ010000003.1, forward strand.
TCAAACAGCAGTATTGGGAAACTAAGGTACCTCCCTTGTATCATTCCCCAAACATGATCCATTCTAGGGTCGTCAATCCTAGATAATCTCATACGATATTATGGTTTGAGAAGCGTAGTGAAGCATCGCAAAGGGCTCGTCACCCGTCAGCGCGGATACAGATCTCACCGTATGCGGCTCAATTGCTGGCCGTCAGCTCGAGTACAGGTCTCACCGTACTCGGCTCAATCACTAGCCGTCAGCTCGAGTACAAGTCTCACCGTACTCGGCTCAACTCATACTCTAGTTGCTGTGAAAGACTCATCGCCAATCACAGACACTTGGAGTATACTCGAAGATACTACGGAGGACTCGTCGCCCGTCAGCACGAGCACAGGTCTCACCGTACTCGGCTCTCGCCGTAAGTATCGACAGCTCAAATACAGTGTCCCATACCACCGTATTCGGCTCACGAGTTCGGTTGCGCAATGGTCACTACGGGGAGGCACATGGCCCCAGCGTAGGCCGACAGCTCGACCACGGTGTCCCATACCACCATGCCCGGCTCATGCGTCTTAGCGGATCGAGGTACCATGGTTAACGGGATCGCCACTGGTAAGTTTGGTACCCTAGGTTCAAGCAGTAGCGACCAAACATGGTGAACACACAAATACATTTCGGTTTACTTGACGAGCCTGACTAGCTCGAGCGCACCACAAGTTGGGCGATATAGAGCGCAAAAGCACTCCGTGTGGCCAACCACTATCGCCAACCGAAGTACGACTCGGGTTCGCCAGACACATCCTTTGTGGCGACATGAATCTTAGCCACAATCGCAAATCTGGTACCGAATGTTTGGACTATAGACATAGTCCCAAACTCAAACAGTTCTCATCAATAGCATGTGGAGTAAAGCATGATAAACAAACAATACAAGCATGTTAGCAGGCATGTTATAAAGCATGAAATAAAGCATGAAGTAAAGCATGTTGTAAAGCATGTTGTAAAGCATGTAGTAAAGCACTATCCACATAGGGATACAATTACGTACACATTACAAGTAAGTGGTTCTAGCGAACCACCGCATGGAGGGGATCCTACATGTCTCTAAGGGAGTTAGGAATCCCATATCAGCACCTCTCTAAGGCACTAATACTCAAGCATTTACACACACAAGCATTTACACAAACACTTAGAGTACGCCATTCCAACATACATGACGTATGTTAGCAAATTGCGTATTAGGGTTATTCTTTCGCCAAGCGGTTATTTTATCCGCGTATACCATATTCATACAACAAATAATCATGACAATTACACTTCCAAATTTTACACATGCGGTATTTCTAGAACACACAATTTCAACATACATAGCGTTTACAAGCGAACATGTATTTCAGCGATTCCTTTCGCCAAACTAGTATTTTATCCATATATTATATAATCATGCATTAAATAAACATGTCAAACATTTTCCCGAAAAAAATACGTATACGGTATTTCTACGTATACCTAGAGTATGTGAAATTCCATATTCTACAACGTTAATCGAAACAGGAAACGGAAAGCACTTTGTACATGTGCATTTACATGCAGATCATGAATCTATCATTATCTGACATTGAAAGCGTTGAAAAATGTAACTTATACACTTAAAGTCCTCACCTTTGCCCTGGGAATCACAACGAATCAGCAAGGGTAGGTGGTCCGCCACGTGCGATCTGGGAATCCGATCGAGTCGAAAACGTAATCCCACATAGATCCATGTGTGGTGAGCTTAAGTCTGACATTTGGCTCAAGGAGGGCCACCAGAACCTCTCTTTTGAGCTGGAAAAGTGACGAATATCCTATATTAGCAGTAACCCTTGAACCTGAGTCTATTTTGGGGATGTTTTTGGCTATAAAAGGGGCTTAGAACAGCCCCTCTCACAGCCATACGAATTTGGGAGAAAAACCCTAGAGAGAGAGAAAGAAAAGAGAGAGAAGAGCTTGGAGTTTGTAGGTGATCTTCCGCCTACTGCTTTTAGTTGTCGCACGGCCTACACCGCTCCTTTCTAGGTGTTTTCCCAGCGGTATCCAATCCGTTTGAAGGTAAGAAACCCTAACCCTAGGTCTGATTTGATGTAGGTTCGTTGTAGGTATGTAAAGGCTAACCGATTCTGCTCTTTAGGCTAGAAAACGTCCGTATACGGAAGCTTCAACGGTCAGTGGGCCACGATCCGAAATTCCAAGTACATGTAAATGTTCCCGAAATTTTTCTTAATCCGAGGGTGTAATTTGGTCGGATTCTGACGGTCAGGTTGGTTAATACTGACGTGCAAGCGAATGGTGCCAGATCACTATTCCAGATATTTATTTTGGGATGGGAATAGTGTTTTTCACACACCCTTGCTCCTGATCGAAACGAATGGCCGTGGGACATCGGCTGGATCTGATTTTCGAGATGATTGTCAAGCCCAGTGAGGCGGTCCTAGTTCCTTAGCTTCGTGTTAATCGGACTCCCGATGTGCGATCTAGACCTAATACGAAGTTTCGTTTCATTCCCGAGAGCAGCCGGGTAATGAGTTTGGTTCTAAACTTTAGGGTAACCTAGAGTCACTTGTTTTGCAAGTTTTGGGTCTTGCAGATCGTATTTAAAGCGATCCTAACGGATTTCATGGCTAACCGAGTTTAGTACTTAGTTAACTTTGTTAAATTTCTAAAGGATTTAATCCTAATTGATTTCTTGTCGAGGTGGTACTCGAGCCAATGTACGGAAATTCACGGGTCGTTACACATTCAATCTAGTGTAAAAGTCCATAAACATTTCATTTTCCTCCATATGAATTTCTTCAAATCTGGTTGTGAGGAGTTGGACTTTAGATTTTTTGACAATTGTAGTACCCTCGTGTGTCATTTCTAATATATCCCAAGCTTGCTTTGCAGTATCACAGGAAATGATTCTTTTGAAATCATCCGGTGATAGTGCGCAAGTGATTGCATTTAGTGCTTTAGCATTTGCACTACTCTCACTTTTCTGAAGAGTGGTCCATTGGTAATATGGTGTGACTTTCATAGATTTTGAACCATCAACCCCAGTAACTTCCATGATAGGAGGTTTCCATTCAGTCACTGTGGCTTGCTACACATTTTCATCCATTGATTTGAGGAAAATCCTCATTCTGGCTTTCCACTAGGCATAGTTGGAGCCATCAAAGGGTGGAGGCCTTGTGACTGAAAGGCTATCAAAATTTGACATCTTAAATAGCTTAAATCGTTAGCTCAGGAAATAAATCCAAATAAATAGTAATAAGAACGAGCTATTAGGCTCTGATACCACTTGAAAAGGCCTAGCTATATGTCCTAGAGGGGGGGGGGGGGGGGGTGAATAGGACAATGCCAAATAAAACTTATAACAGCGGAATTAAAAAGAATATGATAGCCAAATTAAATCACAATGCAGGAAAGTGAAACAACCTCAAAATTTAGATCTTGAGAGGTTGATACAAATGTTGTTCTAAGGACAACCTTTCACCAAAAACCAGAGTTTATGGTAGGACAACCTTATTTCTAGAAAGATCTTTGTATCAAATCTCAAACCAAAGAGGAATAAAGAAATAAATACAAACTGAATTGAAATAAATTGTAATCACAAATGTATTGTTCTAGGGACAGCCATACACCATAAAAATGGCAGGGCAACCTTGCCGGAACAACTTTTAAAAGAAATTGAATATCAAGCTGATAAAGGAATAGCAGAAAATAAATTCTAAACTATTACAAAATTCTCACAATGCTTGAATTAAATGATTACAACATTCACCACCATCCATACATCCCATAAAAGAATAATTAAAGATTAGAAGTATAAATCATTCAACCATAACACAAGGGATTATAGTGGTTCGCCTGTGTGTTCACCAACTGTTAAACAATAGCCACACAAAATGCTACTCCACTCCTAATATCCTCACACAGGGGATATTAGCGTTCACTAACAAAATAGGTTTTCCCAGGTTCACCAAAAACCTTTACAATTGTGTCTTTGTCTGTGGGCTTACGCAATTAAAAAAACCCCACTTCTGAGTTTTCCTGGCTCTCCTCAGATAACCAATACAACAAGATTTTTCTGGCAAATCTTGAAAGAAACCAAAACAGAAAGGAATTTACAATTAAATGTAAAATACTTGATTATCTCCTTCGTTGTAGCAGCCTGGTAGAACCAAGTTAGAGCAGATGATTGAATGTCCAAGTTCAATGTCTAGTACTCAATTACAATGGTTCTAATTCTAATAGATTTTAAATTAAACCAAGTAGGGCTTGCCTTAATTGATTTTGATTCCAAAGAAAGGAAATAAAAATTCCTCTTATCAAATTAGATTGGAATAGCAGAAACAAAATCAATTAAATAAAGCTAAGGAAAGAGAATATTAAATAATCACACTTAGCTTAGATGGAGCACAGAATTATCTCTCAGAAGTTTGACAAAGATTAGCTTGAATGGATTAATTAATTCAATGATTACTTCTGAGATTCGTGCTCTATTTATAGGTGAGCAGATCGTGTGTTCGACTGGTCTAGAGAGCTCTTCGACTAGTCGAAGCAACAACAGATATTTGAAAAATCAGGCGCGATAAGCTTTGACCGTTCTACGACTGGTCGAAGGTCTCCTTTGACTGGTCGTAGGTCACCTTCGACTGGTCGAAGGTCTCCTTCGACTGGTCGAAGAATTTAAAATTCATCGCTGGACTTTGAGTCGAAGACTTTCGACTGGTTGAAGATGCAGTCGACACTGTTCCTTCGACTGGTCGAACAGATTCCTGGACTACTCGAAGCCTAACAGAAATTATCCGATTTTTGTAACAAACTTACGACTAATCGAGGAATTTCTTAGACTGGTCGAAGCAACTCTAGGACTAGTCGAAGAAGGCCTAGGACTAGTCGAAGAACAGACCAAACATATGTAAAATAAACATTCGATTTATGTATCCAAAGTGACCTACTTCTAAGGTCAACCTAAGGTCAGTCAAACCTCAACCATGAAGTAAGGACATTGAAACATTAGGAACTAGTGACCTTGAAGTATGAGCCTTGAAGTCTTGATGTAATTTAATCTTGAAATCTTGATGTAGCTCAATCTTGAAAGTGTCTTGAGTCTTTTATGAACTGCCTTGTACTCTTCTTGAAGTCTTGCAACTTGAGTCATGTCTTGTGAGTAGTTCTTGCATTCAAGTTTGATCTTTGTACTCGTGAGCTTTGCTTGTTGTGAGCTTAGCTTGTTCATGAATGTTAATCTTTGAGAGAGCTTCACTTATGCAAGATATATAATAGTGATTTTGGCACCACAAATTTGACAACAAACAGGGATATAAAATATAGCACTTACAGCTGTACACGAGTCGAGCTAAGCCAAGTATTGCCTAGCTCGTGCTCGACTCGCACTACTTGAGTCCCAGCTCGTACCCGGCTCGGCTCAGGCTTCGAGCTCGGATGCCCAGCTCATGCTCGGCTTGTCCGAGTTCGAGCCGAGTTCGAGCAGATATCGAGTCGAGTCGAGTCGGAGTTTTCAGGGCAGTATCGTCCATGGCCGTCTCTGTCGACGGTGTGATACGAGAACACAGGAAAGAAAGCTCATGCGTGTTGTCTAAATGGTGATGGTGGATCCTTCTCTTTCGAGCCACCTCCACTTTGGGTAACATTCCTGCCATCGTTTTGCTAGTTTGCACACCCTGATTCTATTCTCGCAGGAATTAATTAAAAGGTAGAAAGGCAAATCCGAGAATTGGTTTTTCTTCCGTTTACAGTGAGGTTCTCGTCTAACATACGCAGGTAACACGGCCGATCAGCTACAACGTATTTTTCACTATCAACGTTTCTTCGTGAAATGAGCTTCTCTCTCTCACCTAATAAGGTGCGCTAGTAGCGGATTTAACCCTGGATATTAAGAATATAACGAAAATGTCATTTTCTTACTAGCAGCAAATGTTATGGCCTACAGTCCTTGTCTACGAGTCGAGTACGAGTACCGAGTCGAGTAAGAGTCGAGTCAATTCCGAGTAGTAATCGAGTCGAGCCGAGTCGAGCAGGGTCAAGCTCGTGCTCAGCTCGAACTGAATTCGAGCACCAAAAATCAGATCGTGCTTGGCTCGAACTCATTTCGAGCCGAGTCGAGTTGAGTAATTCCAAGTCGAGTCGAGCGAGTAACCGAGCTAACTTTGCTCATGTACAACTCTACATCTAATGGACTCTAAAACTCTTTTAGACCATGCCACCCAAAAAACAACCATGATGTGTATGTGAAATCCACCCCGACTATTGGATTTGTTATCCGATGATGGGTCAGGGCCAAAAAATAGGCTGAGCTCACATGGACTGTACCAAAGGAAGCAGTTGGGAGAGACATCCACCCTTAATTTTTACATATGTTCGTGTGATAGACCATAAAATATCTTATGGGCTTAATGGATAGTTAAGATCAACTAATTGGACTGTCCAAGTGAACCTGTGCAACTAAGAGCCCTCTTTGAGAGCATTGAATTTGACCGGAAATCATAAATCCAGGGAAAAAAGGCTGATCTTTTTCAGGTCCAAATTGAAAATTTTACATGGCACTACAAGAAAACTGGCCTTTACCGGCGGTCAAAACCGCCGGCAAAGGCTCAGAAAATCGCCGGCGAAGCCCTTGCTCGCGGTTTGCTAACAGCCGGTAAAGCCTCAGTCGGTAAAGGCTTTACCGGCAGTCGTGTTCCTTTTGCTGGCGGTTGTACAGGCCGCTGCTGCATGGGGGATTTACTAGCGGTTGTGCAGACCGCCACTACATGGGGGATTTACCGACACTTTGTACGGTAAGGTTGTGGTATGTGAATTTTTTACTCTTGATCCATGTAGGACTGATTTAACTTTACTAACACTTCAATTAGCATTTAAGCTCCTAATTCCTTGATGCATATGCATTTGTAAACGCATCTATAATTGTGATTTGATTTATTTTTTTCCCCATATGCCTTACTGGTTAAGCTCTCTTTTCCATTGCCCTATGGCAGCTTCATGTTGGCTAGGCTCATTAGATTGCAAACATTCAGTTTATAAAAATTTTAAAATTAAAATTAAAAAAAAAAAAAAAAAAAGGAAATGACACAATATAGATGCCTGACTCTACAAGGAGTCCCATTTTATGAGTTCTGCCTCTCCAACTCATAAAATGATGGACCTTATCATTGAACCTTTTGGTCAAGGCCCACTTGATTTCACATTCCTCTGAGGAAGTGGATTGTGCCTAGTGATTGTTTTCCTATAAAAAAAAAAATACATGCCTATGTGGCCCTTTCACATGTATCGAGCTGCCGCGGATAATAATTACAATAATAAATCAAATAGTTTCAAAAAAAAAAAAAAAACAAATAAAATCCATCGATCTATAGCTCCCGTTCATCCATGCCTAAAACCTGCAAAACAAAATAGCGAAAAGAAATTAATTGGTATCAGAGTTAGAGATTCGAATTCAACTCAATATTGCATCAAAATACATATTAAAGCAATCAAAAACTTACTTATTTCCAAGAACCGAATGAAGGTTGACAATGATCCGCTCTTCTTCACTTGAGAAGAGAAGAAAATCCCTAGATTTTTTTGGCTTTTCTCAAACTGATCTGAGATTAGGAAAAACAAGATTAGTCTGGGAAATCCAATTTCGCTTTGCGATTTTTATAACCCATCACTGTTGCAGTTTCTATAAGTTTTTGTGTATGGGAGACAGTCGCCATGAGCCAAGTCATTTCATATATTGTAATTTTATATTTTTATATTGGAGGTCTGCTAACTCCACATGCATAAGGGCCTTAAATATCCACACACGAGCATACAAAAAATGTGTGAAATCTGAGCTTTCTAAAAGGTTAGAAATGGATATTTTGCCTAAAAGATAAGATGATTTCTCTCTTCATGTGGGTACAGCGTGCAATCTAGCAATGTTCCAGACATTAAATTCAAGTTTCAGTTCAATATAGAAACACCATTGCTTTATCGAAGAAAGACAGAACTAAAATGGTACAGGTCCCAACACAAATATCCTGATGACTGCAAAAAGGTTTTAAGTCAGTACATATCGTGTCCATAAAAGAAATGATTTCACATGCCAAAGTAAAATTCTACATTAGTCTTGTGAGTTGCGTTCATGATTCAAAGGTATTTCACCAGCATGAGCCGCCCCAAAAATCCAAACCATCTTCACTAGAAGGGACAATAAAATTCAAAATGGATTTGATACAAAACACATGTTACTTAGTTGTACAATAGATCAATGATTCTACAAACATATTTCAATAAAAGATGAGATTGTATAAATAATAATAATAAATTTTAAAAATTGAGATGTTGGTCTTACCAGAAAAGCTTGAATCTTACAACATGGCACATGACAAGAGCTTCTTGATGGGTTGAGAAGGCTTAAAACACACCAAAATTCATTAGCCTAGTTGTGATGTCCCACAGCTCTACAAATCATCTGCTCCCAATTGCATATGGCTACCTAGACAGAGCAATCCCATTTTTCAGCTAATGCAGTACCAATTTTTACGAGAGATATGCTGAAGGAGACATTACAAGAAGTACAAATGTATCAAGCTTAACAAATATCAAGGCAAATCTAAACCCAAAAAAGCAATGAAAAGAAGAAACAATATCCCAGAGATGAAAATTGTAAGAAATGATGAGTACATAACTTAAAAAGAAGAAACATTCAATATGTGAAACACTTAAAGAGAAGAAACAGAAATGTATCAGAAGATAATAGTTTGTTCGAATTATTTTAATGTACTGAAAAGGGACGTTAGCATAGTTCACATAATAAAAATACAAACCTGTGAAAAAATTCTGTCAACAATCCTGTATGTGAGAGCATGGTTACCGTATCTAATAAGATTCTCTTTATCAATCAAGAAATCATGATCCGTATCCATCTCCCAAAATTTGCAGTATATCACATAGAAATGTTCATAGGAGAAGTACCTATAGAAAATAAATAAATAAATAAATGAAAGGAAAAAACAAAACAGGAATTTGACAGATGAAGTTAACTCTTGTGCCATGAATCCTACAGCAGAAAGAGTTACAATGGACAGATGCAGTAGGTAGTGTCACCTTTAATCCATAGTTGCTGCATTAATATGGCAGATGCTTCCTCAATGGCAAAGGCCTATGGGAGGAGGTTTTATAATTTTTTAGAAGAGATGTTCTAGAATGGGCATCCAAGATAAAGAATGTCAAAGATTGTAAAGTTTTGTCTGTGTAAGATGTAAGTTGGGGTTGTATTATTTTCCGCTCTGACAATTGTATTAGTGGCTTTTCAATGAAATTGCATTACTCTCAACAAAAAAAAAAAAAAAAAAAAAAAAAAAAAAAAAAAAAAATTGCAGAGAAGCACCTATTGCTTAGGCAAAAGTAAAAGTTTTGAAGTTTCTCTTTTTTAAGCAAAAATAAAATTTTGTTCAAAAGGTAACATGGTGCCATAAACATCATGCTCAATCTTTGCCAAATGATACATGTAATATAAAGCTTGGGGTTTGATCTGTGCTTTCCAAAGTAACCACTAACATGTAGTGCCAGATATAATAAATTTTTCCGTCTTCAATATGGACATAGATTCCTATTTCTCATTCTACATGTAAAATTTATCAACAAGGTATTTGAAGGGTCAAATTTGTTGAGAAATGTGATCAAAACGCACCATACGAACAGAAAAAATATTAATGAGTAAAGTCAAACTTGTGAAAAATGTAAGACAATTATTTACACCAAGAAGATAGATGTGCAATATCCTTACACGTCACGGATTGAATTAAAGTAGATTGAGCTTTCATTTAAGACCAAGGAGAGGAAAGACATCAATGCATGAACCTGTCAAAGAAATGAGATCATGAGAAGTTAAGACAACAAGGAAATGAAGTTAATGGAGGTATGATGCATCTGCAACATATTAATTGATTTCAATTTATTTATGATCTGATGGAATATATCATCTTGATCATCATGTTAGCCTCTCTAGCAGCAATATGGGTGAGCATTCAAATGGTAGATTGGCAAGTTCTACAATCAGTTGCCCCAACGAACATCAGCCTTCCTCTTTCACCAGGCTGGAACCGCCACAAGGATGCTCTGGTTGGCAAAAACTCGCAAGACAACAGCATAAGTATCAACATGCAGAGAAAAACAGTTGGATAAGAAGAAAGCTGGAATATTAAATCATAAGTACAATAAAATGTCATTCCTTTTGCAACAACCTACAAAATGCATGTGATTAGGTGAAACTTATGTCAGCATGGAATATGAAGCATCAGCAATGTTTGACCTAAGAAATGTCATGATCACACTACAACCGTACACATGGCATAGTTATATGGCAATCCAGACCATCCTAATTACTGACCCAACTTTGGATGGAGCATTAATTACAAAAAAAAAAAAAAAAAAAAAAAAATTCACTGATAGGATATTATAGTGATTGTATCATTAAGATAAATGTCGACGTCTGATAGCTAAGTGAACAAGAGTGCAAGTCTAACAAAAGCACAGATGAAATTTAACAAATTACACATGAAGAAGAAGAAAAGCATCATCAAAAAGATATATGAGAAGACAAGATGTATAACAACTCTTTGTCACCAAATTTGTTTCAATGTGTTGATGGTGAGTATCAAGTTGTGTCCTATAGTTAACACAAAAATCCCAAATTTGGAAAATCCTAGTCACTGAATCTTCAGTCTTTCCTTTTATAGTTAACATCCCGTGAATATAGCTAAAATTAAAGTAAATTGTACAAGGACAAGTGAAACTCCTTTTATAATTGTAAATGCTACAAGTGCAGTTCCTCTATAGATGAAGAGTGACCAGACTAGGAGCAAAATAAACATGGAGAATCAGTTTGTTTTAAGCCTCTACTCTAAACTATTGGTTTTACTTTAATTAAGCATAATACATCCAAACACAAATACACTAATCACAAATCAAATAGGTATTTTTAGGTGAAAAAATTAATAAATAATGGTTGCAAAGAAAGACACCAAAATCCCTGTCAAATCAATGGCACTTACAATCATACACACACACACATCTACAACATCAGGTTACAATAAAAACGTAGATAATAAGCTGAACAAGATAACTAATTCAGTCAATTCAGGTGGGTTTTTTTTCCCTGCAATTGGAAGTCAGCAAATCATCTGACTACATATCATGATGTATATTGAATGGCCGATTATTCAGGAAATTCCTATCTCTGTGAGTATATGTTAATAACATGCCACATGACAAGAGCAATGTCCATTGAAAAAAATAAATTAAATGCATATAACTATACCAAATGGATTATAGAGAAATTAAAAACTAAAGCACATGACTATACCGAAGTATACCAAACACTACAAAAAAAAACAGGGCTCATTTCAGACTTTACAAGCTTTCGCATTGAACAAGTTGAGAAAGGAACCAGTTTCGACACTTGCATCATAGTTAGTTGTCAAGCAATACTTCTCCAAACATGTGATGCCATGCATGAGATCTGGACCATTCTTCTAGCCGTACCCTCAGAAAACCACAACGTTAGGTGATCCTAGCCACTAGAAGACTTTCAATAATTACAAACAGATGGTTAAAAATGATGGGTTTTTTGCCCCGTGCTCGACCAGTCATGAGCCCTGCTCGACCGGTCGAGGGCTGGTACGATCAGTCGTGGGAGTCGAGTCGTAGCTCGACTCAAAGTCCAGCGAGTTCAGACTATTTTTCTCCGGGGTTCTCGACCGGTCGTAGGTGACCCACGACCGGTCGTAGGTGGTCCACGACCGGTCGTAGGTGTGCTACGACTAGTCGTAGGTTACGCAGTTTGTTCCGCGATTTTGCGCGAAACTGTGGATTTGAGTCCTTTCGCAACAAGGATGCGGAAGGAAGTTTCCTAAACTATAAAAGGGGGTACCTAGGGCTTTTCTAGGTAATGCAAGAGGGTTTCCTAAAGCTTTGCAAGGGATTTTCTAAAGGGTTTAGGGCTATCAAAGGTGAGAGAGAGGGAGAAAGAGAGAGAGGAAGCTTATAGAAGGGAGGTTCTGCTCGTGGAGGTTCTCTACTTTGCAATCTACATCTCAGCGCTTCTATGTCCTCGTAATCGGTTAGATCTCTCCGTTTTCTCTATTTCTCTTATTGTTTATCCACTCCTGCGTGAGTGAAGAAGGTTGTAAACGTTCTACTTCATAGTGGATTGTTGATCTGGACGAGGTCCCGTGGTTTTTACCTCTTTGAGGGTTTTCCACGTAAAAATCTCTTGTGTGGTGTGTGATTGATGCTTTGATTTATTTCATTGCTTTTATTATCCATAATTCTGGTTTGTTTCGGGAGGCTAGATCCTAAGGTTTGTGCAAGGCATCCCAACAAAGTGGTATCAAAGCTAAGTTCATTGAACGGGTAGGATCGGTTTTGAATTATGGAAGGTGGCTCAAGGATGATCAGCCTCAATGGTTCTAACTGGACTATATGGAAGGCTAAGATGGAGGACTTGCTTTATTGCAAGGACCTATATTCTCCAATCTCAGGCATATCAGCAAAATCCAAGGATATGACTGATGATGATTGGAAGAAGATGGACCGAAAGGTGGTGGGGTTTATTAGACAATGGTTGGATGATTCTGTGTTCCACCATGTGTCTACGGAAACCTCAGCCGCTAGCCTATGGCTAAAATTACAAGGGCTGTATGAGAGGAAGACAGCCGGTAATAAGATATTTCTGATAAGGTGACTTGTGAATCTCAAGTTCAAGGATGGTGGTTCTGTGGCCGAGCATATGAATGAGGTCAGTAATATAGTGAACCAACTCACCTCTATGAAGATGGTCCTGGATGATGAATTACAGGCTTTACTATTGCTTAGTTCATTGCCTGACAGTTGGGAGACATTGGTGGTGTCTCTAAGTAACTCCGCGCCAGACGGAAAGATATCCATGGAACAGGTAACCAGTTGTCTCTTCAATGAGGAGACAAGGAGGAAGTCTCAGGGGTCTACTCAGCAAGAGGCTCTTGTGACGCAAGAACGGGGGAGAGGAAAGAACAGGAAGGGCGGGAAGGCCCGAGATAAATCAAGAGGCAAGTCGAGCAAAAGAAAAGATGTTGAATGCTGGAATTGTGGCAAGAAGGGCCACTATAAGCATGAATGTCGTAAGAACGACAAGAAAGGAAAAGGGAAGGAAGATGAATCAGATTCCACTGCGGTCGCCTCAGATGGCGACATGGTAGTTATTCTTTCTACAGATCACAATGTATGTCTCACGGCTACGAGTCAGGGCACCGACTGGGTGATAGACTCGAGAGCTTCTTTTCATGCGACTCCACACAGGGACTCCTTCACAAGCTACAAGTCAGGTGACTATGGGACTGTGAAGATGGGAAATTCTGGCGTATCAAAGATCGTGGGAGTTGGTGATATTTGTGTGAAAACTGATGTGGGCTGCACATTGGTTCTCAAGGATGTGAGGCATATCCCAGACCTTCGCCTCAACTTGATGTCGACGGGAAGGTTGGATGATGATGGCTATGAAAGCCGGTTTGCTGGTGGGCGATGGAAGCTCATCAAGGGTTCATTGATCGTGGCTAGAGGAAAGAAGTGTTGCACCCTGTACAAGGCAAGTGTCAGTATGTGCAAGGGTGGGTTGAACGCAGTGGAAGATTCAGCTATTGACATGTGGCACAGGCGTCTAGGCCACATGAGTGAAAAAGGGCTTCAGGTACTAGCAAAGAAGCAGCTCCTTCCAGATGTGACAGGTATGCCTCTTAAAACCTGTCTTGATTGTTTATCAGGGAAACAGCATAGAGTTTCATTCGTTAAAACTGCTTCTCATGTTAATAAAGTGCATGCATTAGATTTGGTTTATTCTGATGTTTGTGGTCCTATGAGGACAAAAACCTTGGGTGGGGCATTGTATTTTGTTACTTTTATAGATGATGCATCTAGGAGGGTTTGGGTTTATGCTTTGAAATCCAAGGACGAGGTCTTTGGTGTGTTTAAATTGTTTCATGCTATGGTCGAGAGAGAGACAGGTAGACCATTGAAGTGCATCCGCACTGACAATGGTGGTGAATACATTGGTGACTTTCACGAGTACTGCAAGTCCCAGGGTATACGGCATGAACAGACGATTCCCAAGACCCCCCAGCATAATGGTGTAGCTGAGCGAATGAATCGCACCATTGTTGAGAGAATCAGATGCATGTTATCCCATGCGAAGTTGCCCAAGACATTCTGGGGAGAAGCAATGCGCACGGCGGTGTATTTGATAAACATGTCTCCATCAACCCCGTTGAATGGAGAAGTACCTGAGAAGGTGTGGACTGGACAGGATCCATCGTACAGTCATCTCAGGGTGTTTGGATGCAGGGCATCCGTTCACGTACCAAAGGAAGAGAGGTCCAAGCTCGATATGAAGATCAGGCAGTGTGTGTTCTTAAGGTACGGTGATGAAAAATTCGGTTACAAGTTATGGGATCCGACCGAGAAGAAGCTCGTCAGGAGCAGAGATATGGTTTTCTTTGAAGATCAGTGTATCGAAGACATTGGTAAGCCAGAGAAGAACCAGCCTAGTTCAGGTGAGCTAGAGGACATGGATCCGATTACTCCTCCCGTGGTGCCTGATGACGGGGGAGTACAGCAAGGTGCAGAGGACGAGGGAGTTCCTTCAGAAGATGGACCAGGGGAGCAGCCCCCACTTGATCCACCTGTTGAGCCACAGGTGAGGAGGTCATCTAGGGACAGACAGCCGTCCAAGAGGTACTCGCCGCATGAGTACATTATGCTAACCGATGAGGGAGAGCCAGAAGATTATTCTGAGGCCCTAGCCGACGAGTATAAGGAGGAGTGGTTGAAAGCTATGCAAGAGGAGATGGAATCCTTGCATAAGAACCACACCTATGACATGGTGAAATTGCCTAAGGGTAAGAAAGCTTTGAGCAACAAGTGGGCGTTCAGAAAGAAAGTTGAGCAGAAGAATTCACAGACGAGGTTTAAGGCCAGACTTGTGGTGAAAGGGTTTGGTCAGAGGAAAGGCATAGACTTCGAGGAGATATTCTCACCAGTGGTGAAGATGACATCCATACGGGTGTTGCTTGGGTTGGCGGCTAGCATGGATCTGGAGATAGAGCAGTTAGATGTTAAAACTGCCTTTCTCCATGGTGACCTGGAAGAAGAGATCTACATGCACCAACCAGAGGGGTTCGAAGTCAAGGGCAAGGAGCATATGGTGTGTAGGCTGACGAAGAGCTTGTATGGGCTGAAACAAGCTCCACGGCAATGGTACAAGAAGTTCGATTCGTTCATGTTACAGCATGGGTATGACAGAACGGAGTCGGACCACTGTGTGTTCACGCGTAAGTTTTCAGACGGTGATTTCTTAGTTCTGCTGTTATATGTTGATGACATGCTCATCATGGAAAAAGACATCAAGAAGATTGACAGGCTTAAACAGGTGTTGGGCAAGTCTTTTGCGATGAAAGACTTGGGCCCGGCTAGACAGATCCTAGGAATGGAGATAACCCGTGACAGAAGCAGCAGGAAGCTTTGGCTGTCACAAGAGCGGTATATTGAGAAAGTCCTAGAGCGGTTCAATATGAATGTAGCGAAACTGGTCAGTACTCCACTGGATGGTCACTTCAGATTGAGCGACAGACAGTGTCCCAAGACGAAGACAGAGGTGGAAAAGATGCAGAAGATACCCTACGCGTCAGCTGTAGGAAGTTTGATGTATGCTATGGTGTGTACACGCCCAGACATAGCATATGCGGTTGGTGTTGTCAGCCGGTATCTTACCAATCCTGGCAAAGAGCATTGGGCAGTGGTAAAGTGGATACTGAGGTATCTAAGAGGCTCATCCAGGTTGAGCCTATGCTATGGTGACGGTAAACCTGTATTAGAGGGCTACACATATGCAAATATGGCAGGTGACATAGACTCCAGGAAGTCTACATCGGGGTTCATGTTCACGTTTGCAGGGGGAGCGGTTTCTTGGCAGAGCAAGCTACAGAAGGTCGTAGCATTGTCGACGACAGAGGCCGAATACATTGCAGTCACAGAAGCATGTAAAGAGATGCTTTGGATGAAAAGGTTCCTACAGGAACTTAGCCTAAAGCAGGAGGAGCACGTGGTCTATTGCGATAGTCAAAGTGCTATACACTTGAGCAAGAATCCAAGTCAGCATTCCAAGTCGAAGCACATAGAGATTCGGTATCACTGGATCAGGGATACTTTGGAACAGAAGGTGTTACAGCTTGAGAAAGTCCACACGGACGATAATGGGTCAGACATGATGACCAAGGCTTTGCTCAAGGGCAAGTTTGAGGTTTGTAGAAACCTGGCTGGCTTGAAGAAGGTGGATCCCTCCCGGGTCAAAAAGGGGGAGATTTGATGGGTTTTTTGCCCCGTGCTCGACCAGTCGTGAGCCCTGCTCGACCGGTCGAGGGCTGGTACGATCAGTCGTGGGAGTCGAGTCGTAGCTCGACTCAAAGTCCAGCGAGTTCGGACTATTTTTCTCCGGGGTTCTCGACCGGTCGTAGGTGACCCACGACCGGTCGTAGGTGGTCTACGACCAGTCGTAGGTGTGCTACGACTAGTCGTAGGTTACGCAGTTTGTTCCGTGATTTTGCGCGAAACTGCGGATTTGAGTCCTTTCGCAACAAGGATGCGGAAGGAAGTTTCCTAAACTATAAAAGGGGGTACCTAGGGCTTTTCTAGGTAATGCAAGAGGGTTTCCTAAAGCTTTGCAAGGGATTTTCTAAAGGGTTTAGGGCTATCAAAGGTGAGAGAGAGGGAGAAAGAGAGAGAGGAAGCTTATAGAAGGGAGGTTCTGCTCGTGGAGGTTCTCTACTTTGCAATCTACATCTCAGCGCTTCTATGTCCTCGTAATCGGTTAGATCTCTCCGTTTTCTCTATTTCTCTTATTGTTTATCCACTCCTGCGTGAGTGAAGAAGGTTGTAAACGTTCTACTTCATAGTGGATTGTTGATCTGGACGAGGTCCCGTGGTTTTTACCTCTTTGAGGGTTTTCCACGTAAAAATCTCTTGTGTGGTGTGTGATTGATGCTTTGATTTATTTCATTGCTTTTATTATCCATAATTCTGGTTTGTTTCGGGAGGCTAGATCCTAAGGTTTGTGCAAGGCATCCCAACAAAAAAAGTCCCGACCAATGGCCAACATTTAATAGGAAATCAGCTGTAATGCCCAAATCACTACATATCAATGGCGGATGTAGTGCTATTTTCTTCTCCAGAAACCATTACCCAAATCAAACAGCAACAGCTTTAATGCCCAATACTTACAAATGCCATTTTCCTCCCAAACAATTTCCAAATCCAACTGAAACAACAAAACATGAAAAAAGGAAAATGGATCTCTCCTTTGACAGCAAGTTCCAAATCAAATAGAAAGAGTTTGAAATGCTAAATTAAGTGTGCACATAACAGAACCCGTCATTTTTTTTTTCCTTCTTCTATGATGGTATTTTCTCAATCCATTCCCAAATCAAACTAGATCTGCATAAGAAGAAAAAAAAAAACGGGGGGGGGGGGGGGGGGGGGGGGGGAGATTTCTCTAGAAAATACTACCAAGGTCACAAGGCAACTGCCAGAAAGGTAATCTCCTTTCAGCTTCGATAATGAAATGTTAAAAGATATGTATTTTGCTTATTGGTTGCTTTCAGTTTCTCGTCTTCATTACTCAACCATCTCAAGATCCTGTAAGGAAATGAATTCTACCATTGATAGCAGTTCCTATTAAGGTTTCTAACAATCGGTGTTCTAGAAGAGATGAAAAAGCAACTGATGCATGATTAAACCCACTTACAAGCATAAAACAAATTGTAAGACTGTGTCACGCTTCAATAAATGAAAATCAAATTGTAGAAAAACTTACTGTTTCTCTGTTTTTTTATCATTCACTTTTAAACAAGAGTTGTATCTGTGGTCAGATGGTTAGCATTGTTTGATTTGATCAATGTAGTGCCTCACTACCACAATTTATAAATTATTCATAGTCTGCAAATGCATGGAATTCAAATTTATTTGCATGTAGAGTCAAAACATAAAGAAATTTCCTCAGATACCATGAGTAAAAATTACATGGCTATATAATTTCGACAGACAAAAGCCACAGTTCCTGATCTTTATACTTACTGTTTGCTTTCCCAGAATAGGGGTAGTTTGCTCTAAAGCATTCTACAACCCTACAAAAAAAAAAAAAAAAAGGCATGAAATTTTATATTCATGTATTTATATCATTTCTTAGCAAAGTAATTGGCATTCCCAAAAATACAAAATGCAAATTAGAAGGATGCGTAAGCTCACCAATCTTTTTCTGTATATGGAAAGCTAGCCACCAAATTACTGTTGGTGAAAAGAGAGGAACTTCCATTAAAGAATAAGATAAAGGACCTAATACTCCGTGAAAAGGAAAGTATATACGAAAACCTATCTCTACTAGATACACTGGCTAGTCCATTATCAAAGGGCCACCAGGGAATATTGCAGTTAACACCAAAACCTCCAAATCGGTTGACAAAACCCTAAAAATCAAGAAAAAGTGAATATATAACCATCAAATCCTCCCAATCAGCCATCAAAACCCTATAAATAAATAAAATATGAACAAATAAACATCAAATCTACCAAATCAGCTATCAAAACCACCTGAAATTCCCAATTTCAAAAATCCTCAAGATCCCCAAAATTTTAAAATCCCCAAATTCCTAATTAAGGAATCGACACTACAAATCCCTAATTAGAGATTCGAAACTCAAAAATTCTCAATACACAAATCATTGTACAATGTTACTTGAAGGATTAAAAAATGCCAAAAAATGCCCAAATTAATATGAATAGATAACGAGAGAGAGAGAGAGAGAGAGAGAGAGAGAGAGAGAGAGAGAGAGAGAAGGAGATACCTGATGTTGCAGCAGAATGCTCCTTGATGTGAGGTAGATCAAGTGGAGAGAGATACCTGATGTTGCAGCAGAGGGCTGAGGAGAGAGAGAGAGAGAGAGAGAGAGAGAGAGCGAGCGGAGAGGGAAAGGGAGAGGAAGAGGGACAGCGCGCGAGAGGGAGAGGGAGAGGGTCAGAGAGGGAGCGGCAGAGAGAGGGAGAGCGCAAGAGAGGGAGAGGAACGGCAGAGAGAGGGAGGGAGAGTAAGAGAGAGAGGGTCAGAGAGAGGGAGAGGGAGTGGCAGGGAGAGGGAGAGGGAGCGAGAGGAAAAGGAGCGGCAGAGAGAGGGAGGGAGAGTAAGAGAGAGAGGATCGTGCGGCGCCACGTGAGAGAGGGATTAGGTTAGGGTTTTTTTTTTTTTCTTTTATATATAGGGACCCTGCCAGCAGCCGTTCAAACCAGTCACTGGCAAAGGGTTGGCCCATCAGTCGGCTAAGGGCCATTTTCCTGTACTGTGGTCAAAGTTAATTTGACGGGAAATCATAAATCCAAGGAAATGCTTATTTGCAGCTTGCTAGATGGAAGTTCTGTCCATCTCCGGCTTATCATGCACATGGAAACACATGTTGTGGTTAGGACTACTGGAATGTGGTCAACCATGCCACCCAACACACCTGCATTTGTCCTTTTGAAGCGTTTGGCTCATACTCCATGCACATGCACTGTACTGTAAAAAATCCGAACCGTCCAAATCAGGGTCCATTGTCGATCTCCAGAAACAAGGAAAAAAAGTGTGTTTGTGTATGAATAAGTGTAGGTATATATATATGTACGTACATTAGTGGGGAACTTTTTAAAATCAAACCGTGTTATCACCGAACGTCGACAATCGCAATAAAATAGATAAAATTATCACAGAAGAAACTTGTAAGGCGATGATGTAGAGCGGGTCGCGGACAATTACATGGCAAAGATGGATCAGAAAAGGCCCGGTCAGCGACAAAAGTGATTTGGACCATCAGACCTTCAATCAGGCGTATCTCGCAATCCGGGATGAGTTAGCCGACATAAAATATATGATTTTGGGGTAGAACGAGCTACTTTAGCCAACCAACCCCGCTATGCTGGGTTGCGATGCTCGGAATTGCGAGAAACCCTGATTCGACGGTCGTTTCCCTGTTTCAATTTCGTTTTTTACTATAAATAGTAAGTTTTAGTTTCACTATAACTCTTCATCCGTCGGGCTTTAGGAGTTGCGCCCAATGTGAAAAGAGCTTAGAATAATTAGGAGAACAGTTTGGTGAAGCCAAATATGACACTTACTATTTTTGGCCGAAAACCTTGCGCACTAGTAGACATCACGACCATCTATAAATAGTAAGTTTACTATTTATAGTAAGTCGCGAATTGTAGGAGTTTTAGTTGTAGTTTGATTATGATTTCTTTCCCATGGCTTAGTACCCTTATGTAAAGGGTTGTGAACTCGTTTTTATGCATTCATCAATCTATTTCGAATTTATTAAAATTTATTTCTATTTTCTGCTCTTTTTTCTCGTGGATTTGAGAAAGTCTCTGTGAGGAGTCCAGAGAAGTTCCGTGGATTCGGAATAGTTATCCTCTTGAGGAAGACGGTGCTCGACCTCACGTTCTCCCCTGCGTCAGGCGATCAAAGGACAACCTCTCATTACATTTGTTATTTAAAGGTGTAAGTGCAGGGCTTCTTCAAGTGAACTACAAATATATGAATCTTATCTTGTCTGATGCCATGCCTCCTATGCCTTCCTTGATTGCCATTCTCCTGGTAGCACTAGGAGGGTTATGGTCCTTTGTTTATCTCCGCAGTTCAATGAGAGGGAAAGGGGATAGGCCCACCAGTGTAGGAAGCAACACCAGGTTGCCTCCTGGGCCAACTGGGATTCCCATCATTGGAAACCTTCATATGCTGGGCCCGCTCCCTCACCGTGATCTCCAAAGATTAGCCAAGAAGTATGGCCCGATCATGTTCATGCGACTGGGACAAGTTCCCACTGTGATCGTATCATCCCCCCGGGCGGCCCAGCTATTCCTCAAGACGCACGATCGGGTGTTTTCTAGCAGGCCAATCACTGAGGTTGGGATGATCACTTCTTATGATGGAAAGGGCTTAGCTGATGCACCGTATGGCCCATACTGGCGAAACGTACGCAAATTATGTACACTGAGGTTGCTTAGCAACCTCATGATAGACTCTTTTAGACCCATGAGGAGAGAAGAGCTGGGTCTCCTAGTGCAGTCACTCAAAGACAGTGCTCAGGCCTATTCCATGGTCGACCTCACCATGAAGGTGTCTTCTCTCAGCACGAGCATGACATGTAGGACGGTGCTTGGAAAGAAGTATACCGATGAGAGTTTTGATAAGAGGGGGTTCAAAGGAGTTATCGATGACCTGTCGGCTATAGTAGGAGCTTTCAACATAGCCGATTACATTCCCTATGTTGGGGGATTAGACCTCCAAGGTCTACGTCGCCGTGTAGTGGCAATCCGTAAGGTTTTCGATGACTTCTTTGAAAAGATCATCGACGAGCATGTGGCGGACCGTGATGGGAAGCGTGATAAGGATTTCATTGACTCTATGTTGTCCTTCATGGAATCCGAAGAGAATGATTTCCAATTCGATCGTACCAATATCAAGGCATTAATCTTGGTAAGAAAATCATCATCAGCTTTTAGTATTATCTCGATTAATTAGGTTCGGCTACATGAATTCTGTTCTGCTCTCTCTCTCTCTCTCTCTCTCTCTCTCTCTCTCTCTCTCTCAAAAAAAAAAAAAAAAAAAAAAAAAAAAAATTATTTATTTATTTATTGCTTTTAGACTCATCGAAATAGTGGCCGTTGATTTGTATGAACCTTTACTTATGGTCCATCCATGGGCAGGTCCACCAAATGAACGGTTTGGATCACTGTCAAGGTAGAGCCACCGTGTAACTTAGTGGTAGTGTTGCAACTGAGGGTTGCCCCTCTTCGCTCGAGTCTGGCCATCTTGGGGTTAGGCTCCTAGATTAGAATCTGATCCAGACATCCAGTAAGTAATTGGGCTAGACCTCGGTTTTCGTCTTCCTAAAAGGACCAGCAAGAAGGCTTGGCTTGGCCTAACTTATTTAACATTGGCGGGTTGACCACGGTACAAAAACTCGGTGTTTTGATTCCAAACATCGCTGAGTCAACTCGACTCAGTTAAGTCTCTGATCTCAGTTGTCCAGTGAACTCGGTTCATACGGGACTCGTGTCCAACATGTCCATGAATCACCAGACTCGGCCTCACCTGGGTCGAGTTGCAGTGACTCGGGTGCCAACCCAGATCTCCCCGTAGAAAAGCAGGGCTCTCAACAACTACAAACTAACATGAACTATTAGGTTTTGACATTTTTTTTACTTAAAAATATATTTTATTTAATTTTAAGCATTGAGTCGAGACTTTGAGTCAAGCTGATTCGGTGGACCCTTGAGTCCAAGTCTCAAGTTTTTTGAATTGTGAGTGGGACCTGGCCAGCACAATCCTTAGTCCTTAGATCATGAGCTGGCATGGGACAGGACCTGATCCCTTAGCTCATGAGCTGACTTGGACATGCATTTTTCCTGCCGCAGGTGCATCCCTTTTTTAAAAAAATAAAAAATAAAAAATAAAAATTTAAAAAGAAGGTTGCTATTTCATTGATTTGAACAAAAAGGACTGAACAGCCTACACCATTCTACAGGCCCTTCAGGCAGCCCCAGCTACAAAATTACGTGGGGGGCCTATCGGTTGGAGTTGATGCACAAAATACATGAGGCCGCGATAATATCATATGACCCGTATAGCTAGATGGGTCAATATTTAGATTTGAACGTCTATGCCTATGCTAGCATAAACGAGGTCCACAGATATTCGGAGACAACAATGCTTGCATGGGACTCCATCTAACTCACTGATGTACACATGGCAGGGTGATGGTGATGCGCCAATTTTCTACCTTGTGCCCTCAACGTGAATGCCTATAAAACTGAGAAATACTTTGATACTCTGGCTTGAGCCATCCAAATTATGGGTAACAGTTTAGATTTATTATAAACCAGAACTTACTCTTATTCGATCATCTAAGTTATTATAAACCAGAACTTACTCCTATTCAGTTCATAGTATTAGATAGCCAGAAATTTATTGGACGGTTAAAAATAATAATATGGAATGATTTTATTTTCAAGAAACCAATATCCACGATTCTGAGGTTATGATTGCTCAACAAATCTGATTTCTAGCTTATAGCTAGGCGAAAGTGGGTTTTATAATTTAATCGATTTAATTCAATTTAATATTTGTTGCGTTGACAGTTTCTAAGTGCATGTGCCTCAAGCATCACATGCAGGCTGCAGCAATAGTATCAAATGAATCCCCATCAAAATCACATATTTTCGTACTATCAAAATCCATACCGTGTTATTTCCTCCTCATGTATATGAAACCGAACTGCATTCATTTTCTTGCAGGATTTGCTTGTGGCTGCGATGGACTCATCAGCAGCAGTGATGGAATGGGCACTGGCGGAGCTCATCAAGCATCCACAAGTACTGAAAAAGGCGCAAGAAGAGTTAGAAACTATCGTTGGCATGGACCGGATGGTCGAGGAATCAGACCTAGCAAAGTTGGAGTACTTGGATATGATAATCAAGGAAGTCTTTAGGCTTCACCCAGTGCTCCCATTGCTCATCCCTCATGAGTCAACCGAGAATTGCACGGTAGATGGCTACCTTATACCAAAAGGATCACATATTATTATAAACACGTGGGCCATTGGCCGAGACCCGAGTGTATGGGTCGATCCCGAAGAATTCAAGCCGGAAAGGTTCAAGGGTACAGGTATAGATGTGAGGGGCCATGATTTCCAACTTCTACCATTTGGGTCCGGACGTAGAGGTTGCCCAGGAATGCAACTGGGCCTTACCGCGGTACGACTGGTACTGGCCCAGTTGGTGCATTGCTTCAATTGGGAGCTTCCGAACAGCATGCGACCCGCTGACCTGGAAATGACTGAGAAGTTTGGCCTTGTGGTTCCAAAGGCCAACCATGTAATAGCCATTCCAAATTACCGTCTTCGCCATACTAGTGTGGAGTAACTAAAAGTTAGGCGATATGCACGTGAGCTTGCTTAGGTTGTGTGTGCATGCGTATTACAGGTCACTTGTATATGTGTGTTTGTGCAAATAGACTAATAATAGTTACATTATGGGGCTCACCATGATGTGTGCATGACATTCACTCTATCATTATGCGAGCTTTTCCATGTTTCGCTCATAGACCAAATTTGTGGTGGGCCACACCACATGGGAGAATGGGACGAGGACTCACCATAGAAAACACCTGGAGGTTCTCAGGTGTTGCGCAGCACGCCAACAACGCAGTGAGCCTAGATCCAATCTAAGGCCTCACCCACAAACGATAGACAGGAAGAAATATAAACTAGAAATAGATCAAAGCAATCCAAAACAAACCACAAGACAAGATATACGTGGAAAAACCCCAAACTAGGGTAAAAAACCACGGATGCAAAATTCCACTATGAAGAGAAACGAAGATTACAAGGCAATATACTAACCTCTCTCTTGGAAGTACAGAGAAAATCCCTTGCCCACACCTTAGAATAATTTCCTAGAATTCACCTTAACCTAGAATAGCCCTAGGGAGCCCAATTTATAGTTTTGGCAACTTCCCTTTCTGCATCCCAGTTGCGAAAGGACTTGCGACACGAAATCCGCAAAACTCCTTTCGCATCCCAGTTGCGAAAGGACTTGCGACACGAAATCCGCGAAACTCCTTTCGCATCCCAGTTGCGAAAGGACTTGCGACACGAAATCCGCGCAACCTCGACTGGTCGTGGGCGGCCCCAGATGTGGCTGCACTTCTCAACAATCTCCCACTTGGAGACACATCTCCATAAACCTTTGTATTCTTCATCCGGAGTGCACCACCTCCCCATCTTCAAGCCTGAAGACCAATCAAAGCTGAACAGAGCTTCAACTTCTCCCTTGTGACCACCTTGGTCAGCATATCCGCAGGATTCTCACTTGTACGAATCTTCTCCAGAGCAATCGATAGATCTGTTCACTCCCCAAGTGCAGGGTTGTGATGTAGTAATAAACTCGGTGAGACCGAGGTCGAATCCAAAGGGACTGAAACTTGTATGTAGTCTGAAACTAACTAGGGCTAGAACTAGGCTAAGATGTAATCTAAATCAAGTGATTTTGAGGAATAATGGTGAAATAGTAAACTAAAATATGTAGAATTCAAAGGTTGGGAAGGGATTCAGAGGATCCACTTGTAGAGATCAGGGAGATCTTATGCCTGCTTCACAAATCATGGAAATTAACTGAACTGACATTGATATAGTTTTCAAAAGATGAAAGGTATATGAATTAGAATGGATTTCATCACCAAACCATGCCCAGGAGACAAAGCAAACAACAGAATTAAGCTAATTACCAACCAATCAACATGCTATGAGGGTTAGGAAAGGGTACCGACATCCAACCATGTCCAGGAGACGATGGTGAACAACAGGGCTTCCTAACGTCATAAACATAAAAAGGTAACAGAAATACTCAAAGCCATCGCAGACCCATTGTAATTTCAGTCACAACAGACCATTGAGAACTAAAAATATTCCCATAAAATCAAACTAAGATCAAATCAGTTCAGGCATAAATCAGGGCGTAGAACTTTCCATCACACTGCAAGCTTCACCTCTTAGCCCTAGCTAAGAGGTTTAGCCCATCGTGGATGGACTAGATCTCTCCATAATATATTAAAAAAAACAAACAAAATAAACCAAAAAAACCAAACAACTCTCTCTTGCTCTCCCTTGCCTCTCTCCCTGCTCCACGTCTCTGGCCTTCACGGCTGGTTCTCAGATCCCTTCTCTCTTTCTCCTCTTCTCTTTTTATAGGCAGCCGGTCGATGGAGAAGCTACAAGAGTCCGAGATGGAGTCGTCTGCGGAACAGAACGTGAACAACTGTTTACGTAGCTGTAGCCTGCGTAAAGGAACAGTCAGCGCCAATGAGAGGATCTTTCGTCTTTTCCTGGTGTGTGAAGCATCCACAAACGGCGTGGAGAAGAACGTCCCTACGGACGGTTTTCCGTTCTGATCAAGATGGACGGAGCGGATCATCTTGAACGAGCTCGAGAGTGGCCCACAATAACTGCCCGTAGGCTCTGTTTGCGTAACAGAGCCTTTGCGTATCACTATGCGTGATCTGTGGAGCCCATAGTCCTTCGTGTTTAGAAAATCCATATCGTCCATTTTCTTGGTCTAAAAAAAACGATCTGATCTGGTCCATTTTGGGTGGTTTCTGACGTGGCCCACTTGATTTTACAATCTGCCGTCCGACCTACGTTAAAGCCTTCACATACGTGCAGCGTCCAAGAAACTCAATAAATAGGTCAGAGAACGGTCGGTTTCACCTCCTCGTTTCAATTAATGGCTTGGATCAGCGAATGGTCTAATGCTCGTGGCCCACTTTGCCTCGTCCGCAGGCTCTGGTGCAACAGAGCCTTCAGTTTCTCCGCTGTGACGGTCGGTGGGCCCCACCTTGATGGTTATGGAGAAATCCATTCCGTCCACTGGGATCCCCACGGAAAACCCTCCGGGAAGGCACGTTTTTGGATCCAAACCGTGGTGTCCCATGAGATTGTAACCCAGCCGTCCATCCTACGTATATACAAAGATTTATGCGTATATACATGCATGGGACCAAAAAGACACCTAGAAGTTGGTCTTGGCAGTATTTTGAGATAGGTGAACGGTTCTGATCATAGAACAGGACGATGAGTGGGCCCCACTACTGAAAAATGGACGGACAGCGTCCGTCCGCTGTTCCTGCGCAGGAAGAAAACGGGTCAGCCGTTTGGTTGACCGAATTCAGGTCCGGTGCGGCTCGGGAGTGCACCGCATGTGCACTCGTGCGCCCCCATGTGGGGTCCACAGTAATGTTTATGAGAAATCCGCTCCATCCATCCACTTTATAATATCATTTTAGGCGTTGGGACCAGAAGTGAGGCATATCCAGGTGGCAGGTGGGCCCCACTTAATGAATTAAGCAGCTGATCTGTCCATTGGCCCATTTCTCAAGATCTCCAATGGCTGAAATTTAATATGTACGGTTAATTTATGGCCCACATCCCATGTATGAAGTTTCGGGCCGAATGGATGGCGGGAACCCTGTGATCTTGCATTCTGGACTATTTTCGGGCCTCCTCATCGTGAGTGGCTGGAATTTCTCTGATCTCCAGCGTGTAAATCCTTGATCTTGGTTCCATGGAGTCTCATCCAATGCCTTGGTGATGCCCAAGCCTTAAATCCACGCTTTTAACACCATATTTTCATCCAAGCTCGTAAATATACCCTGCATCACAATTACTACTAAATCGGACCGTTAACCAGTACAACGTTCGTAAATTCAGGCAATAAATAGGGTTTGATATGCAATATTTAACCCTCAACACAACCCCCAACCAGCATTTTGCTAGTCCCGAGCAAAGTATGCGAAAAATAAGTTGAGAATTACAGGGCAATTTCCGTGAAACCGAGTGATATTTTTGAAGAACGATTCAGATATGAGAAATCTAAGATTCATGAATGTTGATTATCAATTTCTCTTGGCCTCTCATGCACAGTGAATTTCATAATCAAGTTCAAATATTAATCCATAAACTAGAATAATTCTAAACATTGAGTTCCATGGGTGTATAGTGAAATCTCGGCCTATCATCATTAAGAGATCAAATTGTCGATTTCATGATATCATTGGTAACCAACAAGAGTACTCAGGACAACCACCTAAACTAAAACTTGCCTCACAGATCAACTTTTCATTCTAACATCTTTTGATTATTTTCATTGAAAAGAAACGCTAAGAAGGTGAATCAAATCATCACCTATAGGGAGCAAACCCATGGTGAAAACCGGTCGCCTAACTTTTTCAATTATCAACCATGAGGAATCAAATTTCACTTATAGGGAGCAAACCTATGGTGAAGTTTGTTCACCCAACCCTTTCTGCAGGCAGCTATCTTGTAACTGGGTATTTTCTTTTTCTTCAATTGATCATGACGGGCAATTTTTCAGGCTAGTTCGTTCCATGTTTAGTGATTACCAAGTTAATCCTTCAATATTAAACTGAAACCTCAATGTGTAAGCGAGATGTGACATGTGAAATCATGACTCAATCAATGTTTACAACTTCTAATCATGGATTAATAATTCAAACTTAACTATGAAATCTAGCGGACAACTGAATCCAAGAGTAGTAAATCACCAACATTCCATATCCTGTAATTCTAAATCAAAGATGGTCGTCAAATCACTTCGAATTCATCAGAAAGTCCAGAAAAAATTTAAAAATTTTCACAATTTTTACTCAAGACGAAGAAAACACTGATTAGCTTACCTAATCTCCCACCCCCAACCTAAAAGCTACATTGTCCTCAATGTAAAAGATATGAGCATGCAATGCACATGGGACAACGAAAGTATAAGAGGAGTGATGGAAAGATAGTACCTGGATGAAAGAATCAAGAGGCTTTCCGAAAATATCAGCGAGAGAGTAAGTCAGCGCAAGAGAGAAACCAACACAAGTAAAACACAAATAACAAAAATAAACTTCTACCTATACCACTTTCGCAGGTGCTCTCGATTGCATTTAGCGTATGCAACAAGCCTTTTAAACCCCTAGGTTGCCCCTAGTGGACGAGTTGTAGTCTCGTGAGGGTTTGCAGCAATGTTACCCACAAACATTGGATTGACTAATCATGGAATCAAAAGCTGGGTTGCCTCCCATGAGCGCTAAGTTTAATGTCTCCAGCCAGACTAAAGAAACTACCTTAATCCTATGAAAGCAAGGGAAAGACTACTCAGTAATGCCACAAGGTTCCTCTTCCGGCCAATATATAGATAAATTTCTCAGTAGGTTTCTCAACAGGATCATCCAAAAGCCCTTTTTGCAATAGGCTTTGATGCCATGGAGCATGAATGGCCAAAGAAACTTATGTACCTCAGCAAAAATTTGTCGTTGATTCGTCTGAGGTATCCAAAGTATATATGATTCACCTGTGGCAGAAAAAGTTTTAATGTTAGTATCACATGGTGAATCAGAGACTACAAGTGAATAAAACTCAGAAAACTTTTCAGACAGTGATGTAGTCTCAACACATTCCGAAGTTTCAGACTTCGGTTCAATTTTCAGCTCCTCTTCCTTTAATGGTAAACATTTAGGGTCTGGGGAAGGAGGGGCTTCAGAGTGAGGGTTCTCTCAGTCAGTGATGACTACCAAGATGTTGTCTTGCAAGGCATCCACTTTATCTTTTGACATGGGATCGTTTGAATCTGCAAAGTATGCCAACCAATCCCAAGAGTTGGGAAGTTCAACTGAGTGTGACTTATTTTCCACATTAGAGCTTGTGATGATCTGCCCAAGGAATCCATCATCCTTGAAAGTAGACGGATGTACGCTCTCTTCCTCCAGTCCTGCACAGACAGATTGAAAATTAATGGGGGAAGCATCGATGTGATCAATTTGTTCATTGAGACTACTCAATCGAGGCGTTGAATTGTCAAACATGTACAACTCAGATGGTGGCCTCAATTGAGTGGTTTCAAATTCCAGGGTCGTAGCGGGCAACTCGTCCTTCTACTAAATCATATCATCATTCAATTCAAGGGAATCGTCCAAACATATCTCACAAGAGATAGACAGGTCGGTTGTAAGGAGCTCATCCACTTGTAGATCAGACATGTCAGGTGAGTGGAGTAGCTCATTATGACCGTTCTCTTCATGTACTTCTTGATCATTGACCTGGACCACACTTGAGATTAATTCCAGGGGAACTGTGGCTGCACATTCAGGATTGTCATCCCAATATTCATCATATTCTAGTTCAGCGCAGTGCACATTTGGGATGGGATCACTTTCCTCACATTCTACACCTAGAATGGGTTGAGGTTCGCATAAACTAACCTCTTCTTCATCATTAGAATCTAGTGTGTCATGTGAGTGAAGTGTGTCATCATCATTATATTTGAAAGACAGCCATGTATCTTCACCATTCTTTTGAACAGTCATCGAGATCGACTCATCGGGAAACTGAACTGTATGCTCATTAATGGAATCCAACTCATTCCAAATTTCAGAATTCTTCAAAAGCGAGTTGGGATCACTTTCCTCGCGTTGTATTTCTGGAATGAATTATGGCTGGGATTACTGAGCCTCCTCTACCTTATCAAGGCGCGAATTAAGCGCTTCCAACGATTTTTGAATTTCCGCGAGACAGGCTATGCTATGTTGAATTGAATCCTGCGGGCTCTCAAAGGTAGGGGATCCAAGAGAATAATCTTTATAACTTGTTGTTGGTTCATTTCCCCAATTTGGATGTTTCCACTGATTATAATCATACGGATCATAGGTGGGAGAATTTGATGGTTGGTAGTACATATTATCACTCATAATATAATCACGCATTATTTTCTTCTCATCTGATGGGTGATAATAGTCCTCACGCCCATAATTATGATAACCCCAACACTTACGTACTGTTTTGTTAATCTGTGGGGTGTAATTACTCTCCCGCATATGATCACGCAAGGACTTCTCAACCGGTAGATCATTATATTTCGGTTGGTTCTCGATGATAGTTTCAGAAAATTTTTGAGACATAGGTTGATTTATACCATAGTCATCATCCCAATATAGATTATTCTTCTCAGCATACTGACGTTCCCACTCGTGCATATACATGATAAGACCCTAACTCTAAATCTACTCCTAAGAAAAATAAAAGAAAGGATCCTACAGCAATATGGAGAGTAAAAGGAGGAGAAGTTAGAAGGAAGTTACCAGTTTAGAAGTCTATCAAAGAGTCTACAAAACAGGAAGACAGGTTAGTTTCAAAAAATCAAACAGAAAAAATTCTAACATAAAATTAGAAAAAACCTAATCTTAAACTAATCCTAAAACTAGTTAATCTCAGAAAATGTAACTGTCAGTCCCCGGCAACGGCGCCAAAAACTTGTTCACTCCCCAAGTGCAGGGTTGTGATGTAGTAATAAACTCGGTGAGACCGAGGTCGAATCCAAAGGGACTGAAACTTGTACGTAGTCTGAAACTAACTAGGGCTAGAACTAGGCTAAGATGTAATCTAAATCAAGTGATTTTGAGGATAAATGGTGAAATAATAAACTAAAATATGTAGAATTCAAAGGTTGGGAACTAGGGATTCAGAGGATCCACTTGTAGAGATCAGGAGATCTTATGCCTGCTTCACAAATCATGGAAATTAACTGAACTGACATTGATATAGTTTTCAAGAGATGAAAGGTATATGAATTAGAATGGATTCCATCACCAAACCATGCCCAGGAGACAAAGCAAACAACAGAATTAAACTAATTACCAACCAATCAACATGCTATGAGGGTTAGGAAAGGGTACCGACATCCAACCATGCCCAGGAGACGATGGTGAACAACAGGGCTTCCTAACGTCATAAACATAAAAAGGTAACAGAAATACTCAAAGCCATCGCAGACCCATTGTAATTTCAGTCACAACAGACCATTGAGAACTAAAAATATTCCCATAAAATCAAACTAAGATCAAATCAGTTCAGGCATAAATCAGGGCATAGAACTTTCCATCACACTGCAAGCTTCACCTCTTAGCCCTAGCTAAGAGGTTTAGCCCATCGTGGATGGACTAGATCTCTCCATAATATATTAAAAAAAATAAACAAAATAAACCAAAAAAAACCAAACAACTCTCTCTTGCTCTCCCTTGCCTCTCTCCCTGCTCCACGTCTCTGGCCTTCACGGCTGGTTCCCGGATCCCTTCTCTCTTTCTCCTCTTCTCTTTTTATAGGCAGCCGGTCGGTGGAGAAGCTACAAGAGTCCGAGATGGAGTCGGCTGCAGAACAGAACGTGAACAGCTGTTTACGTAGCTGTAGCCTGCGTAAAGGAACGGTCAGCGCCAATGAGCGGATCTTTCGTCTTTTCCTGGTGTGTGAAGCATCCACAAACGGCGTGGAGAAGAACGTCCCTACGGACGGTTTTCCGTTCTGATCAAGATGGACGGAGCGGATCATCTTGAACGAGCTCGAGAGTGGCCCACAATAACTGTCTGTAGGCTCTGTTTGCGTAACAGAGCCTTCGGTTTCTCCGCTGTGACGGTCGGTGGGCCCCACCTTGATGGTTATGGAGAAATCCATTCCGTCCACTAGGATCCCCACGGAAAACCCTCCGGGAAGGCACGTTTTTGGATCCAAACCGTGGTGTCCCATGAGATTGTAACCCAGCCGTCCATCCTGCGTATATACAAAGATTTATGCGTATATACATGCATGGGACCAAAAAGACACTTAGAAGTTGGTCTTGGCAGTATTTTGAGAACAGGACGATGAGTGGGCCCCACTACTGAAAAACCAACGGACAGCATCCGTCCGCTGTTCCTGCGCAGGAAGAAAATGGGTCAGCCGTTTGGTTGACCGAATTCGGGTCCGGTGCGGCTCGGGAGTGCACCGCATGTGCACTCGTGCACCCCCACGTGGGGTCCACTGTAATGTTTATGAGAAATCCGCTCCGTCCATCCACTTTATAATATCATTTTAGGCGTTGGGACCCGAAGTGAGGCATATCCAGGTGGCAGGTGGGCCTCACTTAATGAATTAAGCGGCTGATCTGTCCATTGGCCCATTTCTCGAGATCTCCAATGGCTGAAATTTAATATGTACGGTTAATTTATGGCCCACATCCCATGTATGAAGTTTCGGGCCGAATGGATGGCGGGAACCCTGTGATCTTGCATTCTGGACCATTTTCGGGCCTCCTCATCGTGAGTGGCTGGAATTTCTCTGATCTCTGGCATGTAAATCCTTGATCTTGGTCCCATGGAGTCCCATCTAATGCCTTGGTGATGCCCAAGCCTTAAATCCACGCTTTTAACACTATATTTCCTTCGAAGCTCGTAAATATACCCTGCATCACAATTACTACTAAATCGAACCGTTAACCAGTACAACGTTCGTAAATTCAGGCAATAAATCGGGTCTGATATGCAATATTTGACCCTCAACACCATCTTCCAGTAACGAACGTATGAAGTGATATCTGATGACAATATGCTTGGTCCTTGAATGAAAGGCTGAATTCTTAGCCAAGTGTATTGCACTCTGACTGTCACTGTACAACTTGCAATCTGCTTGCTTCTTACCCAACTCTTCCATAAAACCTTGCATCCACACCATCTCCTTGCATGCTTCTGTAGCCGCAACATATTCTGCTTCTGTCGTACTGATAGATACTATCTTTTATAACTGAGAGACCCAACTGACTTCAGCACTACCCAGAGTAAAAACATAACCCGTAGTGCTTCTTCTGCTGTCGATATCTCCTACCAAATCTGAATCCACGTAGCCTTGTAACTTGATTTTCGATCCACCATAACACAGCCCTACGTCCTTAGTACCTACCAAGTACCTAAGGATCCACTTCACAGCTTCCCAATGTTCCTTCCCGGGGTTCTTCATGAACCTGCTAACAACTCCCACTGCTTGAGCAATGTCTGGCCTCATGCTCACCATAGCATACATGAGACTCCCAATAGCTGACGCGTATGGGACTTTAGCCATGTAGTCCTGTCCCTCCTGCGTCTTTGCACCTTGCTCCTTGGATAGCTTGAAGTGGTTGGCTAATGGAGTGTTAACCGGCTTAGCACCTCCCATATTGAATCGATCAAGTACCTTGGCTATGTACTCTGCCTATGACAAAACTAATTTCTTGTTTTTCCTGTCACACTTTATCCTCATGCCTAGGATTTGTTTTGCAGCTCCTAAATACTTCATGGAAAATTCTCTAGACAATTGTCTTTTGAGATCTGAGATGTCCTCCATGCTTGAGCAAGCCACAAGCATATCATCAACGTACAGAAGAATGATGATGTATGACGTATCAAACTTCTTCAAGTAACAACAGTGGTCTGCATGACATCTCCTAAAACCGTTTCCCGACATGAAACTATCGAACTTCTTGTACCACTGCCTCGGGGCCTGCTTCAGGCCATATAGACTCTTCTTCAGTCTGCACACCTTGTTCTCATTACCTGGTGCCACGTATCCTGTCGGCTGATGCATATATATCTCTTCTTCAAGGTCCCCATGAAGAAAGGTTGTCTTAACATCTAGCTGTTCTAGATGTAAGTCCTCTGAAGCCACTATACTCAAGACCATGCGAATCGTAGACATTTTCACTACCGGTGAAAATATTTCAGTGAAATCGATACCTGCCTTTTGTTGAAACCCTTTCACAACCAATCTGGCCTTGTACCGTTTCGAACCATCGTGCTCCTCCTTCAGTCTATAAACCCACTTGTTATGAAGAGCTTTCTTACCCTTGGGTAGAGTGACTAGCTCCCATGTACGATTAGACTCAAGAGAGTCCATCTCATCATCCATGGCCTGCTCCCACTTAACCCGTATATCTGACTGTAACGCCTCTTCAAAACACTCTGGCTCACCATTATCTGTCAGTAGTAGATAATGTAAGGAGGGTGAGTATCGGACCGTGGGTCTCCTCTCCCGAGTAGACCTCTGTTCACTCCCCGAGTATAGGGTTGTGATGTAGTAATAAACTCGGTAAGACCGAGGTTGAATCCACAGGGACTGAAACCTGTACGTATTCTGAAACTAACTAGGGCTAGAACTAGAATGAGATGAAATCTAAATCGAGTGTGTTTTGAGGAATAATAGTGAAATATTTATCTAGAGAATTAAATTAAAGGGAAAGAAACTAGGGATTCAGAGGTAGGAAACTAGGGATTCAGAGGATCCACTTGTAGAGATCAGGGAGAACTACTCTTGATTCATGAAATCAACTGAACTGCCATTGATATAGTTTTCAAGAGATGAAGGGTATATGAATTAGAATGGATTCCATCACCACACCATGCCCAAGAGACGATGGCAAACAACAGAATTAAACTAATTACCAACCAATCAACATGTTATGAGGGTTAGGAAAGGGTACCGACATCCAACCATGCCCAGGAGACGATGGTGAACAACAGGGCTTCCTGACGTCATAAACATAAAGAGGAAAAGAACATGCTCAAAGCCATTGCAGACCCATTGTAATTTCAGTCATAACAGACCATTAAAGACTGAAAACATTCCCTTAATAAAATTAAATCAAAATCCATTCAGTTTAAACAAAAGGCACAAGCATAGACTCATCCCGTCACGCTACAAGCTTCACCTCTTAGCCCTAGCTAAGAGGTTTAGCTCAACATGATGGAGCTAGACATCTTAAACAAAAGAAAATAAAACTAATAAAATTAATAAAAATAAAAGAAAAGAGAACAATCTACTCCCTGGAGCTCTACGTCGAAGCCCAAGCCTCCCTCCTGATCTCTCTCTCTCTCTCTCTCTCTCTCTCTCTCTCTCTCTCTCTCTCTCTCTCTCTCTCTCTCTCTCTCTCTCTCTTTTATAGAGTTGTTGTTTGTCTTAGTCCAACTCTCTCTGTGAGTCCCGTTTGCAGCAGAACAGTGGATGCATCACTGCGTGGAATTTCCGCAGTTTGTGGCCCTCGGACTCTTTCTTACGCAGCAACATTTACGCTGATGTTTGGAGGCCCCCACGGATGAGCTCTAATGGAAAATCTACTCCGTTCACTGAGATAAGCACGGAAAACTAGTCAGAGATGCTGATTTTGGTTCGGATTTGGTGTGGCCCTCGGACTCATTGCTTCCATCATTTATCTTGTGCTTGATCACTTCCTTCTTATGTGTACGTGCATGGTTGCAGATGGTTACCATGGCTACGGTCAAAATTCTTCTATGGATTCAATGGACGGTCTTGATCAAGCGTTTGGAACAAGATGGTGGCCCACTACAATCCGTCCGCAGCCCTGTTCGCGGCAGAAGTTGTGTGCGTAACCCATGGGGTCACTGTAACACCCCGAACTTTTCGATGCTCGGGCATCGAAAGTCCTCGAGCGTTACCATAAGATTCAATGTGACATATACATGTGTACGATACCAATCCAACTATTCTAACCTTACATCCTTGCCCCAACTCTAACTTAACCTTTAGAAATGATCTTCATTCATAAATTAAGCCATCTGATCGTTAAATTTCAAGACAAGCCCATCTATCACGTGAGTTAACATAAGTACTTTTCCTTAGATGACGTGATGAATAATTCCTTATCCATAATGATTTAGATATACGTTCTTTTGTAAGAATTGCCTAGAAACATATCTATAACCGTGTGGAGCCATTAGATTTCCCAAAACTTATAAATCGACAGTAATTACGAAATTGCCACTAACCTAGATCCCTGAACACTAGATCACATGATTCCCATGGTCCGTTTCATGTGAAATTTTATATCATGCCTAATTATCACAAGTTAACCGCACACCTCGAATTTCAACTCTTAGATCATAGTAAATCAGCTACTTGACCTCTACATTCGTTCGTACACTTATCAGATCAAGATTCTGATCCGTCCATCTTGTTCAACCCATATGGATATGCTTAACCTACCATTAGAATTTCAATCTAAGAAACTTACACATGTGAACAAGTCACTCAAATCCAACAGTATATGTGTCATACCCATAATCACTCCAGAAACATACCTTATGACCATCAATTTACGAAACTGACCGTACATCCACTGACATACATGGCCAGAGTGCTAACCATCAAGTCCCCTTATTATTAACAAGTCATCTGACCACCCATCGCGTTTGGATCCGCCAAACGGGCCAGGTAAACATCATGGCAAACTGATCATCATGAAGATCTTAGGGTTTAGGTTTCAACTGCCCGGTAACTTGTCAATCAGAGGAGTACAAATATTATTTTAAAATTTTAAAATATATTAGCCATTAAAGGATAATCTTACTCATCCTTGAGAGATCATAGTTCAAATTTGGGCGACAGAAAGAGCGTGAAAAATAAAGATCACCTGTCAAATTTCATCACATTTAGACGGCAGACTTATGAGTTACAGACGGCAGAAGTTTTGAAAAGAAAAGGGGTAGAATTGTAAATATGTTAACACCATATGCATGGTACCGTTACAATTAAAGTTTTCACGTTGGATTCTATTCAATGCATTAGTAGATCGTGCGGGCCACCTGAAGTTTGGATCTACTTCAAATTTGGAACCATGGGTTTGCACGGCGTTCTAAAGATGGTGAATGGAGTGGATCTTCTAGAAGATCAACACAGGTGGACCCCATCTATTTTAAATAACAAGATAGAAAAGGAACCGTGCTGTACATAAAATGGGAAGTGGTGGAATTACCACCGCATGTTGGCTAGTGGTGTGGCTCATCCAAAACTCTGATCCACTCTATATTTTGGCCCCTAGCCTAAAATCACCTTACAAAGTTGATGGAAGGAATGGATTTTCTGGAAAACCGTAATAGTGGGCCCCATGCATAGCCATTCGTAAATCCAAGGAATGTTGGAAGACCAAACCAAAACAGTGCGTCCGTTAGGTTCTCCAAGCGTTGGAGGAATCTTCCAGAAACCGATGCTCTTCTCCATGCAACCGTTCGGTTCCTCCATGTGACTGTTCGGTTTGATGCAAGCTATTTAATATTTTATTTTGGTTTTTGTTACTGTAGTAAATACTATGCCCTCGTAGTGTATTTTAAATGGGTATTGTGTCTTTTCACATTGTTAGGAAAGTTTATATAAGGGAGTTCTTGTAGTCGTTTGAAACCAACTCAGTGAGCTTGTAAGCCACAGTAATATAGCAAAATTCCTCCTCTTCACGTGTCCAGTGAGTTAGTTTTTCAGGCTTTGAAAAGCCAAGTAGAGTTTTGGCTAGTACAGTCATCAGGGAAAAGGAAGAGTGAGAGCTGAGCGTCAGAGGAGGCAAACAGGTTTTCCTTCATCTCCCTTTTTCATTCCTCTTATAATGGCCATGATTGTGGGCTGGAAATCAGATGGCGAGTAGGGTTGCATATGGGCTTCACCAAAATGCAGGTGGGCCTCACACAAAATCCATGGAACGCCCGAGTTGTGGGCCCTACACAAGTACAGGCAGGCCGTACACTGTGTCAACGGGTGGACCCCACCATACCACAGTTGGTGGGCCACGTATGTGGCCCCACCTTAATGGGGTAGATCATCTGGACCGTCCATCAGATGACGTCCTAGACTGGGCTGCTCTACACGTTAAAAAATAATAATAATAATAATAACAAATGCATGCATAAGTACATATGATAGATTAAAAATAAAAGTGTTGTAGATCTGGTGTGTTGTGGTAGGGACCACTCACTAGTGATTTCATCCGGCCGTCCAATATTTTTTTCTTTGGATGGTGGATTTCACTGACAACTAACGTCAACAGGATGGGATACCTCTCAACCGTCCAGATGGACGTAGGCCCACTTACATGGGACCCACTTTGAGGTGTACTGGCCGTCCATCAATGGGCAGGTAGTGCTGGACGGCTACTGTACAGTTTTAAAGAAAAATATATATGTATCATATTAAATACCACAAAGCTATATGTGGTGGGCCCCATGGGACCCACGTTTATGAATGTATATCTATGTGTAGTGCATGTAATGTATATCCATATGTAATACCATATGTAATGCACGTATATCCATATGTAATGCATGTATATCCATATGTAACGTCAGATGCATGTATATCCATATATAATACCATATGTAATGCATGTATATCCATATGTAACGTCAGATGCATGTATATCCATATATAATACCATATGTAATGCATGTATATCCATATGTAACGTCAGATGCATGTATATCCATATATAATACCATATGTAATGCATGTATATCCATATGTAACGTCAGATGCATATTCATATGTAATACCAAAGATATAGGTAATGCATGTAATTAACGTCAGAAGCATGTATATATATATACCAGATACATATGACGTTAATATAATATTTTAAATATGTATCAGGTGTGTGTGTGTAATGGTGGGAGTTACCCAAACCGTCCATCCTGATGAAAATGTCTGCTTATAGCTTAAAACAAAATAAGACATCCATCAGGGGGATCACAGTGGAGGTTGAGCGTCCAGTGTTGGAACCATTCATGTCACAGAAGTTTTGGGATCAATGTGATAAATATTTAATTTTTACTGGTCTAGACCCCTGTAATCTTATGAGCGGCTAGGATGGGAGATAAAACATCGTGATGGGCCGGTGGGGTTTCAACGTACGGTAGAAATCAAGGCCACCACTGTTATTACTGGTACAGTCCAGGTGGTCTTTCAACTGGACCTATTCTCTTAAAAGATGTTCTACAATAGACAACAGGGTGAGCCGCTAGCCGATAGTATATGTACACCATCCACCTGACATGATGCCTGGGCCTGTCCCACCCGGGTCAAAATGTTCGGCCTATAGTGGTGGAGAGTGGAGTCCTATTGGACCACCTTACTTGAATAAATCCATGGTAGGTCTAGCACAAGCCTAAAAGACCTTGTTGTTGCATCCCTTGAAACTTCTGTTAGATGTACAAAGCCGTAGAAGTACCTGACGAATATAAACTATAATTTTAGGAGATTCCTCAAGCGACCCCAGGCCACAGTAAGACTCAGGCCAAGTTCGAGAACACTATCATACAGGTGATGATTCTTCCCCTTGAGCTTTCCATCTTCTCATTAGCTTAAGTTATAGTTTTTATTTGAGTTCATAATTGATATCTCCCTTTATAATCACATGTGTTAGCTGATGGAAGTTGAATTATTGTATTACATGCTTTATGATTATCCTGTATAATTGCTCATGCTTGTGGATTCATTTTTGTGGATTGCTTATGAAACTTAAACTAGTACATTAGTGGGAAACTCCCACATATGAATGTACACCCATACTTGGGATGTAACTTGAGTAGTTGTGATTGTAATGGACCTTCGACTTGGTGGTTATTGGGTGGTGGTCTAGATAGATCATTGATGTGGGCCTACCATCCAAGGTTGTTGTGTCCAATGATTTTTAAGGATGGTCTTTTATCGCATGGTTTTGATACTCGCCTTATGTGGCTTATTTTGATATCTGATTATGTGGTTTGTTTCGATATCGCCCTATGTGGCTTTTATTTTAGTATTTGCCCTATATGGGTCTGATGTTTTATATCGTGCAACCATGCGATGGTAAGCCCCATGTATTGTAATATGATTGGCCACAAGTCGACGGGGTTCCATTAAACATCCTAAGGTGGTAGCCTCATGAGCCGGGGATGGTGGTAATGGGACACTATGCCCGAGCTGTCGGCCTACGCTGGGCTATACGCTCCCCGTAGTGACCTTGAGCTTATTTAAATTGGTTGATTATAACTGGACTAATAATGGTTTGGCTAACCACGCATTCATAGCATATTGGCGATGACGGGTGGCTATTCTGGATGCTGTAGCATGTGCCCTAGAGTTGTTAGGGTATCGTTTCGCTAGCTCCCAGACCACCGACTATCGACCCTTGTTCCGACTGGATGTTTTTCCCAGGTCGATGATTTGCATGGGCGACGAGCCTAAGTCCGACTGGATGTGCATCCCCAGGTCTATGTGCATTCACGCATCCATGCATTTAAAAAGACAGCATCATGTATTGTTTTGATTACTTTGTTGTTTTATAACTATGCTTACCTAATGCTGCGGTGTGTAATCTTGAGGGGAATTCACACTGAGTTGGCCACTCATCCATCAAATATACAACCGTACAAGTAGTACAGGTGGCTTTAGTAATATGTATGTTCAGACTTGAGGAGGAGCAGGGTACAATCGTCAGGAATGCATGACTGTATTCGCCTGAAGGAGCTGCGTGATCTTGCGGCTTATAATTATATGTTTTCTGCTATTCTTTATGTATTAAATTCTTGTAAATCTTGTACTTGTTAAATTCAGAGACATTGATTTGTATAAGTCATTATGGGCAGCTTCTTGTATATTTAAATGATAATGAGAACTTTCCTTTATGTCGATTTGTCCACGCTACGCTCATTTGCTTACTCTGATAAAGGAAAAAAAATGTACACTCGAATTTGACCATCCTTTAAGGTTAACACTCGGGTTTTTGGGAAACGGGTCGCGTACTCGGGTCCTGAAGAGTCGGGTTGTTACAGTCACACTCCCTTTTTGTTTTAGAAATCCATGCCGTCCGTTAAATTCCCCTCGAAAAACTGGTCAGGGATGGTCGCTTTGGATCAGTTTCTGCGTGGTCCACAACGTTTTCTTATACTACCATCCGTCCTACGTTTGGACGGTTGGATTCTGATACACGTCGTCTCTTAAATTTCTGTCACCTAGGGTTTGGTAAGAAGGACTGTGGAATTCCAATAGACGGTCCAGATCATCCGAATGGATGATGGGTGGGGCCCACTGGTAAAACACGGACGGACAGCGCTGGCCGCTGTCTCCATGAGGAAGAAGGCGCGGGTCAGCTCGGGTTTGACCGGGCTGACCGTTCGGTGCAGCGCGGGCGCGTGTACCTCACGTACACGCGCTGTACATGTGGAGCTCACTGTGATGTTCGTGAGAAATCTGCTCCATCCATCCACTCTATCGTATCATTTTAAGCGTTGGGACCGAAAATGAAGCATATCTAGATAGCAGGCAGGTCCCGAATCAAGATTTTGCGGGCTGATATGTCAGTTTAGCCACTTCCACAGGGATCCGGGAGCTGAAATTCAACGTGTACGGTTCATTTATGTTCCTCAAGTTATGTATGAAGTTTCGAGCCAATCGGATGGCGAGAACCCTGTGATCCTGCATTCTGTATCAATTTCGGGCCTCTTGAGTTTCAATTTCTCGATTTTCTCGGGTATCTGACATGTAATTTCGTTGATCTTAGTCCCCTGGGGTTCGTCCCTTGCTCTGGTAAATTCTGAGCGTCAAATCCACACTTTTAATGCTCTTTTATAATCAAAGCTCCTAAATTCAACCTGCAGTATAAACACGATTAAATTGGCCTTTAAACAATGTTATGGTCGTAAATCCAAGCAGTGACTAGGATCTGATATGCAATATTTGACCCTCAACACAACCCCCAACCAGCATTTTGCTAGTCCCGAGCAAAATATGCGAAAATTAAGTTGAGAATTACGAGACAATTCTTGTGAAGCCGAGTGATATTTTGAAAAACAATCCAGTTATGAGAAATCTTAAGATTCATGAATGTTGATTATTAATTTCTCCTGGCCTCTCATGCACGGTGAATTTCATAATCAAGTTCAAATATTAATCCATAAACTAGAATAATTTAAAACATTGAGTTCCATGGGTGTATAGTGAAATCTCGGCCTATCATCATTAAAAGATCAAATTGTCGATTTCATGATATTATTGGTAATCAATCAGAAAATTCATAACTACCATCACCTAAACTAGAACTTTGCCTCACAGATCATTCTTTTTTCATTCTAACAGCTTTTGATTTTTTTTTTTTTTTTCATAAACAATAGTGCCAAAGAAAGGAATCAAATCCTCACCTATAGGGAGCAAACCTATGGTGAAAACCGGTCGCCCAAACCTTTTTTCACATATTATTCATGGGGAATTAAATCTACACCTATAGGGAGCACACCTCTGGTGAAGATTATTCGCCCAACCCTTTTCAAAGGTATTTCTCACTTCTTCTTCTTTTTTTTTTTTTTTTTTTTTTTTAAATGCAAATGTTCCAGGCTAGTTCCTTTCATGCCTAGTGATTACCAAGTTAACCCTTCAATATCAAACTGAAATCTTAATGTGTAGGCGAGATGTGGTATGTGAAATCATGACTCAATCAATGTTTACAACTTCTAATCATGGATTAACAATTCAAACTTAACTGTGGAATCTAACAGACACTGAATCCAAGAGTCATAAATTACCAACATGACGTATCTTGAAATTCTAAATCAAATATGGCTGTCAAAATCACTTCGAATTCACAAGAAATTTCAGAAAATTTTAAAAATTTTCACAAATTTTGCTCAAGACCAAGAAAACGCTGATTAGGAAACCTAATCTCCCACCCCCAACCTAAAATCTACATTGTCCTCAATGTAAAATATGTAAGCATGCAATGCACATGGGACAACGAAAGTAAATGAGAAGTAATGGGAAGATAGTACCTGGGTAATGAGTCAAGAGAGACATTCCAAGTGTAGGCAGCATGGAATCCAATCAGCACGAGAGAGAGAGCAACACAAAACTAACAAAATAAAATAAAATCCTATCTATACCACTTTCGCATGTGCTCTCGATTGCATTTAGCGCATGCAACAAGCTTTTAAACCCCTAGGTTGCCCCTAGTGGACGAGTTGTAGTCTCGTGAGGGTTTACAGCAATGTTACCCACAAACATTGAACTAACTACTCATGCTGCAAGGTTCATCTTCTGGCCAGTATCTTGATAAGTTCCTCAGTAAGTTCCTTAACAAGATCATCAAAAAGCCCTTTTTGCAAAAGGCTTGGGTGCCCTGGAGCATGACTTTCCAGAGAGACTTATGTACCTCATAAGAAATTTTCCATTGCATTGCTTGAGGTAACCAGAGTATGTACGATTCACCTGTGACAGAAGAAGTTTCAACGTTAGTATCCCATGGTGAATCAGAGACTACAAGTAGATAAAGTTTAGAAAACTTCGCAAAAAGTGATGTAGCCTCAACACATTTCGAAGTGTCAAACTTCGGTTCAATTTTCAGCTCCTCCTCCTTTAATGGTAGATGTTTAGGA
Organism: Magnolia officinalis; assembly: GCA_021015155.1. Classification (NCBI taxonomy): domain Eukaryota; kingdom Viridiplantae; phylum Streptophyta; class Magnoliopsida; order Magnoliales; family Magnoliaceae; genus Magnolia; species Magnolia officinalis. The sequence goes on from JAJHSJ010000003.1 coordinate 76,071,278, forward strand.
TCAGGGGAAGAAGGGGCTTCAAAATAAGGGTTCTCTCGGTTAGTGATAACTACCGAGATGTTGTCTTGCAAGGCATCCACTTTGTCTTTTGACATGGGATCGTTTGACTTTGCAAAGTGTGCCCAGCAATTATTAAAAGAGTCAGAAAATTCAGCTGAGAGTGACTTATTTTCCTCATTGAAGTCTGTAATGGGATGCTCAAGGACTCCCTCGCCCTTAAAAGTATATGAAGATATGCTCTCTTGCTCCAGCCCTACACAGACATATTGAAGATCAATAGGGGAAGCATCGATGGGATCACTTTGTTCATTGAAACTACTCAATCGAGGCGTTGAACTGTCAGACGTGTACACCTCAGATGATGGTCTCAATTGAGTGGTTTCAAATTCCAGAGTCGTAGCGAGCAGCTCATCCTTCTCCCGAATCACATTATCCTTCAATTCAAGAGAGTGGTCCAAACATGTCTCACAGAAGTTGGAAGGGTCGGTTCTAATGAGCTCATCTTCCACTTTTAAATCGGACATGTTAGGTGAGTGGAGTAGCTCAGTATGACCGATCACTTCGTGTGCTTCTTGAGCATTGACCTGGACCATACTTAAGATTGCTTCCAGGGGAATTTGGGTTGTGCTCTCATGAATCTCATCCCAATACTTCTCAGCTTCCAATTCAGTGCAGTACACACTTGAGATGGGATCGCTTTCCTTACATTCTAAATTCTGTTGAGGTTCGAATAAACTAACCTCAACCTCATCATTGAGATCCTGTGTATCATGTAAGGAAAGTGTGTCATCATCACTGTGTTTGAAAGACAACCATGTTTCTTCCCCATTCTTTTGAACAGTCATTGAGATCGACTCATCTGGAAAGTGAACCATATGCTCATTAGCACAATTCAACTCTTCATTCCAAATTCCAGAATTCTTTAAAAGCAAGTTAGGATTGCATTGTATTTCTGGACTGGGTTGCAACTGGGGTGAACTAGCCTTGTTCCTCTTATTGAGGTGCGATTCAATTGCCTCTAATGATTTCATCATTTTCGCAACATGCTGGTTGAATTGTTCTAGATTAAAACATGAATCCTCTTGGATCGCTTCTGGTTGGTTCTCAAAAGTAGGGGATCCAAGAGAATTATCACTATAACATGTTGTTGGTTCATCTTTCCGACATTGATGGTTCCACGGATTAGAGTCATATGGATCATGTGTGGGAGAATCTGTTGGTTGGTAATACATATTATCACTCATAATATAATCACGCATTGTTTTCTTTTTCTCAGATGAGTGATAATAATTCTCACTCTCATAGTTATGATAACCCCAACATTCACGTACTGTCTTGTTAATCCGTGGGGTGTAATTGTTCTCCTGCATATGATCACGTAAGGACTTCTTAACCGGTGGATCTTTATATTCCGGTCGGTTCTCGATGATAGTTTCAGAATAGTTTTGAGACATTGGTTGATTTCTATCATAATCATCATCCCAATATAGGTTATTCTTCTCAGCATACTGACGTTCCCACTCGTGCATATACATGGTGAAAACCCTAACTCTGAGTTTACTCCTAAAATAAAATAAAAATCCTACAGCAGCATGGAAAGTAAAAGGAGGGGAAGTTAGAACGAAGTTACCAAATTAGAAATTTCTATGTTAAGATCCTGCAAAACAAAACAAAAGAAATTAGTTCCTAAAAATAAAAATTTTAAAGTTAGAAAATTCTAAGATAGAAATAAAAAATTAGTTTCTAAAAAGGAAACCTAGAATAAGAAAATTTCTAAAACTAAAATCCTAATTCTAGAAAAAGAAAAAGTAGAAAAATTAGGAAGGGATTACCAATTTAGAAGTTTCTATCTAAGAATCCTACAAAAGAGGAAACAGGTTAGTTCTAGAAATCAAATAAAAATAAATAAATAAATAAAAAATCTAAAGCAAAAGTTAGTAAAATCCTAATCTTAATCTAATTCTAAAACCAACTAATTTCAAATTACGTAGCCGTCAATCCCCGGCAACGACGCCAAAAACTTGTTCACTCCCCAAGTATAGGGTTGTGATGTAGTAATAAACTCGGTAAGAACGAGGTTGAATCCACAGGGACTGAAACCTGTACGTATTCTGAAACTAACTAGGGCTAGAACTAGAATGAGATGAAATCTAAATCGAGTGTGTTTTGAGGAATAATAGTGAAATATTTATCTAGAGAATTAAATTAAAGGGAAAGAAACTAGGGATTCAGAGGTAGGAAACTAGGGATTCAGAGGATCCACTTGTAGAGATCAGGGAGAACTACTCTTGATTCATGAAATCAACTGAACTGCCATTGATATAGTTTTCAAGAGATGAAGGGTATATGAATTAGAATGGATTCCATCACCACACCATGCCCAAGAGACGATGACAAACAACAGAATTAAACTAATTACCAACCAATCAACATGCTATGAGGGTTAGGAAAGGGTACCGACATCCAACCATGCCCAGGAGACGATGGTGAACAACAGGGCTTCCTGACGTCATAAACATAAAGAGGAAAAGAACATGCTCAAAGCCATTGCAGACCCATTGTAATTTCAGTCACAACAGACCATTAAAGACTGAAAACATTCCCTTAATAAAATTAAATCAAAATCCATTCAGTTTAAACAAAAGGCACAAGCATAGACTCATCCCGTCACGCTACAAGCTTCACCTCTTAGCCCTAGCTAAGAGGTTTAGCTCAACATGATGGAGCTAGACATCTTAAACAAAAGAAAATAAAAATAATAAAAATAATAAAAATAAAAGAAAAGAGAACAATCTACTCCCTGGAGCTCTACGTCGAAGCCCAAGCCTCCCTCCTGATCTCTCTCTCTCTCTCTCTCTCTCTCTCTCTCTCTCTCTCTCTCTCTCTCTCTCTCTCTCTCTCTTTATAAAGTTGCTGTTTGTCTTAGTCCAACTCTCTCTATGAGTCCCATTTGCAGCAGAACAGTGGATGCATCACTGCGTGGAATTTTCGCAGTTTGTGGCCCTCGGACTCTTTCTTACGCAGCAACATTTACGCTGATGTTTGGAGGCCCCCACGGATGAGCTCTAATGGAAAATCTACTCCGTTCACTGAGATAAGCACGGAAAACTAGTTAGAGATGCTGATTTTGGTTCGGATTTGGTGTGGCCCTCGGACTCATTGCTTCCATCATTTATCTTGTGCTTGATCACTTCCTTCTTATGTGTACGTGCATGGTTGCAGATGGTTACCATGGCTACGGTCAAAATTCTTCTATGGATTCAATGGACGGTCCTGATCAAGCGTTTGGAAGAAGATGGTGGCCCACTACAATCCGTCCGCAGCCCTGTTCGCGGCAGAAGTTGTGTGCGTAACCCATGGGGTCACACTCCCTTTTTGTTTTAGAAATCCATGCCGTCCGTTAAATTCCCCTCGAAAAACTGGTCAGGGATGGTCGCTTTGGATCAGTTTCTGCGTGGTCCACAACGTTTTCTTATACTACCGTCCGTCCTACGTTTGGACGGTTGGATTCTGATACACGCCGTCTCTTAAATTTCTATCACCTAGGGTTTGGTAAGGACTGTGGAATTCCAATAGACAGTCCAGATCATCCGAATGGATGATGGGTGGGGCCCACTAGTAAAACACGGACGGACAGCGCTGGCCGCTGTCTCCATGAGGAAGAAGACGCAGGTCAGCCAGGGTTTGACCGGGCTGACCGTTCGGTGCAGCGCGGGCGCGTGTACCTCACGTACACGCGTTGTACATGTGGAGCTCACTGTGATGTTCGTGAGAAATCTGCTCCATCCATCCACTCTGTCGTATCATTTTAAGCGTTGGGACCGAAAATGAAGCATATCTAGATAGCAGGCAGGTCCCGAATCAAGATTTTGCAGGCTGATATGTCAGTTTAGCCACTTCCACAGGGATCTAGGAGCTGAAATTCGACGTGTACGGTTCATTTATGTTCCTCAAGTTATGTATGAAGTTTCGAGCCAATCGGATGGCGAGAACCCTGTGATCCTGCATTCTGTATCAATTTCGGGCCTCTTGAGTTTCAGTTTCTCGATTTTCTCGGGTCTCTGGCATGTAATTTCGTTGATCTTAGTCCCCTGGGGTTCGTCCTTGCTCTGGTAAATTCTGAGCGTCAAATCCACACTTTTAATGCTCTTTTATAATCAAAGCTCCTAAATTCAACCTGCAGTATAAACACGATTAAATTGGCCTTTAAACAATGTTATGTTTGTAAATCCAAGCAGTGACTAGGATCTGATATGCAATATTTGACCCTCAACAACCTCCTCACAACTGGTGTATGCAGCTCCGCCTCATCCTATGGCACTGTAACACCCATGTCCGGTAACTCTTCCAACTCTACGAATTCCTTTTTCTCGGCCTTATTTTCCTGCACACTGTCCTTATGCATCACTTTTTCATTAAAGACTACGTCCTTGCTTCTGATGATTTTTCTGTTTTCTGCATCCCAGAACCTGTAGCCAAAATCATGCTGCCCATAGCCTATAAACGTGCACCTCTTGGACTTCGCATCCAGCTTGTTTCTGTGCTCTGCATCAATGTGAACATATGAAGTGCAACCGAACACTCTGAGATGTGCAAGGTTCACTTCTTTCCCAGTCCACGCTTCTTCTGGTAGCCCACCATCCAATGGTGCTGAGGGACTTCTATTGATGAGATATGCTGCAGTATTCACAGCATCTGCCCAAAAGGTCTTGGGCAACCCTGCATGTAACCTCATGCTCCTGGCGCGCTCAAGGATAGTCCTGTTAATGCGCTCAGCCACACCATTCTGCTGTGTTGTCCCTGGAATCATTTTCTGATGTTTGATTCCATTTGCTACACAATACTCCTCAAACCTCTTATCACAATACTCTCCCCCATTGTCAGATCTAAGACACTTTACTGTTTTACCTGTCTCATTTTCTACCATAACTTTCCACTTCTTAAATACATCAAATACATCAGATTTATGTTTTAAGAAGTAGACCCACAGTTTTCTACTAGCATCATCAATAAAGGTAACAAAATAACGTGAGCCACCAAGAGATAATACCTGTGCCGGTCCCCACACATCAGTGTGTACAAGCTCCAACAGATGTGTCTTTGGAGCGCGTCCCGTCTTCTTGAAGCTTACCCTCTTCTGCTTGTCATACACGCAGTCCTCGCAGAATTCCAAGTCAATAGACTTCAGCCCTGGTAGCTTCCCTTTTGACAGTAGCACTTTCATATCCCTTTCTCACTCATATGTCTCAGCCTCTGATGCCATAACTGTCTATTCACTCCAGTTGATGCGACTGCGAGTGAACTATACGATCCTGAAGTCACGTACAAAGTACCTTCCTTTTTGCCTCGAGATATTACCAAGGCACCTCTTGTGATCTTCCAGGAGTCACTGGTGAATGTCGTCACATAACCGGTATCAGCCAACTGCCCACTGAGATCAGATTGCGTTTCAAACTCGGTACATGTCTGACATCCTTCAATTTCAAGATCGTTCCGTCTTTCTGATTTACATGAACATCTCCCTTTCCAACAATATTGCATGGCTTATCATCACCCAGGTAGACTCTTCCAAAGTCACCTGACACATAATCACGCAGAACTTCCTTACACAAAGTAGCATGAAACGAAGCACCCGAGTCTATAACCCAAGACTCATTTCTCGCATCAAGAGACAAGATCAACGCCTCTTGTCGCTCTCCTCAGACAGATTCACTGAATCTTTCCCACCTTGAGAGCTTCCTTCTTGTTTCTTGAGCGCCCTGCAATCACGTTTCATGTGCCCCTTCTTGCCGCAATGCCAACACCCGTCTTTATCTTTCGGTCTCGTGGACTTATTCCTTGACTTAGAACGCCCGTGTTTATTGCCTCCTTTGTTCAGCGATCTTCCTCTTCCTTCAACGTTTAGAGCATTCCCTGAATCCCCTGAAACTCCTGATGCCTTCCTTCTAGATTCTTCGCTGAAAATTAGACCGGCCACATCATCAAATTTCAGCTTTGTCAATCCTAAAGAATTGCTCACAGCAATCACCAAACCATCCCAACTGTCTGGCAAACTGGATAAGATCAATAACGCCCTGACCTCATCCTCAAAAGCAATGTCAATGGATTCCAACTGGCTCGTGACTGTATTGAACTCGTTTAGATGTTCAGCCACGCTCCCACCATCTGACATCTTCATGTTGAATAGCTGTTTCATAAGATGAACTTTGTTGGATGCTGAGGGCTTTTCATACATGGTGGCTAGGGCTTCCATTAATTCTTTTGTCGTTTTTACCTTGGATATATTGAAGGCGACGCTCTTAGACAAAGAGAGTCGGATTGTTCCTAAAGCCTTCCTATCCAGTAAAAACCATTCATCATCTGTCAACTTTTCTGGTTTCTTCTCTTTTCCTCCTAGAGGAATATAGAGGTCCTTCTGATACAGATAATCCTCCATCTGCATCTTCCAGAAGGCAAAGTTTGAACCATTAAACTTCTCAATTCTAGTTTTTCCATCTTCTGCCATCGCTCCCAATAGAACTAAACCAATAGCTTTGATACCAGTTGTTGCGCAGCACGCCAACAACGCAGTGAGCCTAGATCCAATCTAAGGCCTCACCCACAAACGATAGACATGAAGAAATATAAACTAGAAATAGATCAAAGCAATCCAAAACAAACCACAAGACAAGATATACGTGGAAAAACCCCAAACTAGGGTAAAAAACCACGAATGCAAAATTCCACTATGAAGAGAAACGAAGATTACAAGGCAATATATTAACCTCTCTCTTGGAAGTACAGAGAAAATCCCTTGCCCACACCTTAGAATAATTTCCTAGAATTCACCTTAACCTAGAATAGCCCTAGGGAGCCCAATTTATAGTTTTGGCAACTTCCCTTTCCGCATCCCAGTTGCGAAAGGACTTGCGACACGAAATCCGCGAAACTCCTTTCGCATCCCAGTTGCGAAAGGACTTGCGACACGAAATCCGCGCAACCTCGACTGGTCGTGGGCGGCCCCAGATGTGGCTCCACTTCTCAACATCAGGACTCCGTTAGTAGTGTATAAATGACATCCAAGTATTTCACCGGTAGTGCGCCATCAAAACGAAGGGACACCCAAAAATCAATCGTTCACCATGGATACATTTTAGATGCTATGTGGGGCCTACAGTGGTGTGCAGATGCCATCCAACCCGCCCATCAATCATGGTGAAGGAAGACCCAAAATTCAGACCGATTAAAATCTCTGGTGGCCTGTGATCTTGAATTTGGAGGTTTTACACATGATATATTGTTTCATATGGTCTGGTGAACCTGAAGACTTTTGTTTTTTTAATGGGCCACCATGACATGTTACGATGAATAACATCATTTTTGTCGATGTTGTTCTTTTAATTAAAGGTCTTTTCTTGATTTATTGCAGATATATAAGATGACGAGAGCGACGCATTAGCCATTAGACTAGGGTTAAGAGAGATGCATAAATTCATTCACTCGGTAGAAGCATGTGTGGAACACGGTGATGCGAATTTAAGGAGGGAGGGAGGGAGAGAAAATCCTCTATTTCTTGTCTGTACTTCTCTCTTTCTATAGGTGACACCCAGCGGGTGGGGACATTTAATAATGCTCTCTCACTTTAAAAAAAAATACATGTATTACCGGCGCATTTTCACCTACGGCCACAACAAACCGCTTGTGTATATGAGAATCAGTGCCGTTTTTATGTGGCTGCTAGTGTATAGATAAGCCACTGCCAGTTATTATAAACCAAAATAAATACAGGGTTTTTTACCCCACTTTCCCAAATCGTGCCTCTATCCCCAAATCGCGCCTCCTCTCTTCTCCCAAAACCTTTATCTCCTCCCTACAAAAACCAACTGAAAGTCTCTCTCTCTTCTCTTTCCCTCTCCAATGTCTTGGTCTCCCTTTTCCACTCCAGCCTCTCTTGATTTGGCTAACATTTCCATTGCTAGTTGAAGACGTTGATCTCTCTGTTGAAAAGTGGAGCCACATTTGGGGCTGCGCACGACCAGTCGTGGCCCCTGCTCGACCGGTCATGGAGCCCACTCGACCGATCGTGACCAGTCGTGGACTGGCAAGACTCAAAGTCCAGCGAACATAAGGTTTTTGGTTTCGAGGTGCTCGACCGATAGAGGCTCATGCTCGACCGGTCGTAGTTACGCAGATTCGTTTCCGAATCTGATGCGGATTGCGGATTTTTGTGTCGCCTTTCGCAACGGTGCGAAAGGGAAGTTGCCTAAACTATAAATAGGTGTCCTTAGAGCTATTCTAGGGTTAAGGTGAATATGGGAAAGTGTTAGGAAATAATTCTAAGGTGTGGGCAAAGGGTTTTCTCTATATTTTCAAGGGAGAGGTTAGTGTATCGCTTTATAATATCTGTTTTTCTTCATAGTGGAAGATTGCATCCATGGTTTTTTACCCTTGTTGGAGTTTTTCCATGTATATCTTGTCTTGTGGTTTGTTTGGATTGCTTTGATCTGTTTTTAGTTTATATTTCTTCTTGTTTATCATTTGTGGGTGAGGCTTGAGATTGGATCTCGACTCACTCGTTGTTGGCGTGCTGCGCAACAAATTGTATCAAAGTTATTGGTTTAATTCTATTGGGAACGATGATAGAAGAAGGGAAAACTAGAATTGAGAAGTTTGATGGTTTAAACTTAACCTTCTGGAAGATGCAGATGGATGATTATTTGTATCAGAAGGACCTCTATATTTATCTAGGAGGAAAAGAGAAGAAACCAGAAAAGATGACATATGATGAATATTTTTTACTGGATAGGAAGGCTTTAGGAATGATCTGACTCTCTTTGTCTAAGAGCGTCACCTTCAATATATCCAAAGGTGAAAACTACAAAAGAATTAATGGAAGCCCTAGCCACCATGTATGAAAATCCTTCAGCATCCAACAAGGTTCATCTTATGAAACAACTATTCAACATGAAGATGTCAGATGTGGGAGCGTGGCCAAACATCTAAACGAGTTCAATACAGTCACGAGCCAGTTGAAATCCGTTGGTATTGTTTTTGAGGATGAGGTCAAGACGTCCAGTTTGCCAGATAGTTAGGATGATTTGGTGATTATTGTGAGCAATTCTTCAGGGTCGACAAAGCTGAAATTTGATGATGTGGCCGGACTAATTCTTTGCGAAGAATTTAGAAGAAAGTCATCAGGATTTTCAGGGGATTCAGGGAATGCTCTAAACGTTGAAGGAAGACGAAGATCGCTGAGCAATAAACATGGGCGTTCTAAGTCGAGGAAGAAGTCCAAGGGACCGAAAGGCAAAGACGGGTGTTAGCATTGTGGCAAGAAGGGCCATATGAAACGTGATTGCAGGGCGCTCAAGAAACAAGAAGGAAACTCTCAAAGTGAGAAGGATTCAGTGAATCTATCTGAGGAGAGTGACACAGAGGCGTTGATCTTGTCTCTTGATGCGAGGAATGAGTCTTGGGTTATAGACTCGGGTGCTTCATTTCATGCCACCTCATGTAAGGAAGTTCTATGTGATTATGTTTCAGGTGACTTTAGAAGAGTTTACTTGGGTGATGATGAGCCGTACAGTATTGTTGGAAAGGGAGACGTTTATGTCAATCAGAAAGACAGAACGGTTTTGAAATTGAAGGATGTCAGACATGTACCAAGTTTGAAATGTAGCTTGATCTCAGTGGGGCAGTTAACCGATACCGGTTATGTGACGACATTCACTAGTGATTCTTGGAAGATCACAAAAGGTGCCTTGGTGATATCTCGAGGCAAGAAGGAAGGTACTTTGTACGTGACTTCAGGATCGTATAATTCACTCGCAGTAGCATCAACTGGAGTGAATAGGCAATTATGGCATCAGAGGTTGGGACATATGAGTGAGAAAGGGATGAAAGTGCTATTGTCAAAAGGGAAGCTACCAGGGCTGAAGTCTATTGACTTGGAATTCTGCGAGGACTGCGTGTATGGCAAGCAGAAGAGGGTAAGTTTCAAGAAGACAGGATGCGCTCCAAAGACATATCTATTGGAGCTTGTACACACTGATGTGTGGGGACCGGCACAGGTATCATCTCTTGGTGGCTCACATTATTTTGTTTCTTTTATTGATGATGCTAGTAGAAAACTGTGGATTTATTTTTTAAAGCACAAATCTGATGTATTTGATGTATTTAAGAAGTGAAAAGTTATGGTAGAAAACAAGACAGGTAAAACAGTAAAATGTCTTATATCTGATAATGGGGGAGAGTACTGTGATAAGAGATTTGAAGAGTATTGTGCGGCAAATGAAATCAAACATCAGAAAACGATTCTAGGGACACCGCAACAGAATGGTATGGCTAAGCACATTAACAGGATCATCCTTGAGCGCACCAGGAGCATGAGGCTACATGCAGGGTTGCCCAAGACCTTTTGGGCAAATGCTGTGAATACTGCCGCATATCTCATCAATAGAAGTCCCTTAGCACCATTGGATGGTAGGCTATCAGAAGAAACGTGGACTGGGAAAGAAGTGAACCTTGCACATCTCAGAGTGTTTAGTTACACTTCATATGTTCACATTGATGCAAAGCACGGAAGTAAGCTGGATGCGAAGTCCAAGAGGTACCCATTTATAGGTTATGGGCAGCATGATTTTGGCTACAGGTTTTGGGATGCAGAAAATAGGAAAATCATCAGAAGCAAGGACGTAATCTTCAATGAAAAAGTGATACATAAGGACAGTGTGTAGGAAAATAAGATCGAGGAGAAAGAATTCGTAAAGATGGAAGAGTTACCGCACACGGGTGTTACAGCGCTACATGATGATCATGTACAGGAGAATTATGAGGCAAAGCCGCATACACCGGTTGTGAGGAGGTCTACTCGGGAGAGGAGACCCACGGTCCAATACTCACCCTCCTTACATTGTCTACTGCTGACAGATAATGGTGAGCCAGAGTGTTTTGAAGAGGCGTTACAATCAGATACACGGGTTAAGTGGGAGCAAGCCATGGATGAGGAGATGGACTCTCTTGAGTCCAATCGTACATGGGAGCTAGTCACTCTACCTAAGGGTAAGAAAGCTCTTCATAAGAAGTGGGTTTACAGATTGAAGGAAGAGCGCGATGGTTTAAAACGGTACAAGGCTAGACTGGTTGTGAAAGGGTTTCAACAAAAGGCAGGTATCGATTTCACTGAAATATTTTCACTTGTGGTGAAAATGTCTACGATTCGCATGGTCTTGAGTATAGTGGCTACAGAGGACTTACATCTAGAGCAACTAGATGTTAAGACAATCTTTCTTCATAGGGACCTTGAAGAAGAGATATATATGCATCAGCCGACAGGATACGTGGCACCAGGAAAGGAGAACAAGGTGTGCAAACTGAAAAAAATAAATTATATGGCCTGAAGTAGGCCCCGAGGCAGTAGTACAAGAAGTTCAACAGTTTCATGCTGGGAAACTGTTACAGGAGATGTCATGCTGACCACTGTTGTTATTTGAAGAAATTTGATACGTCATACATCATCATTCTTCTGTATGTTGATGACATGCTTGTGGTCGGTTTAAGCATGAAGGACATCTCAGATCTCAAAAGACAACTGTCTGGAGAATTTGTCATGAAGGATTTAGGAGCAACAAAATAAATTTTAGGCATGAGGATAAAGCGTGACAGGGAAAACAAGAAGTTGGTTTTGTCACAGGTAGAATATATAGCCAAGGTACTTAATCTATTCAATATGGGAGGTGCTAAGCCGGTTAGCACTCCATTAGCTAACCACTTCAAGCTATTTAAGGAGCAATGTGCAAAGACGCAGGAGGAACGAGACTACATGACTAAAGTCCCATACGCGTCAGCTATAGGAAGTCTCATGTATGCTATGGTAAGCACGAGACCAGACATTACTCAAGCAGTGGGAGTTATTAGCAGGTTCATGAACAACATCGGGAAGGAACAACGGGAAGCTGTGAAGTGGATCTTCAAATACCTGGTAAGTACTGTGGATATAGGGCATGTTATGGAGGATCGAAAATCAAGCTACAAGGCTACGTAGATTCAGATTTGGCAGGAGATATCGACAGCGGAAGAATCACTACAGGCTAGTCTTTACTCTGGGTAATGCTGCAGTCAGTTGGGTCTCTCAGTTACAGAAGATAGTATCTATCAGTACGATGGAATCAGAATATGTTGCGGTTACAGAAGCGTGCAAGGAGATGGTGTGGATGCAAGGTTTTATGGAAGAGTTCGGTAAGAAGCAAGTAGATTGCAAGCTGTACAGTGACAGTCAGAGTGCAATACACTTGACTAAGAATTCAGCTTTTCATTCAAGGACCAAGCATATTGGCATCAGATATCACTTCATACGTTCGTTACTGGAAGATGGATCGATTGCTCTGGAGAAGATTCATACAAGTGAGAATCCTGCGGATATGCTAACCAAGGCAGTCACACGGGAGAAGCTGAAGCTTTGTTCAGCCTTGATTGGTCTTTAGGCTTGAAGACGGGGAGGTGATGCACCCCAGATGAAGAAGACAAAGGTTTATGGCGATGTGTTTCCAAGTGGGAGATTGTTGAGAAGTTGAGCCACATCTGGGGCCGCGCATGACCAGTCGTGGCCCCTCCTCGACCAGTCATGGAGCCCACTCGACCGGTTGTGACAAGTCGTGGACTGGCATGACTCAAAGTCCAGTGAGCATAAGGTTTTTGGTTTCGAGGCGCTCGACCGGTCGTGCAGTCTGCTCGACCGGTCGCAGTTACGCAGATTCGTTTTCAAATCTGATGCGGACTGCGGATTTCTGTGTCACATTTCGCAAGGGTGCGAAAGGGAAGTTGCCTAAACTATAAATAGGTGTCCCTATAGCTATTCTAGGGTTAAGGTGAATATGGAAAAATATTAGGAAATAATTCTAAGGTGTGGGCAAACGGTTTTCTCTATATTTCCAAGGGAGAGGTTAGTATATCGCTTTGTAATCTCTGTTTTTCCTCATAGTGGAAGATTGCATCCGTGGTTTTTTACCCTTGTTGGGGTTTTTCCACGTATATCTTGTCTTGTGGTTTGTTTGGATTGCTTTGATCTGTTTCTAGTTTATATTTCTTATTGTTTATCGTTTGTGGGTGAGGCTTGAGATTGGATCTCGGCTCTGCATTGTTGGTGTGCTACGCAACACTCTCGGCCATGCCCTCACTACATGAAAAGAGGGTGAAATCGGTAGTTGGTGGAACCCTTTGCCGGCAGGAACCAAATCCGGCTGCCAGCAAAGGGTCCCTATTAAATCAAAATGTGAATGCCATAATCTCATTTTCGGCACTTTTCCTCTCCCCGTCGCCGACTCTCTCTCTCTCTCTCTCTCTCTCTCTCTCTCTCTCTCTCTCTCTCTCTCTCTCTCTCTCTCTCTCTCTCTCTCTCTCTTCCATCCTCCGGCCAGATCTGGTCCTTTTACTCACTGTAAACAAGTACAAATCTAAAACCCTTTGCGGTTTGGGGCTTTGGCATTCTATTCCCTTCCCTATCTTTCTCCCTCCTAGGTTTAGGGCTTTTGGATGAGATTCGACATATGTTCTTCAGTGATGGAGGTGATTATTAAGATGTGGTGGCGTTGAACTCGTAACTTGCATTTCCTCTTCTTGTGAACTAATTTGGTGAGACTTCTTTCCCCTTATCATTTTCATTTCACTGTTGATAGTTACATGAAGTTAATGTAATCGTATGAAAATTTTGTAACTGATCAAGAAAGTAAGAAAATAATATGAATTTCTATTTTTATTTCACTAAAGCATTTCATTATTTTTTTATATGAAAATCTGCATGCTCATTGTTTGAGGAAATGCCTCAACCAAGAACGTTCTTGTGTTAATCATGCTAGAGGTCCTGCGTTTCAACTCTCTGTACATGGGGCACAAATCGCTGTATGGTTAGAGTTACCCATTGTATCACATCTATCTAGTTGACCCTTCTTTGGTAGACCAGCACATAAATTCACAATGACTGGGGAATTTCCCCTGTTGACCTTTTTGTTTTCAGCCATCTGCTCGATCAAATGGCCAGAACGATTATGTCAGTTTGACTTTTGACCTGTCGTCATCCACAATAGGACCTACCAGAAGGATGTTTTGGATCATCCAAATATACAGCTATGCAGAGCTCACCAATCTATGGACCAATCAGAGGACCTCAAGGACTCCACTGGCCTACATGATGAATGGCCAAGATCTAACTCCAGCAGGGTACAACACTAGATACACAGGCATTCAGAGATGTACGTGTGCCATACATTAACATAAATCAAAGAGACTCAATTGTGGAACTTAGTGTTTCAAAATCAGATTGCTTGAGCAATCCTAACCTCTGATTTGTAGAAACTTGTTAGCTAAAACAGAACCATTGGATATTTTTTCCATTTTTAATTGTCCAATATGTGTCCACCAATCTGATAGTCAGATGATTAAATAAGCGGTAGTTTATGATACATCAAAACTGGGATTTATGATATGGATAGTGTAATTTGAATTAGTTGTATGGCATGTGTGAAACTTCGTAGTAATTTCCAAGTTCCTCTTTACGATTTTTCCATGCCTAAAATTTTCTATGTACAAACACATGCAACGTAAAGGCTAAACAAGGAAATTGATGAACAACTACTGAATTTATGGTGCATTTGGCTGTACCCCAACTCGCTAGCTTATGGGATATAAAAAGAGAAGAAGAAGAATAGCATTACACGGAATACCTTTTTCATGACACTTTGGCCCAAACTCGATATTAGTATGAAAGTGACATATAGCAATTTCTTAGCCAGCCACCAATATAGAGATATCACGATTCTCGAGATATGGTAGGGCTCTGGTAATAGTTTATGCTATTTTCCAGGTTGTGGTGTCTCACCCACTATAACAACCAAGTCCAAATTGTGGTCCCCGTTGTGAAAAATAGCGCCGAATTGCCAGTGATCAAATGATCTTAGCCATTTTCTTTTCTCTCGTTGAATTTAAGCCGCTAAATGTTTTGCTTTTAGTGGTTCACTCAACGGCCAACAATTGGATGGTTAGGATTACCAATGGGAGGGTTTTCGGTCTATACTTAACCAACAATGGGCTATATAATTTGATTGGTCTGTTTTCACATGAATGTATGGTATGTGTATAGTGGATGAGACGACATAAAGTAAAGAGTGCTGGTGAATGGCCTGGATCTCCAGCTGAGGTTCCCAGAGTAGATTCAGGTTTAGTATCCATCTCTCTGTCAACTGAATATGTCTCATCTAATGTTCCGGTTCTTGTGTCTCAATTCTGCTCTTTAACTCATCTCAACCATCAATTAGCAACACTAATACAACTCTTTCTTCTAGCAATGGAGCTTTGGATCCTATGGATACGTCTCCTTGTTCTACTAACCACTTAGATGACATACATGATGACAACACTTACACAATTCCCAAGATTTGCAAATCAACATAACCTCACCTTAAGGAAACAGAATTTTACCAGCGGTTTAAAGGCTCCAAAAACTGCCAGCATTACCTTTACGAGCGCCGATAAAAGTGTACGTAGGCAAAACTTTTGCTAGAACTAAGCCAATTTTGCCGCCGCTTGTATGAGTGCTGCTAATGTGGATTCTTTTTCGGACTTTACCAACACTTTTGGTGGGCGCTAGGATTTCTGTAAGGAGCGCCGCTAAAAGTGAAAAAAGCACCGGCGAAATTTACCCAAGCACCGGCAAAAGCATGATTTCTAGACACTTAATTACGGAAAAGTGCCGAAAAAATCCAATACAAGCGCCGCTGAATGTCTTTGTATAGATTTTAGAGGCCCCAACGCAGGCTAGTAAATTTTTTTATTATATAATTCAATTGAAACATGCATTTTTTTAAATATTTGAAACATAAAAAATGTTGCAATACTATTTAAACTGAATATTAAACAAAATTTATATTACTTCACAATCATTAAAAATATATATATATTTACAACAATAAATTGAAAATGGTCTTGAATTATAAAAAATAAAAAAACAGAAAAAACAAATCCTGTATGTGGTCTACTCCTAGTACGAGTGGCGTCAAAAGGCTGAAGCGCTTGTAGGCACAATTGATTAAAATCCTGCACACAAGGAAAAAAAAACGAAGAAGTCAAAAAGCAACATTCAACAAATTGATGCATGGAAAACAATCAATCCTTCGATCCTCTGTCCTTTAAAAGTCAAAAACTATCAAGGCAACAAATGTTGTAACTTAATTCCATGACATCTATTGGCTCCACATTGATGCATGTGTTTTATCAACGCCCGTCCACTCGATCCATATGCACCCTTCACACATGACATTCAAGTGTACAAGTGACCAATATCAGTTGTGAATCTGGTTCATTAATTACAATTCTATGATCTACCAAATACCAGTTTTATTTAATTCAATATTTTTTTCATAGGAAGAATATGATCTACAGAAAGATCGGATGGTCAAAATACCATAATATTTCCAGACCAATTATTATGCGATAAGAAAAGAAAGAAATTAATAAAGAAAGAAAGAAGGAAATTAAGAAAAGAGGTGGTTGTTATATTCATGCCTATCGCTATTAAGGACACGTATTTTCAATTGGAATAAGTTGTGTAAGTTGTCTTTTATTGGAATGCGTTGATGTAGGACCTGCTAAAGAAGATCTACTTTTTGTTAGAATGTGTTGATGTAGGCACTACTAGAGGAAGCTTACTTTTGGTGCAGGTGAAAGCTTCCAATCAAATAACTTTTCATAAATTTCAATGGTGTCCTGTTCGAGGAAGGTTGGACATGTTCTCAACAGAGGCATTTCAAGCCAGGGTGTCCCGTATCCGTTATGATACGGCCATATCGGCCAATACGTAACGGTAACAGTGTCGGCTAAAGAAAATAGAAAAAAATAATAATAAACGTACCTTTTTTTCTTTCTTTTTTCTTTCTTTTTTCTTTCTTTTTCTTCTTCTTCTTCTTCTTCTTCTTCTTCTCTCTCTCTCTCTCTCCTCTCTCTCTCTCTCTCTCTCTCTCTCTCTCTCTCCCTCTCCCTCTTTTTCATTTGATAACGGAAAAAAATCGGAAGCGGATTTGCTGGTGTACCACACACTAGCTATATAGCTGCTGCATGTACATGTCATGCTAAGACGAGCGCTGACACTCCTCGAGCCCGAGTTGTACGAACAGTTCAAAGGAGATTAAAGTTACATGGGCTCCACAATGTACTTATTATATCGACACCGTTCATCTATTTTTAGAGATCATTTTAGAGCATTACCCAAAAAATGAATCATATCCAAAGATCGTCTGGACCACACAAAAAATAACAGCGGAGATAATGATTTTCACCGTTAAACAATTCGTAAGGCCCATGATAACGTTTATTTTCCATCCAATCTGTTCGTAAGGTCAAAAAGACCTGAATGAAGAGAAAAAACAAATTTCATATTGATCCAAAACTTCTGTGATCCCAAAAAGGGTTTCAACGGTAGACGTTCAATCCCCCACTGCTTTTTACAGTGTGGTCCACTTGATAATTAGATCTGTATTATTTTTCGTGTCAAGCCTTAAGATAAGCTCCTCAAATGAATTGATGGTTTAAATATAACACATACCTCATGATCAGACCCACAAGAATTGCTGACGTCAAATGAATGGACTGGGTACGCAGCACGCTTTTATCGCACGAGTTAATAAATGGTACACGTGCCACATGGGCCCCACCATGATGTATGTATTTTATCCATGCCGTCCATCCATTTTGCCGCATCATTTTAGGTAATGATCCAAAAAATTAGTAAGATCCAAATCTCAGCTGGACCACAGCATAGGAAACAGTGGTTATAGAATGCTCACCATTAAAAATTTCTTAGGGTCCACTGTAATGTTTATTTTCCATCTAACTTGTTAATAGGGTCACACTGACGTGGATGAAGGGAAAACACACATGTCAGCTTGATCTAAAACTTTTGTAGCCCCCAATATATTTTTAATGGTGAACGTTTAATTATTGTTGTTTCTTATGGTACGGTCTACCTGAGCTTTAGATCTGCCTCATTTTTGGGCTCACACCCTAAAATTATTTGGCAAAATGGATGGACGGTGTGGATATAATACATTCATCACGGGTGGGGCCCAAAAAACTTTGACACTCGTGTGCTACACCTCACAATTCGAGTCCCACCTAATTCGGGCCCTTAAAAAATTATACACAAGACATGTATTAACTTAAAATTTACCAATTAAATTATGGACTGTAATTGCTAGCTCACAATACCAAAATCAATTTGTTTGAATAGTTTTAATTGTTAATTTGTGGACGCTTATTTTTTAAAAAAAGGCCTTTTGATTTTATTTTTTTTTCATGATTCACTATCCAATAAATGTCCACCAATTCATAAGTGGGATAATGCCAATAAATTGCATGAATTTGAGGCTGATTTGGGACATGGATTGGTCCTCCAAGTCAGCCCCAAATTGGCAACGCCATCTACCTGAATTTAATTTCATTTTTTTAAAGAACTATTGGGAGAAATGATATCAAATTGTAAAGTATATAAATTAGATATTTAGAAAATTAAATATATGAATTTTGTAGTCAAATTCAGGTTATCTAGTTCATGAATTCATCAGACAGTCCGATACAACTTCTCACCAAAGAGTGGACCGTTACACCACCAAAAACTTGTTCCAATTTATAAATGAATGCATATTTGGAATGCTTAGAATATTCCGGATTTAATCCATATTTTTTTGACAAAAAAAAAATTAAAAAAAATTGCACCGTTACGGGCCGTTACACCCCCGTATCGCCATTACACCCCCGTATCCGTATCAGTATCGGAGGGCACCGTTACGCCAACCGATACCGATACAGGATACCTTGTTTCAAGCTAATAACTTGTAGTGGGCCCTCCCCAAGAGGAGTTAAATATAATAACATGTGGTGCAATGGGCCATATATAAGATAATAGAGCTGATAAGAATAAAAATTGCACTTGATCTTATAGCCAAAAGGCTGAAAGAGGTATTAGCACAATGACTGACTGAAGAGAAGAATCTCAGCAGATTTGCACAATGACAGGGAT
Source organism: Magnolia officinalis (assembly GCA_021015155.1). Taxonomy (NCBI): domain Eukaryota; kingdom Viridiplantae; phylum Streptophyta; class Magnoliopsida; order Magnoliales; family Magnoliaceae; genus Magnolia; species Magnolia officinalis. Next base: position 76,090,320 of record JAJHSJ010000003.1, read on the forward strand.
TGAAGAGAATAATCTCGGCAGATGTGCCATGTTGGCACATGTATTACACAGAGTTTTCCAGCAGAAGTAGGTTGGATTTGCAATCGCAAGCCTGCAAGTCGGCCATAGTGAGCAGGGACAAGAAAACAACACAGAGGGTAGAGAGCGAAATATCAAGCATACTCCTGATTAAATTAATTATTATGAAATGGCTTGATCAGAATAACCCAAAAGCTAATTGTTTGATTATTATGAAATTGATTCGATATCCGACGCTGATATGTTCTCTTGGATTGGATTTCAGTACATGGGCTTTGTTGGTTTTTGTATTATTTATATGTAATTCTTCTGATCAAAACACCTATGGTTGTTCTAGAAGGATGTTTAAGTTCTTCGATTTCTGGGGTAATCTGAGAATTTTCCTCGCATTTCATGTTGATCGTTGAAATTACTTGATTCGCAGAAATGGGTTTTGTCGCCATCATCTTTTTTCTTGTTTTTGTTCTTTCTATAGAGTCAGAAAATTGGGGCGATTTGGAAGTTCCATATGATTATAAGACTTCCAAACTTCTTCTCACAGAGGTGTTATTCTAATCTTTAAATGCATGTCATGTATTTGAATTCTACATTTTATTAGGGAAACAATTTTGTTTAAGTTTAAATTCAGTTGTCCTAATATTTCCTGGGTTTTTTCATGTTTTTCATATTTTTTGATTTAAAAGAAAATTAAAACCAATATCAACATATTGAAGAAAGTACCAAATGTGACATTAGACCTGATCAATGGATATATCAGATTACTAAAGGGGTTTATTCAATATACAAAAACCAAATGTCACACCTGATCAATGTATCAGATTACTCAAGGGGTTGATTCAATATACAGATTCAACATATTTCATATGGTTATGTTTCTCTACTCTGTTCTTCACTACAATTCAACATATTTTCTTTTTATCAAGATGCTCCACTGCTTCGAATTTCCACAAGTCATTCGGATTGCACGGAAAGAAGAGATTTCTTCTACACTCTCCAAGACCAAAAGCTTCAGCAGTCTGTTTTCTACTTCTATTAACATAATTTGAAAAAAAAAAAAAAAAAAAAAAGAAGAAGAAGAAGAAGAAGAAAAAAAAGAAAAGCCAAATCCGGAGAGAGAGAGAGAAATCCATACCTGTTATTTCGAAGGTTCCTCTGCTATTGACTTTGCGACGCTCAAGCTCTTCTCCCTCTGGTTTATGACCATGAACCTTAAACAATATCAAAAGTAGAAGATTCATGTAACTCTATACTATACAACTACAGAAGGAAATAAAGAAAAGATGTAAATAGAAAAAAAAAAAAAAAAAAAAAAAAAAGAAACATCACTGAAATAATCTAAAGTCATTGTGGAGAGGATAAAGACATCCAGATAGTGATCATGTGAGTTATTATTTTTATTTCTTATCAATTTTTCTGAAATTTTCCTTTTTAAGAAAAAATAGAAAAAACAATACTATTGACAGTATGATTAGATTCGACCTCTATTACATCTAATGACATAATTATGACTTGGACAACATTGCTTAATAAAATCATTTACGAAACAGAGGTTTGCTATTGCTAAACATCCTTACATTACTAACAATAGAAAAAAGCTTTGCTAAACCACATGTGCATATATGGCAGTTCCTCTACATGCCAACACATCGCCACATGTCACATATGTCTGAGATCCAAGCTGTCCATCAACTCAGCCCCACATTGTCAAGGTACTGGCCAGATAGCTAGACCAGTCCACTCATCAGATGGGCAACAGTGCGCAAAAGAAAAGTACCACTAACAAATTTTGGCCAAGTTCTTTTCAACTGACAGTTGGTTTCACGAACTGTGACTCACCTGATGTTTGGGCCATGAAAATTAAGTCATAGGGCCACTCGATAGACAGCCTGGATCACACACATGTTCCATGCTGTTGTGCAGAGGGGCTGAATTTATACACTTGTTTGGGGTTAGCAAATGCCAAAATAAACAAACTTGCCATTGATGGAGAAGATATGATCTTTAGTAAATTAGGATTTAATGACTTCCACCATCCATGGTTGGTCCTAATCCAATAGATTGGATCCAATAATCCATGCGGCCCAATGGCCCAAACACCTCTCTTCATTGATTACTTGCAAAAAATTCACCGTAATTAACATATAGCCAGTAATTTAACATACTTAATCTGTAACCTCTTCAAACACAGATAATATTTACTTAATAATAGGGGATATGTCATAGCCAATGATATAAAAATATTAACTTAGAATTCAACCCATTTAAAAACCATTTTCCCCTAGAAAAATAGAAGAGGAATTCTCACCTTTAACTGGTTGTAGGTTAGCATAATGTTGTAGCTATCAATCTTGTTTGAGTTTCTCTCAATCAAGTGATTTGGATGCAGATTATTATGGGGCTTTGTTCACATTATATTTCCAGTCACTTAGCATGAAATGTTGTAACTAGCTGGGATGGAGGATGTGCTCAAGTGGACCACACCACAGGAAACATGTATATGAAGATTGAACGATAGACACATTTGTAAATGTTTTGTGAGCATTAATTAATTTCTTTTTATTATTTTGTTTTGCAGGGTGTAAGGAGAGATGGATTGAAACGTTTGACTACTGGGTCCTTTCGAGCAGTCCATTTTTATTAATTTCCGACACTTGGGGATTTCACTGAAAGTTGAAGTTCCAATTGAAGAGGCATTCAACTACCAAAAAAGAAATCCAACAACACATGGGAAAAAATGCAAGTGCATCAACATAATCAAAGAAGAATGAAGATCCAACAACCCAGCTACAAAATCACACACCTACAAACCAAAGCCAAAATAAACACAACAGCAACTACACTTAACCGTAGTAAGAAAACATAAACACTTACATCCAAAATACCAATTGTTCTTTTTTCCCATCTTATATTACTCAAGCAATAGACGATGATAGAACCCATAGTCTCCATGATCTATACCATTCATAAGGCAGACCCGATGTGCATTGGCAATATTTGGGCTTATGCAAATAGTAGACTCATTGTGGATGAGCAATAAAAAGGTACCACAATAAAACCATCCAGTAATCAGTGCACAGATTGAAGCTAGGGACAAAATACAGATGGCCCACTGGGCCCACCAATAACATTGCAGCAACTGTACAGAGTGAATTTAGGTCTCCATCAACCATCCATGTAGAAGCACACACAAATGAACATTTCATTCACTACAACAACCCACTGGACAGGATATTTGCCAGAACATAAGCCATTTGTAATTCAAACAAAGCATCATACAATCGACAACAAAGAATACCAATAGTGAAAACACCACAATACCAGCATAGCCAATAAAAAGAAATACAAAAAAGAACCAAGATTCAAAATATCACATGAAGAACTCATATCATCATATTAATTTTCATAATAGATTACCATGTAACATGTAATTACTTCAAATATGATCAAACTTGGTGTGATAGACTTCTCACTAAAATTGTGAGGGAAGGAACAAAACAACAATACTTTCCAATGCAGTGAATTTCTATAAGAATGCATCAATGATACTTTCAATGCATTTCAACTTTGTGGAAAAAAGAACGGATTATTTACAACCAGTTGCATGGCAAAGCCCATTTTCTCATGCATACAGAATTTTTTTTAATCCCCTTTCGTATTTGAAAACACACGCATGCACACACCACACACACACACACACACACACACACACACTTATAAAAATGGGTTGTATGTGATCAGACACTAGTGATAACTTTCAACAGATGGTAATGCTAGATCTGACCGAAACACATACCCAAACACAATACATTCCAATATTATAAACCTTGATAACAATAACCCAATTACAGAATAAATGCCACAATAACTGAAACAACCCAGGCAGGATACAGTCCAATAAATTAAAAAGAAGCACAAATGGAATTTCAAGAAAATTCAGTACATACCGAAGAGCAACAGTTCCAGGGCAGTATCGATGGGCCTTCTTCACTCCACCAGTAGTTGGGGCAGACTTACGGGCAGCCTAACGTCTTTTTTTTTTTTTTTTTTTTTTTTTTTTTTTTTTTTTTTTTTTTTTTTAAATTGTAAAAATAAAAATAGAAACTTTAAAGGAAAATAACATACAATAAAAATAGAAACCCACTACATGTGCTCAAGTTGGGATCAAGTTGGATCCAAAACTGAGTTTCTATAAGACTTCTCGAAATCTCTCCAAGTCAAGTTTGGCTCATCCACGTTTCTGAGTTGAGTTTCAGAACTATGCTCAGGAACGGGTCCACCAGCACAGCAGTCACCATAATCAAACTATGGACCCACCAGTACAAAATGGGCGCATTAAGACATTTCACATTCCTGAAAACCGAATTCCTTGACTCAGCACCATCAGAGGAATGTAAAAGGGCAATTGAAGTAATAAAAATAGAAAATGAGGCACCATACATTACTAGAATTGGGGAGAAGATGAGATATTGCAACGCAATGCAGGAGCACTTCTCCAGCAGTCCTGAAATCAAATACTTGCAAATGCAATCAAATGCAGCAACAATGTGTTTTCTGGAGAGCATGTTTTAAGACCCTTGACAAAGAAAGAGAAATCACTTCTCATTCATACAATGAGAAGTGCAAAACAGGAAAATAGAGTGCAGTCATATGCCAAATTCTATGGAAAATAGATTTGATGACAAACCCACGTATAAATCCAAATGAACTAGTAGAACAGGAAAAACAAAAATACAAACCGTCATCAGGTCCTACAGTACTTCTACATAGTAAATCCAAATGATGAATCTTATCCACCCATTAGGGTTTCAACATTGTAAATCCCTAATTAGGGTTTCATCATAGTAAATTCCTAATTAGGGTTTCA